>OX451736.1:1163726597-1164299038 GCA_948472305.1 Vicia faba
TGACTGGATTGATCCGAAGCCTGGAACTGGTTGATGAAGAGATTGTCTTCTGAAGTGATCCGACGAGACATAGTCATACGATTTAATTTCCTAACTTTTGCCTGAACCGCCCTTTCGGGTTTTCGATCCACCAGGAAACCCCTTTTTGCCCAAGCCGCCCTTTCGGGTTTTCAACTTGCCGGGTGTACAGATTTTTTTATTTATCCCTAATTTTTTCCTGAACCGCCCTTTCGGGTTTTCGGTTCACCGGGATGCCCATTTTTGCCCAAGCCGCCCTTTCGGGTTTTCGACTTGTCGGGTTATTTTTATGCGTAGTATCTTTTGACTATGTCTGCGTTCGCAGGGTGCGGCAAATCGTCGCCGTCCATGGTGGCCAGAATCATTGCACCACCAGAAAATATGCTCTTGATCACAAATGGTCCTTCATATGTAGGAGTCCATTTGCCCCTGGGATCACTTTGCGGCAAGATAATCCGCTTGATTACGAGATCTCCGACTTGATACACTTGACGTCTGACTTTCTTATTGAAGGTTGTGATACGGTGGGAGAACTGACTGTGGTTTTGCGTTTGTTTTCGCAAATGTTTCGGTTGAGCAAGAGTCGCCACCGACTTTTTATTTTATCCTAAGGAAAGGTTTAAAAAGCACAGCAAAAACCTTTGAGATTTTTCTTGGGTTCGGGGAGTAGATTATAGAAAGGGAAGGTATTAGCACCCTTTCTATCCATGGTTATCCATGGGCTCTTAGGTACTTGCTTAGATTAACTTGCCTTGGTTTTCAATTGTTTGAAATGGTGCTTGGTGTGTGGTTTTGAAAATATTTTGAAAAGATGCCTTGTATAGGCTACCCTTGTAACAATTATTTACTCGAATGTTTTACAAAAGGTGTTTTATCTTTTGAAAAGATGTTTCAAGGTTTTTGAAAGTTTGTTTTGAAAGTGTTTGTGAAGTGTGGTTTGAAAAATAGGCAAGTGTTTTCTTTGCAAATTGACAAGTACCTAAGAGTTATCTACCCTAAATTTTTCTCAAAGATTTTTGTTATGTTTTAAACCTTTTGACAATTTTGTTCCACCATTGCATTTGGTGGGCAATCTTGTATTAGGAGGTGAAAGGGACGGGCACGGGTCATCGCTTAGACCATAATTGCAATAGTGTTAAATGTCTTTGGGCAATTTCTCTTTGAAAGGGACTTGATCATTTTAGGCAACTTTCGAAAGCGTCATCGAGGGACTATGATCATTTGATTGTTTGTTTTTACCCAAAGAAACCTAACATGCAATATGGCCCAATTATTTGAAGGCAACAAAGTGGAATACCCTAGGGGTGCAAGTGTGATATGTGTTGTCCATTTTCATGCTTGATTATCTTGAAATTAGGTCAAACTATTTTGTTCGTTTTATTTGCATACAAACCCTAACTCTAGCATAGTATATTTAGAAAGCGATAAAGTGCGAAAATTAAATTCCTACACTATTACAACACAATAATATGGGGGAGGGGGTACAAATGTTTCAAATGGGGATTATTTAGACAAGAATTTAAACCTAACTATTACATCATTTTCTTTGAATATTTACAATATAATTAAAGGTATAAATTAAATGGAAATGAAATGAATATGCAAGATGTAAAAAGAATTTTTATATGTATGAAAAAGTGTTATTTATGTAAAAATAAAAAAAGAAATAAAAAGGTATTATTTTTGGAGTATTTTCATATTTTAGGGCAAAACCCTAATTTTAATCAAAAAGGGTATTAATCATTTAATTTATATAATATTTACTATTTACATACAAAAATAAAATAAAATATAGTATATTTATAAAAATGTATTTTTAGTGTTAAATATTAATAAAAATAAAAATATGTATATTTTTGATATTTTACCTTAAATGTATTAATATATATATATATATATATATATATATATATATATATATATATATATATATATATATATATATATATATATATATATATATATATATATATATATATATATATATATATATATATATATATATATATATATATATATATATATATATATATATATATATATATATATATATATATATATATATATATATATATATGTATATTTATATTATTTACAAAATATATTAAATATGCACAAAATAATAATATTTAATTTTATAAAAAAAAGTATTTTTTTATACAAAATGTTTCAAAAGGGAAAAATGAAATAAAAATCAGAAATACAATATGTTTACTTTATTAATAATATTTCTAAATAATAGTATATATATATATATATATATATATATATATATATATATATATATATATATATATATATATATATATATATATATATATATATATATATATATATATATATATATATATATATATATATATATATGTATAATAGTGTATATAAACAAATAAATACTTAAAAAAGGGTGTAAAAATGATTTTTCAGGTTTTAAACATTATTAGAAAAAATAAATGAGTCAAAATGAAAAAAGAAAAATCAAAAAAACATTAAATCAAGCAAATGGGCTCAGGGGGGTATGAATCAAAAAGTATGGTGTAAGAAGCAAAACAAAAGCTGGCCCAGCCCATGAGGCACCTTCTTCATCCTCTGAACAACATTATTCAAAAAACGCGCGCCCTGTTCTTCCATCCAAACATCCTGATTCCTGGCTTATTAATGAAAACTCATAACATAAAAAATGTTCAGCATCAAGAGACGAATCCAACCATATGCAGAACTTGATCTAACTCTCTAAGATGAGAGAGAATTTCTTCTCCCCCAAATCCTGACCTAAGTTTTCTGCCATTTTCAAACCTTAAATTCTCACAGCTCAAGCAAAAGAAATGAAAAGTAAAAGCATGTACATGTTCAGTGGCATGAGTAGAACATTGCTTATTCACAAACTTAGAGCTAATGATGCCTAATAAGAGAGATAGAAGTTCACCAAAATACCTGTTGAGTTGAAGTTCTATCTGGCAATGGGGAAGCTTTCAGTGCAAGATAATGGTTGGTATAGCTTCCTTGAGGTGTGGTGATGTTGTTCCAATATTTACTTTGCCTTGAGACACCTTGAATTGAGCTGTAGAACTTCAACTGCAAAATGAAAAAGTGAAAATGGTGGAACTTGTTAGAGGAATTACAGGTCGTGTTTCAAGTCATGGTTAGTTTGCATAGATGCTAGGGAATGTGTGTGAACTGGTTTGGGCAAGAAAGCTTGAGAGAAATGGGAGATGGCACTCAAACTGCAGGCCTTGCCCTGTTCTTGCAGTTTGAAGGTGATTCTGGGATTTTGGGTGTATGAGGGATGTTAGGGTCGTGCAATAGCTTGGTTGGGATGTCCTGGATGTGTTTCACAAGTTTGCCTTAGTGTTTGCAAGTTGATATGAGAGTTGTCTTACAAAATGCCAAGTTACTTACACTTTAAGCAACAAATGCCCAAGTTGTGTTCTAGGTCAGTAGAGGCCCCCTAATGTGCTGCATAATCTCTCCTTGATCAGAGTGTTTTGCTCATAATCTTGTGCCAATTAGATTTCATTTGTACCTCTTGGATTTTCAATTGGACATAAAGCTTAACTTTTCAAAAATGGTTATTTTGCTTTTTCCATAAATGGATTAAACTTGTATGCAATGCTTGAACTCAAAGAACAATGCTTTAGCACAATGAACATGCATTAAATTATTGAGTGTTGGATGGTTTAAGGACCTGTAATCAAAGGGCATGCTGGTTTGAGAAGTTTGCACAAATTATGAACATGAAAAATAGCCAATTCAAAAGTGAGTTTTTGCCATATTGTGAAATTCGATTCTCTCAAGTTATGAGGTTGTTTGAGAAGTTCTTGGACATTTTGGAAAGCTTGGAATGTGTACTACAATCCATCTTTGAAATTAAAATTGGAATTCCAAGTGGAAGTGTATGGAAAATGGCCTTGAAGTTGGGTAGAAAACCTTGTCAAAATAGGTTAAAAATTCACTAAGTTAAGAATGGTTTAGTGCCCTTATTCAAAAATTTGTAACTTGAGATACAAGCCTCATTTGGGAAAACTTTGTGATTCAAAGTTGTAGATTATGCAACAAGCTACAACTTTCATGTTTTGACTTTTGTTTGAATCCAAATGGATCTTGGTGAGAAAGTGGGGCAAAGTTGGGAAAAAATTAGGGTTTTTCATAACTTAGAAAAATTCTAAGTTATGAAAAATTCTAATTTCTAACCCTAATTTGCATTTTGTGATTTCTTGATGAACAAGTTTCATGATTTGGCATGTTTTGATGAAAAATGAATCTTGACTCTTGATTTTGACCAAAAAGTCAAAGTTTGACTTTTCAGTATACATTCAAAATTGATCAATTGACTGGGAAATTCAACTGTCAATCATGTGTACTTGGGATCTTTTGAGTTTGTTGAGCATGTCAAGATAATTCCATGGGGTCCTTGAGTACATATGTGAGCTTGGTTTGCCATTGGTTGGGTCAAACAGTCAAAAATTGCCTTTGTGCAGTTAAAACCCTAAAAATGACCATTTTGCCCTTTTGGTGATCTGATCAAATTTCTTATGGAATTATGATCCAAACTTGATCAAATGGTTCATGTGAGTTCATAATGTTGATGGGGGTCAATTTTCATGAGGTTTGACTGTCAATAGGCCACAGTTGACTTTTTCCCCAATACAGCTGATTTCTAGATCAACTGTCCAATTGAGTGGGCAAAACTTGGAATCAAGACTTGAAACTTGATGAGGATAAACTTGGGAGTCCAATATGAAGCAAGAAAATCATCTTAGGCATTTTAGGTCAAAACATCTTTGTGCAAACACAAACCCTAATTTGGGTCAACAGTGCAAGGAGAAGTCTTGAGCAGATGAAACCCTAACTGGATCTTGATCTTCAAAGGCTTTGTGATGAGAAATCAATGAGAAATGGGAGGGCAAATTTTGGGGTACAACAGTTGCCCCTGTTCAATCTTCTTGAATCCGAAGAGTTAGATTGGCAAGCTTGCCTTTCGTGACTCGAGGGTAAAAGGAGATTGGACACTAGAGTGCCCGGAAATTTGCACTCGTCCAAGCAATGAATGCGGGAATGGGCTTAGAGATGCCATTTGGAGATGGGCTTAGAGATGCCATCTTGAGAGGTGACAGAAACTTGTCGGGGATGGGCTTAAAGATGCCATCTGGAATGAGTATCAGGAAGGCGTCCATGCTTTGAACCCTCTTCGAACTGGGGGTCTGAATAAGAAATAGATTGACATCCGTTGTTGGGAGGAATCCGTAAACTGTTTTCAGAAACCTTGAAGTTGAATAAGCAATAGAGCAGCATCCGTTGTTGGGAAGCGTCCGTAAACTGTTTTCAGAAGTTGCATTTGAACAAGTGATAGATTAACATCCGTTGTTGGGAAGAATCCATAGACTGTTTTCAGAAGTCTTGAGAAGAAACTGAACAAGCGATAGGTTAACATCCGTTACTTGGAGAACCCGTAAACTGTTTTCAGAAATCTTGAAGTTGAATAAGCAATAGAGTAGCATCCGTTGTTGGGAAGCGTCCGTAAACTGTTTTCAGAAGTTGCATCTGAACAAGTGATAGATTAACATCCGTTGTTGGGAAGAATCCATAGACTGTTTTCAGAAGTCTTGAGAAGAAACTGAACAAGCGGTAGGTTAACATCCGTTACTTGGAGAACCCGTAAACTATTTTCAGAAATCTTGAAATTTGAGGAGGAACCGGTGTAGGGTTGCCTGATGATGAGTCCGTGTAAAACCGCATCTGAAATTGTTAATGATAGCCTTTTATTCTTATCCTGAAAAGGACAAAATGTTAGCTAAACACAAAATTATGTTGCATGAAACGTATGATGCAATATATGATATATCAATGTTTATGATATGAATGTAATGAATGCGCATGTAAGCTGACGAGCTGTCTTGCTGGGGATAGATGAATCCTGGATGGCTGAAGATAAAAGCATCTTGACTGCTGCCGGGAAGAACAATTCCTTGGTTGTTGCTGGGGAACAAGGAGCTTGGGTTGTATACCAAACCTCTGGGGAATTCCTGATGACTTCTACTGGGGAGTACCAATCTAGTAGACTCATGCCGGGGATGCAAGACTGAGAATCTTTAGTTTGGTGGGAAGCATCTCTGGCGACTTCACTGAGGAACTCAAGATTTGTTCTCCTAAAACTCTGTAGGGAGAAGGTTCATTAGTCTGGCTCCGCTGGGGATATTGAAACTTAAGTTCTGAGGGAAATTGGATTCCTGAGGATCCTCTGGCTGGGGGATTGTAAAGATAAGTTACTGCTGGGGAATTTTGATGAACTCCGCTGGGGATAGGAAGAATTTTGGCGAGTGCGATCTTCCGTGGTGGTTAACTGAGGATAACCCAGTTATAAGGCCTTGTGAGGAATAACTTTGAATAAATCTCGGGAGAGACGTCCGTACTCTGTAGGATAAGCTTCCAGAATCTACTGGGGATGAGCCTCAAGACTTGCTAGGAATATGGATTCCAAATCTCCTGGGGTTTCCTTTGAAAGGGTATCAGGTTATCCAACTGTACTTTCGGCCTATCAGTAATCCTCTTTCTTGATTCGTAAGGAAATGATTATGTTCAAATGCATATGCCTATTTAACAAAACATTGGACGTTTCTCAAAATAAAACAATAGTGCAAGAGAAAAGAAAAGGAAATGACACAAATTTCTGGGAAAAGAATCTGTATTGATTTTCTATGAGTATATTTGTACAAAGGAGACAATCATCCTAGTAAGAGGATTTTGTCGTAAATATTTGAAAGGTTTATACAAAATAAGGATGGCTATGTGAAATAATTCCATGGGATTCCATTCCGCTATAGCTTTCACAACTCTGAATATCTGTCCATTCAATGCTTCGCTTGACGATGACTGGATTGATCAGAAACCTGGAACCGGTTGATGAAGAGATTGTCCTCGAAGTGATCCGACGAGACATAGTCATACGCTTTGATTCCCTAAATTTTGCCTGAATCGCCCTTTCGGGTTTTCGATCCACCGGGAAACCCCTTTTTGCCCAAGCCGCCCTTTCGGGTTTTCAACTTGCCGGGTGTACAGATTTTTTACTTTTATCCCTAACTTTTGCCTGAACCGCCCTTTCGGGTTTTCGGTTCACCGGGATGCCCATTTTTGCCCAAGCCGCCCTTTCGGGTTTTCGACTTGTCGGGTTATTTTATGCGTAGTATCTTTTGACTATGTATGCGTTTACAGGGTGCGGCAAATCGTCGCCGTCCATGGTGGTCAAAATCATTGCACCACCAGAAAATATGCTCTTGATCACAAATGGTCCTTCATATGTAGGAGTCCATTTGCCCCTGGGATCACTTTGCGGCAAGATAATCCGCTTGATTACGAGATCTCCGACTTGATACACTTGACGTCTAACTTTCTTACTGAAGGCCTTGATCATCCGCTTCTGATACGTCTGACCATGGCATATAGCAACAAGTCGCTTTTCGTCGATCAGATTGAGTTGATCAAGTCGGGTCTGCATCCAATCATCTTCATTCAAACCTGCATCCTTCATAATCCTTAGAGAAGGGATCTGGACTTCCATAGGCAAAACAGCTTCCATGCCATATACCAATGAAAATGGGGTTGCCCCGGTTGAAGTACGTACCGTCGTACGGTATCCATGCAGAGCAAACGGTAACATCTCATGCCAGTCTTTGTAAGTGACTGTCATTTTCTGAATGATCTTCTTAATGTTTTTGTTCGCAGCTTCAACAGCACCGTTCATCTTCGGCCGATAGGGAGATGAATTGTGATGATAAATCTTGAACTGTTCGCACAATGCAGTGATCATCGTGTTATTCAGATTCGTACCGTTGTTTGTGATGATCCTGTCTGGAACACCATACCGACATATAAGATTTTGCTTGATGCAGCGGGCAACCACATTTTTAGTGACAGAGGCGAAGGAAGCTGCTTCGACCCATTTAGTGAAGTAGTCAATGGCAACCAGGATGAAACGATGTCCATTGGAAGTCGTGGGTTTGATCTCTCCAATCATATCAATGCCCCACATTGCAAAGGGCCACGGAGCAGTCAGAACGTTGAGAGGGACCGGAGGGATATGAACTTTGTCAGCATAGACTTGACATTTGTGGCAAGTACGGGAATGTTGATGGCAGTCAACTTCCATGGTAGACCAGTAATAGCCTGCCCTTAGGATCTTCTTAGCCATTGTATGCCCGCTCAAGTGAGTGCCAAATGTGCCGCTGTGTATATCAGTCATAATCAACTCCGCTTCAGCTTTGTCTACACATCGGAGTAATACACAATCATGGCTTCGTTTGTAAAGGATGTCGTTGCTTAGGAAGAACTTAGCAGCGAATTTCCTTAAGAACTTCTTGTCATTTACGGAAGCTCCTTCGGGATAATCTCTGGTCTCGAGATACCTTTTGATTTCATGGAACCAAGGTTGTTCCATTACTTCTTCGGTATTAATCTCGTGACAATGCGCAGGTTCATCCATTCGCTCGATGGTGATTTGGGGAGCCTCGTTATCCAAGTTGAGTTTAAACATGGAGGACATTGTGGCTAGAGCATCTGCTAGCTGATTCTCTTCTCGCGGGAAATGCTCGAAAGTAATTTGCTCGAAATGAGGCAACAATGTCAGGACATGTTCTTTGTATGGGATAAGATTAGGATGCTTGGTATCCCACTCTCCTTTGATTTGACTGATAACCAAAGCCGAGTCCCCAAATACGATCAAAGATTTGATCCCCAAGTCTATAGCAGCCTTGAGACCAAAGATGCAAGCTTCGTATTCAGCCATGTTGTTTGTGCAGCTGAAGCAAAGTCGGGCCGTGAAAGGTGTGTGACAACCTTCCGGAGAAATGAGTACTGCGCCAATACCGTTTCCAAGTGCATTTGAAGCACCATCAAAGTACAGGGTCCATCGGGATCCCTTTTCGGGTCCGTCATACGGTCCGTCACCTTCAATGTTGTCCAAATTCATGATGTCCTCGTCTGGGAAGTCAAATCTCATGGGTTGATAGTCTTCGATAGCTTGATGAGCCAGATGGTCAGCTAGTACACTCCCTTTTATAGCTTTTTGGGTGGTGTGCTGGATGTCATACTCAGTTAAGATCATTTTCCATCTAGCTATCCTTCCAGATAAAGTGGGCTTTTCGAAGATATACTTGATAGGATCCATTTTGGTAATCAACAAAGTAGTATGAGTCAACATATACTGTCTTAGTCGGCGAGCAGCCCATACCAAAGCGCAGCAAGTTTTTTCGAGCAGTGAGTAGCGAGTCTCACAGTCGGTAAACTTTTTGCTAAGGTAATAAATAGCATGCTCTTTTCGACCAGACTCGTCATGCTGGCCCAAAACACACCCCATTGAGTTATCCAAGACGGTCAAATACATGATCAATGGTCTTCCTTCGACGGGTGGCATCAGAATGGGAGGTTCTAGCAAATATTCCTTGATTCTATCAAAAGCAGCTTGACAATCGTCGTTCCACTCGACTACCTGATCTTTTTTCAAAAGTTTGAAAATTGGCTCACAGGTGGAAGTCAGATGAGAGATGAATCTGGCAATATAGTTCAAGCGCCCCAAGAATCCTCTAACCTCCTTCTCAGTACGGGGAGCAGGCATCTCTTGTATTGCTTTTACTTTTGCCGGATCGACTTCAATGCCTTTGTTGCTTACAATGAATCCCAGGAGTTTACCAGACCTAACTCCAAAAATGCATTTACTTGGATTCAGCCTGAGCTTGTATTCTTTTAACCTGGCAAACAGCTTCTCCAGATGTTCAAGGTGCTCTTCCTCTGTTTGTGACCGAGCTATCATATCGTCTACGTAAACTTCAATCTCATGATGTATCATATCATGAAATAAAGCTACCATGGCGCGTTGATAGGTTGCCCCTGCGTTCTTCAGCCCGAACGGCATCACCTTGTAACAGAAAGTGCCCCATTGTGTGACGAAAGTAGTTTTCTCCATGTCCTCGGGGGCCATTTTGATTTGATTGTAGCCTGAGAATCCATCCATGAAGGAAAACACTTTGTGCTGAGCTGTATTGTCGATTAAAATGTCAATATGAGGTAGCGGGAAATCATCTTTGGGACTGGCCCTATTCAAATCCCGGTAGTCCACACACATCCTGACTTTGCCATCTTTCTTAGGTACTGGCACAATGTTAGCGACCCATTGAGGATAGGACGTAACAGCCAGAAAGCCAGCATCGAATTGCTTCATTACTTCTGCCTTGATCTTTTCGGACATGTTAGGCCTCATTCGGCGAACTTTTTGCTTGATCGGTGGACAGTCTTCTCTTGTGGGGAGACGATGAACCACGATGTCTGTGTCTAAACCCGACATGTCTTCATAAGACCAAGCGAATATTTCAACATACTCATTCAACAACTGTATCAAGCATTCCTTGACATTCGGTTTCAAATTGGCACCCACTTGCACCTCCCTCTGGTCTTCCTCGGTACCTAAGTTGACAGTTTCCAATGACTCTTCGTGCGGTAGAATGGCCCTTTCCTCTTGCTGTAGAAGTCTGGCTAGTTCCCCTGGTACTTCACATCCTTCGTCATCTTCATACTCGGCTAGATTGACCAGATCCTCAGAGTTATTGAAAGATATAGCAGAATAGTCACCCATGGAATCCGGAGTGGATGGGTACCTGCATTGGTGAGTGTGGGTGTGTGTAAGGGATAGCCATCCTTAAACAAAAAATGCGACAGGAAAGAAAATGAACACAAGCAGTTTATCAAATGAAAAACGTCCAATGAATCATTAAACATGGCATATGGATATGAAAAATAGTCAAAACCCTTACAAGTGGACCTACATGCCCCGGGCAAGGCATGAGGTGAAAAGATAGTGTACGGATTGTTTGAAAATAAATATTACAGACCAAATAGGAAATGTTTGATAGATAAATTACTGATGAATAAAAGTGATGGGGACAAAGTCTTTTGCCTCCCAATTGCTCAATCCCCCTTTGATAGTTGGATAAATCCACTCTTCAATGTTGCTCTCTTTGTCTTCATCCTCCAAAGCGTTGATTCCGTAGGGAGAAATTTTGACTGGCGCACTTTCAATCTTCGAACGACGCATAGCTTTTTGGCCAGCGGCCGTGAACCCTAATCCAAATTTGTCTGTCTTATGTGGAATGTCAGGTAACTGCCCCCATGCTGAATTCCTCCCTTCCTTTATTGCGGCCCTTGCGTCCTCCAGAGATGCCATCCTGGCCATCTGCCTCGGTGTCTCAACTGCCAACTTTGCTACTGCTATTTCAGGAAGGACTTCTTCGAAATGTTAAAACGGTGTCTCAATGAACTCTCCTTCAACCTCCACATACCGGAAAGAATTTAAGTGGTTGATCATGTACTCTTCTTCGCCATGGACAGTGATGATCTTTCCCTTGACAGGATACTTCAACATCTGATGTAAGGAGGAGGTGACTGCCCCAGCATAGTGTATCCAAGGTCTACCCAGCAGGCAAGAGTATGATGGACGGATGTCCATCACATAGAAAGTGGATTTAAACACCTCAGTGCCTATCTTGATAGGAATTTCAACCTCTCCATGGACCATTCTCTTCGAACCATCGAAAGCTCTGACAACAATATCACTCGGCTTCAATTCTAACCCCTCACAATCTAGTCGGTCCAAGGCCTTCTTAGGCAAAACATTCAGCGACGAACCAGTATCAACCAAGACATGTGCGAGAGTAGTTCCTCGACACTCGACTGAAATGTGCAAAGCATCATTGTGATTTCTACCTTTAGGAGTTAGGTCGGCATCAGAAAAACCTAATCCATTGTCCGCAGTCAGGCTAGCCACGCAATTTTGAAATTGATGTGCAGAGGTTTCCTGGGGCACATGAGCTGCCTTCAGGAATTTTATCAGGGCTTTAGCGTGCGCTTCTGAGCAAAGTAGTAGTGCCAGCATGGAGATCTTTGAGGGGGTTTGCCCCAACTGTTCTACCACATCGTAGTCACTTCTTTTGATTATCCTCAAAATCTCGTCCATTTCCTTCTTGGAGGTTTCCGGGATTACCAAGGGTTGAGCCCTCGTCCTGACGGGCTCATCTTGGATTCCCTTACCTTTGTCAGCAGCGGTAGGAGAGATAGTACTAGGAACAACAACGTCTTCAATCAGAGGAGTTCTAGCAGAGAGTTTTATTGGTGCAGGGATGACCTTGTCAGCTGATGAGGGTCCAAAGATTGCTCTTGGAGGGGCAATCTCTGGAGAAAATATTCTCCCGCTCCTGGTGATTTTGCTAGTGCCTGCAATGTTACTAATGTTGGCTTCATCATCATCCGAACTTTCTTCAATTACTTCGATTTGCTTGATACCATGGTAGTAGACATCATCGCCATAGTTCCAAGGTATCGACTTCTCAGAAACATAGGGAACAGGCCCTGGCATTGTTATCTTCAAAGGAACAGATTTCGTAGCTGGTGTAATCTTAACAGGCTTTTTGACAGCCTTGGAAAGATTGGCGTGAATGGTTATGATTGAGACATCTTCAGTATGAACCGGAACAGCAGAAACTTTTTCAAACAAAATTTGTCGACTATCCATAAGGCCTTGGATGCCTTTCTTTAGTAACGGACAATCAAACGGCAGAGAGTAACAACAATAGCAGTCTTCTTTACATCCCGGGAAAATCCCGGCCCTTAACAAATTCAACTTAATGGTTAGCAGTGGAGTAGTCAGATCACTGACATCGGCAACATACAAATCTTCTTCAATGGCATTGACATTTCGGCCGTGCTTTGGCATGGGTGCAGATATCACATTAGGCTTCTCTGGAGCGTCAAACTCTACCTCCTTAGCCTCTATCAGGTCTTGGATTTTATGCTTGAGTGCCCAACAATCATTGGTGTCGTGTCCAACACTGTCTGAATGGTAGGCGCATTTAGCATTGGCATGATAATGCGGAGAGGACGTATTCACATTCTTTGGTGCCTCCTTGATGGTGGCGAGATTCAACTTCAGTAGATGGGGAAGCACTTGCGCTGGAGTCATGTTAATACGGGTGAACTGCCGTTGTGGTCGTTCCACCCGTTGTTGATTTGGTCTGGACTGGTTATAGCGAGGCTGCTCACTAGGAGTGTTCTGAATCATTACGGCCCCCACAGTTGGCCGACGCTCCGTCTTCCCTGCTCTTCTCTGAGAATATACCACAGCTGTTTCCTTCTTAAAAGGCTTCTTCTCAACACTTGCAGCAACACCCTTTTGAATCTTTCCTGACTTGATGCCAGCTTCTATTCTTTCGCCTGTTAAGATCAAATCGGTAAACCCCGCGGAAGAGTTACCAATTAGATGATTGAAAAAGGGCCCCGATAGGGTCCCAAGAAACATATCAACAAGTTCGCGGTCGGTTAAAGGAGGCTGCACCCTGCCAGCCAAATCCCTCCATTTTTGTGCATATTCTTTGAATCCCTCGCTTGTTCCTAGTGACATACCCTGAAGTTGGGTACGAGTAGGAGCAAGGTCAGAATTATACTGGTATTGTTTGTAGAAAGCGGTGGCCAAATCTTCCCAATTTCGGACGCTGGTTCCTTCTAGCTGATAAAACCATTCCAACTGAGCTCCAGAAAGGCTGTCTTGAAAGAAATGAATCCAAAGGTTTTTATCTGCCGTATAGGGTTGAATCTTTCTTACATAGGACCTGAGATGCATTTTGGGACAGGACAGTCCATCATACCTCACAAACACTGGCACTTTGAATTTTGGGGGAATCACAATCCCGGCAACCAAACCCAAGTCTTCAAAGTCCAAACCCGGTACTCTTTGTAATTCCATGGCGGCCAATCTGTCTTCTAAACCCTTGTATTTATCATCAGCTGGAGGGTATTACTGATCAGAATAATCTTCATCCTCTTCAACCTCTTCTTCTTCCGCATCAGACTCGGAAGGCACCGCAACTCCATCTCTCTTACTGGTCCCTTCATCAGAAGTAGGAGGAAATTCAAGCACTCTTCAAGCTTCTCCGTCAAATCTTCTCCCCAAAGTAGCCACCCCAATCCTCTTTTTCTTCTTTTTCACTGGGTCCTTATTCCCCAATTGAGTCTTGATATCCTCCTGACCCTTAGCCAAGGTCATCAGGAGTTGCTGGAACTGTGCATTCTGAGCTTGTAGGTCCTTGACTGTTTGCTCGAGATCCATCCTACTGAAATAAACAGCAGACAGATAAGGAAACCTGGAGTGAGACCTGCTTATGCACATGATGAATGGTATGCTTATGTATGCAATGCATTCAAGGATTTAGAACATTCAAAATTGTTTCAGACAAAGAAGAACGCACGTCATATTAATAAGAAGAGATTTGTTAGTACATAAATGCCCCATGGGCCAAATATTACAAAATAACTTCTTAAGGCAAAAAGACATTGCGCATCCTCTTTGGTGCGATGTAGGTGTTGAGGGCCTCTTGCTCATGCAGTCGGCGGGTAAGCTCTAGAACCTTCTTCTCACTGGCGTAGAAGCTAGCTTCAAAAGTATTTCGTTCCTCCTTGAGCTGAATCCAACTCTTCTGCATTTCCTCCCACGATGTAGGCATGTCTGGATGTAGGATGGTGTAGGGAATCTCTCCTTCATTGACGGGCTCTTTAATCACTGGGAGTACATGAGGATAAGGCATCATTAGACTTCGGGCTCGGGCTCGTACCCACTTGAGATAAGGCTCAAGAGGGATGGAGTTCTTGTGTCCCAGAGTCTTGCTATCAACCTTGTTGAGTTTTCCCCAAGCTCTGATGAATCTTTGGCGAAGTCCTTGCGCATCGTTGTCGAAGTCAAAAACTAGGTCATGAATTAACATGTCATGAGGGCCATCCCTCCGTGCATATCCAAATTGCCTCAAAGCTAGGCAATGGTTGTAGGTGATACCTCCTCTGATTCCAAGTAAAGGAACATTAGGAAATTCTCCGCAACGATCGACGATGGTGACATTTTCTCTGGACCGAGAACACCAATGTACATCAGAGTGAGTAAGATTCATCAACCGTTGGGACCACCTTGAGCCTTGGTCGTTCTTCAGGATAGATTGTGGAAGGTGCGAAATAAACCACCTTGCAAGGATAGGAGTACAGCACATGAGAACACCCCTCTTTCTCATTGTTCGTGTGTAAAATGAGTGAAGAATGTCCCCAAGCAATGTTGGTATTGGATTTCGGGACAAGAAGATTTTGACGGCGTTGACATCTACCAACTGGTCAGGATTTGGGAACAAGACCAACCCATAGATAAGGAGTGCCACAATCTCTTCAAAGGCTTGTAGGTCTAAAGAGTTCCAACATTCTTGTGCCTTCTCAAACAAGAATTTTGCTAAGAATCCTTTGACGCCGCTTCTGGTTTCCCAATGCCCCTTGATGTCGGATGGTTGTAGATGTAAAGCTCGAGCAACATCTTCCGGCTTTGGTTCCTTTTCCGTACCGTTGAATGGTAGTTGATTGAGGATAGGAATTCTTAGGAGTTGAGAAAACTCCTCCAAAGTGGGCACCAACTGGTAATCAGGGAAAGTGAAACAGTGGTGAAGAGGGTCAAAGAACTGGAATAGAACTTTCATCATGTCTTCTTCAATGTTGGTGTTGACTAAGCTGAGCAGTCTACCATGTCTTTCACTGAAGGACGAATTTTCTGGAATTCTTGAGGTGAGCTCCTTGAGTTGAGGAGAGATTCTCACAAGGTTGACTTGAATGGTATTTCTGCGAGGAATTTCCATGTCCTACAAAACAAAAACAAAGATGAAGATCCAAACCCTTGAAATGGTTAGTGAATGCATATGATGCTTTATGATGTTTATGATGTATGCATAAAACATATGTACAAGCAATTCACACCAAACCCTAGTTTCAGCCTTGCATGGGGTTTCATAGGTAAGTACCCTCTTGAGTGTAGTTGGCTTAAAAACCTGTCCTATAAATAGTAACCGAGTTCTAAGGAGTTCAATATCATTGGATTATTTTCAATGTTCATTGTTTTGTTTAGCCACTTAACTAGCGACCAAAATATCCCAAGAAAACAACCCTCAATGAGTGTAGTATCGAGTATCTACCAACTTCGGACTGCACCAAAGCCGGTCATCTCACTACCCCTAATAAAAGGCCAAGATGGTCAAGTAAGGTTCTAGGTCATTAGTGCTTAGTGACATCACTCAGCGGCCCCGTACTCTCCTTGATTGAACTCAAGGGTTACCGGTACTCACAAATATGTCGCACTAATATAACTATTGCTTCGACTGTGTCGGTATACCCCACACAGTTTCCACAACGTATTGCTATCTATGAAATGTTTCCCAAAATCCGGGTGTAGGATTGCAAACCCAAACAAGAGAGCCAAAATATAAAGCAATCAAATCAAACAATTAGTCATGCAAGAGGGTGATCTAAGCCCTAAGGTTACTCCACTTTTAAAATTTTCCCCAGCAGAGTCGCCAGTTCTGTGATACGGTGGGAGAACTGACTGTGGTTTTGCGTTTGTTTTCGCAAATGTTTCGGTTGAGCAAGAGTCGCCACCGACTTTTTATTTTATCCTAAGGAAAGGTTTAAAAAGCACAGCAAAAACCTTTGAGATTTTTCTTGGGTTCGGGGAGTAGATTATAGAAAGGGAAGGTATTAGCACCCTTTCTATCCATGGTTATCCATGGGCTCTTAGGTACTTGCTTAGATCAACTTGCCTTGGTTTTCAATTGTTTGAAATGGTGCTTGGTGTGTGGTTTTGAAAATATTTTGAAAAGATGCCTTGTATAGGCTACCCTTGTAACAATTCTTTACTCGAATGTTTTACAAAAAGGTGTTTTATCTTTTGAAAAGATGTTTCAAGGTTTTTGAAAGTTTGTATTGAAAGTGTTTGTGAAGTGTGGTTTGAAAAATAGGCAAGTGTTTTCTTTGCAAATTGACAAGTACCTAAGAGTTATCTACCCTAAAGTTTTCTCAAAGATTTTTGTTATGTTTTAAACCTTTTGACAATTTTGTTCCACCATTGCATTTGATGGGCAATCTTGTATTAGGAGGTGAAAGGGACGGGCACGGGTCATCGCTTAGACCATAATTGCAATAGTTTTAAATGTCTTTGGGCAATTTCTCTTTGAAAGGGACTTGATCATTTTAGGCAACTTTCAAAAGCGTCATCGAGGGACTATGATCATTTGATTGTTTGTTTTTACCCAAAGAAACCTAACATGCAATATGGCCCAATTATTTGAAGGCAACAAAGTGGAATACCCTAGGGGTGCAAGTGTGATATGTGTTGTCCATTTTCATGCTTGATTATCTTGAAATTAGGTCAAACTATTTTGTTCGTTTTATTTGCATACAAACCCTAACTCTAGCATAGTATATTTAGAAAGCGATAAAGTGCGAAAATTAAATTCCTACACTATTACAACACAATAATATGGGGGAGGGGGTACAAATGTTTCAAATGGGGATTATTTAGACAAGAATTTAAACCTAACTATTACATCATTTTCTTTGAATATTTACAATATAATTAAAGGTATAAATTAAATGGAAATGAAATGAATATGCAAGATGTAAAAAGAATTTTTATATGTATGAAAAAGTGTTATTTATGTAAAAATAAAAAAAGAAATAAAAAGGTATTATTTTTGGAGTATTTTCATATTTTAGGGCAAAACCCTAATTTTAATCAAAAAGGGTATTAATCATTTAATTTATATAATATTTACTATTTACATACAAAAATAAAATAAAATATAATATATTTATAAAAACGTATTTTTAGTGTTAAATATTAATAAAAATAAAAATATGTATATTTTTGATATTTTACCCTAAATGTATTAATATATATATATATATATATATATATATATATATATATATATATATATATATATATATATATATATATATATATATATATATATATATATATATATATATATATATATATATATATATATATATATATATATATATATATATATATATATATATATATATATATATATATATATATATATATATATATATATATATATATATATATATATATATATATATATATATATATATATATATATATATATATATATATATATATATATATATATATACAAAATATATTAAATATGCACAAAATAATAATATTTAATTTTATAAAAAAAAGTATTTTTTTATACAAAATGTTTCAAAAGGGAAAAATGAAATAAAAATCAGAAATACAATATGTTTACATTATTAATAATATTTCTAAATAATAGTATATATATTTATGTATAATAGTGTATATAAACAAATAAATACTTAAAAAATGCAAAAATGGTGTAAAAATGATTTATCAGGTTTTAAACATTATTAGAAAAAATAAATGAGTCAAAATGAAAAAAGAAAAATAAAAAAAACATTAAATCAAGCAAATGGGCTCAGGGGGGTATGAATCAAAAAGTATGGTGTAAGAAGCAAAACAAAAGCTGGCCCAGCCCATGAGGCACCTTCTTCATCCTCTGAACAACATTATTCAAAAAAACGCGCGCCCTGTTCTTCTATCCAAACATCCTGATTCCTGGCTTATTAATGAAAACTCATAACATAAAAAATGTTCAGCATCAAGAGACGAATCCAACCATATGCAGAACTTGATCTAACTCTCTAAGATGAGAGATAATTTCTTCTCCCCCAAATCCTGACCTAAGTTTTCTTCCATTTTCAAACCTTAAATTCTCACAGCTCAAGCAAAAGAAATGAAAAGTAAAAGCATGTACATGTTCAGTGGCATGAGTAGAACATTGCTTATTCACAAACTTAGAGCTAATGATGCCTAATAAGAGAGATAGAAGTTCACCAAAATACCTGTTGAGTTGAAGTTCTATCTGGCAATGGGGAAGCTTTCAGTGCAAGATAATGGTTGGTATAGCTTCCTTGAGGTGTGGTGATGCTGTTCCAATATTTACTTTGCCTTGAGACACCTTGAATTAAGCTGTAGAACTTCAACTGCAAAATGAAAAAGTGAAAATGGTGGAACTTGTTAGAGGAATTATAGGTCGTGTTTCAAGTCATGGTTAGTTTGCATAGATGCTAGGGAATGTGTGTGAACTGGTTTGGGCAAGAAAGCTTGAGAGAAATGGGAGATGGCACTCAAACTGCAGGCCTTTCCCTGTTCTTGCAGTTTGAAGGTGATTCTGGGATTTTGGGTGTATGAGGGATGTTAGGGTCGTGCAATAGCTTGGTTGGGATGTCCTGGATGTGTTTCACAAGTTTGCCTTAGTGTTTGCAAGCTGATATGAGAGTTGTCTTACAAAATGCCAAGTTACTTACACTTTAAGCAACAAATGCCCAAGTTGTGTTCTAGGTCAGTAGAGGCCCCCTAATGTGCTGCATAATCTCTCCTTAATCAGAGTGTTTTGCTCATAATCTTGTGCCAATTAGATTTCATTTGTACCTCTTGGATTTTCAATTGGACATAAAGCTTAACTTTTCAAAAATGGTTATTTTGCTTTTTCCATAAATAGATTAAACTTGTATGCAATGCTTGAACTCAAAGAACAATGCTTTAGCACAAAGAACATGCATTAAATTATTGACTGTTGGATGGTTTAAGGACCTGTAATCAAAGGGCATGCTGGTTTGAGAAGTTTGCACAAATTATGAACATGAAAAATAGCCAATTCAAAAGTGAGTTTTTGCCATATTGTGAAATTCGATTCTCTCAAGTTATGAGGTTGTTTGAGAAGTTCTTGGACATTTTGGAAAGCTTGGAATGTGTACTACAATCCATCTTTGAAATTCAAATTGGATTTCCAAGTGGAAGTGTATGGAAAATGGCCTTGAAGTTGGGTAGAAAACCTTGTCAAAATAGGTTAAAAATTCACTAAGTTAAGAATGGTTTAGTGCCCTTATTCAAAAATTTGTAACTTGAGATACAAGCCTCATTTGGGAAAACTTTGTGAATCAAAGTTGTAGATTATGCAACAAGATACAACTTTCATGTTTTGACTTTTGTTTGAATCCAAATGGATCTTGGTGAGAAAGTGGGGCAAAGTTGGGAAAAAATTAGGGTTTTTCATAACTTAGAAAAATTCTAAGTTATGAAAAATTCTAATTTCTAACCCTAATTTGCATTTTGTGATTTCTTGATGAACAAGTTTCATGATTTGGCATGTTTTGATGAAAAATGAATCTTGACTCTTGATTTTGACCAAAAAGTCAAAGTTTGACTTTTCAGTATACAGTCAAAATTGATCAATTGACTGGGAAATTCAACTGTCAATCTTGTGTACTTGGGATCTTTTGAGTTTGTTGAGCATGTCAAGATAATTCCATGGGGTCCTTGAGTCCATATGTGAGCTTGGTTTGCCATTGGTTGGGTCAAACAGTCAAAAATTGCATTTGTGCAGTCAAAACCCTAAAAATGACCATTTTGCCCTTTTGGTGATCTGATCAAATTTCTTGTGGAATTGTGATCCAAACTTGATCAAATGGTTCATGTGAGTTCATAATGTTGATGGGGGTCAATTTTCATGAGGTTTGACTGTCAATAGGCCACAGTTGACTTTTTCCCCAATACAGTTGATTTCTAGGTCAACTGTCCAATTAACTGGGCAAAACTTGGAATCAAGACTTGAAACTTGATGAGGATAAACTTGGGAGTCCAATATGAAGCAAGAAAATCATCTTAGGCATTTTAGGTCAAAACATCTTTGTGCAAACACAAACCCTAATTTGGGTCAACAGTGCAAGGAGAAGTCTTGAGCAGATGAAACCCTAACTGGATCTTGATCTTCAAAGGCTTTGTGATGTGAAATCAATGAGAAATGGGAGGGAAAATTTTGGGGTACAACAAAGGCCTTGATCATCCGTTTTTGATACGTCTGACCATGGCATATAGCAGCAAGTCGCTTTTCGTCGAT
The DNA here is from genome assembly GCA_948472305.1 of Vicia faba. Classification (NCBI taxonomy): domain Eukaryota; kingdom Viridiplantae; phylum Streptophyta; class Magnoliopsida; order Fabales; family Fabaceae; genus Vicia; species Vicia faba. The sequence continues at coordinate 1,163,747,465 of OX451736.1, forward strand.
CAGATTGAGTTGATCAAGTCGGGTCTGTATCCAATCGTCTTCATTCAAACCTGCATCCTTCATAATCCTTAGAGAAGGAATCTGGACTTCCATAGGCAAGACAGCTTCCATGCTGTATACCAAAGAAAATGGGGTTGCCCCGGTCGAAGTACGTGCCGTCGTACGGTATCCATGTAGAGCAAATGGTAACATCTCATGCCAGTCTTTGTAAGTGACTGTCATTTTCTGAATGATCTTCTTAATGTTTTTGTTCGCAGCTTCAACAACACCGTTCATCTTCGGCCGATAGGGAGATGAATTGTGATGATAAATCTTGAACTGTTCACACAAAGCAGTGATCATTGTGTTATTCATATTTGTACCGTTGTCTATGATGATCCTGTCTGGAACACCATACCGACATATGAGATTTTGCTTGATGAAGCGGGCAACCACATTTTTAGTAACAGAGGCGAAGGAAGCTGCTTCGACCCATTTGGTGAAATAGTCAATGGCAACCAGGATGAAGCGATGTCCGTTGGAAGCCGTGGGCTTGATCTCTCCAATCATGTCAATGCCCCACATTGCAAATGGCCAAGGAGCAGTCAGAACGTTGAGAGGAACCGGAGAGATATGATCTTTGTCAGCGTAGACTTGGCATTTGTGGCAAGTACGGGAATATTGATGGCAGTCAGCTTCCATGGTAGACCAGTAATAGCCTGCCCTTAGGATCTTCTTAGCCATTGTATGCCCGCTCAAGTGAGTGCCAAATGTGCCGCTGTGTATATCAGTCATGATCAATTCTGCTTCAGCCTTGTCTACGCATCGGAGTAGTACACAATCATGGCTTCGTTTGTAAAGGATGTCGTTGCTCAGGAAGAATTTAGCAACGAATTTCCTTAAGAACTTCTTGTCATTTACGGAAGCTCCTTCGGGATAAACTCTAGTCTCGAGATACCTTTTGATCTCATGGAACCAAGGTTGTTCCACTACTTCTTCTGTATTAATCTCGTGACAATGTGCAGGTTCATCCATTCGCTCGATGGTGATTTGGGGAGCCTCGTTATCCCAGTTGAGTTTAAACATGGAGGACATTGTGGCCAGAGCATCTGCTAGTTGATTCTCTTCTCGCGGGAAATGCTCGAAGGTAATTTGCTCGAAATGAGGCAACAATGTCAAGACATGTTCTTTGTATGGGATAAGATTAGGATGCTTGGTATCCCACTCTCCTTTGATTTGACTGATAACCAAAGCCGAGTCCCCAAATACGATCAAAGATTTGATCCCCAAGTCTATAGCAGCCTTGAGACCAAAGATGCAAGCTTCATACTCAGCCATGTTGTTTGTGCAGCTGAAGCAAAGTCGGGCCGTGAAAGGTGTGTGACAGCCTTCCGGAGAAATGAGTACCGCGCCGATACCGTTTCCAAGTGCATTTGATGCACCATCAAAGTACAGGGTCCATCGGGATCCCTTTTCGGGTCCGTCATACGGTCCGTTACCTTCAATGTTGTCCAAATTCATGATGTCTTCGTCCGGGAAGTCAAATCTCATGGGTTGATAATCTTCGATAGCCTGATGAGCCAGATGGTCAGCTAATACACTCCCTTTTATAGCTTTTTGGGTGGTGTACTGGATGTCATACTCAGTTAAGATCATTTGCCATCTAGCTATCCTTCCAGATAAAGCGGGCTTTTCGAAGATATACTTGATAGGATCCATTTTGGAAATCAACAAGGTAGTATGAGTCAACATATACTGTCTTAGTCGGCGAGCAGCCCATACCAAAGCGCAGCAAGTTTTCTCGAGCAGTGAGTAGCGATTCTCACAGTCGGTAAACTTTTTGCTAAGGTAATAAATAGCATGCTCTTTTAGACCAGACTCGTCATGCTGGCCCAACACACACCCCATTGAGTTATCCAAGACGGTCAAATACATGATCAATGGTCTTCCTTCGACGGGTGGCATCAGAATAGGAGGTTCTAGCAAATACTCCTTGATTCTATCAAAAGCAACTTGGCAATCGTCGTTCCATTCGACTACCTGATCTTTCTTCAAGAGTTTGAAAATTGGCTCACAGGTAGAAGTCAGATGCGAGATGAATCTGGCAATGTAGTTCAAGCGCCCCAAGAACCCTCTAACCTCCTTTTCAGTACGGGGATCAGGCATCTCTTGTATTTCTTTCACTTTTGCTGGATTGACTTCAATGCCTTTGTTGCTTACAATGAATCCCAGGAGTTTACCAGACCTAACTCCAAAAGTGCACTTACTTGGATTCAGCCTGAGTTTGTATTCTTTCAACCTGGCAAACAGCTTTTCTAGATGTTCAAGGTGCTCTTCCTCTGTTTGTGACCGAGCTATCATATCGTCTACGTAAACTTCAATCTCATGATGTATCATATCATGAAACAAAGCTACCATGGCGCATTGATAAGTTGCCCCGGCGTTCTTCAGCCCGAACGGCATCACCTTGTAACAGAAAGTGCCCCATTGTGTGACAAAAGTTGTTTTCTCCATATCCTCGGGGGCCATTTTGATTTGATTGTAGCCCGAGAATACATCCATGAAGGAAAACACTTTGTGTTGAGCTGTATTGTCGATTAAAATGTCAATGTGAGGTAGCGGAAAATCATCTTTGGGGCTGGCCCTGTTCAAATCCCGGTAATCCACACACATCCTGACTTTGCCATCTTTCTTAGGTACTGGTACGATGTTAGCGACCCATTGAGGATAGGACGTAACAGCCAGAAATCCAGTGTCGAATTGCTTCATTACTTCTGCTTTGATCTTTTCAAACATGTCAGGCCTCATTCGGCGGACTTTTTGCTTGATCGGTGGACAATCCTCCCTTGTGGGGAGACGGTGAACCACAATGTCTGTGTCTAAACTGTAATCTCGAGCCTCAACTCAACTTTAGTTTTGATGAAAGACAAACAAGCTAGTTTGATGAAAGACAAACAAGCATTATGGAAAGAAGGAAAAGAAGTGGAAATCATCTTAAAGCATCATTCACTCAAAGCTTCAAGGAACTTGGCAAGCAATCAAGTATATCAATTCTCAATTAAACTACATTGATTAGAAATGCTCAAAAATGATATACACACTTGCCACATCACTTCAATTATATTTCAAAACAATTTTTAAGTTTTTCTCTGCTGTAAATCGATTAACATCTTGTGTAAATCGATTTACACATGCTTTTTCAAAAAACTGTTTGCTCCTGCCAGCAATCGATTTACAGGTTGTGTAAATCGATTGATCACAGAACAAACTGATTTTTTAACACTTGTAAATCGATTGACACAACATGCTAATCGATTTACACTTCAAACTTTTTGAAATTCTGAACGTTACAAACACGTGCAATCGATTTGCATGTTATGTTAATCGATTTGCACATTGAAAATTTTGAAAAATCTGAACTGGTTTCAAGATATCCTTCATACCTTTTCTCCAATAGTTGCATGATCAAACATTGCATCTTGTCAAGTTTCACAAACAGAAAAGTGTCCTTTTGGAAAGGTATCTTGATTACTATATATTACAAAATATTTCAAATCATAAACAACTCTTCTCTTGCAATAAAATCTGAACTTTGTAAAATATTCAAACTTCATATTTCTTAACTTTTAAGAACAAAGATTTTCTGCACTTTCACACATATAAAGAACAGAAATCTTTGAGCATTATCTAACCATTGTGTTACAGTTTGAATTGCTTACAAGAGAAGAAAGAAGAAACTTCAAAGAAGTCACTCTATGTGATCAACATCTTTCAAGAAATCATACTTCATAAAAACATACAAAGTGTAACTTATTTCCAGGATTGTTGGAATTAAGTATTAGATTACTTTTGTTCCTTGTTGTCCATTATTGGAAACAAGAGGTATCTTTTGAGAGGATTGTTCTCATTAGACTTATTGGAAATCCAAGAGGGTGTTCTTGGTTATTTGTTAGGTTCTTTAGTGGATAAGACTAGGAAGAGTCTTGTAAAAGTTCTAACAATATAGTAAAATCTCTTGCGTGTTTGCAAGGGGACTGGACGTACTTCCGGGGTGTGGAAGGAACCAGGATAATTCTCCGTGTCTCTTTACTTTCTGCACTTTACAGTTTTCAAAGCACTAAATCAAAACCAGAAAGTATAAAATAAGTCAAAAATCGACCATCACCTAATTCACCCCCCCTCTTAGGCGCAATCTTAATCTTACATTTGGTATCAGAGCAGGTTATAGGTAACCTGCTCCTAGAGATCCAGAATGGCTTCCGCAAATCATCAACCAGTTTTCAGAGATGGTGGTAGTAACAACAAGCCTCCTCTATTTTGTGGTGAATATTTTGACTTTTGGAAAATACGCATGAAGGCGCATTTAGAAGCACAAGGAGAGGAAGTATGGGATGCTGTTGAAAATGGTCCATTTATCCCGATAACGGTAATCAATGGCGTTGGGTCTGCAAAGCCCAAAACTGCATGGGACGACGATGATAAAAAGAAAGTTCTCTATGACAAAAAGGCAATAAACCTTCTTCAAGGTGCTCTCAGTATGGACGAATTTTTCCGTGTCTCAAACTGCAAAACAGCAAAGGAAATTTGGGATACCTTGGTTCAAACTCATGAAGGAACGGCTGAAGTAAAAAGATCAAGGCTAAATACCTTGAGTCAAGAATATGAACTATTTCGAATGCAGCCCGGAGAATCCATTCTTGACTTACAAAAGAGATTTGTGCATTTGACAAATCACTTAATTGCTCTTGGTAAAACCCTGTCAAATGATGAACTCAACTTGAAAATCCTTAGATCATTGACTAGGGAATGGCAACCAAAGGTAACGGCAATCTCGGAAAAGAAGAGTCTCTCCGCAATGACTTCCGCTACATTATTCGGCAAACTTCAAGAATACGAAACGGAACTCGGTAGACTTGAAAAACATGAGAATCTAGAAAAGAAGTCCAAAAACATTGCCTTAAAAATTGATTCAAAAGAAGTGGTAAAAGAAGACAATCCGGAAGAAGATGAAAATTTCATGCTTCTAGTGAAAAGACTTGGGAAGTTTTTTGGCAGAAATGACAAAGGCGGATCTCATGCACATAAGAGAAAGCACTTCAAGAAAAGAGAAGCCTCCACATCAACTCAAGATGTCTCATGTTATGAATGTGGAAAGCAAGGACACATCAAGCCAAACTGTCCAAATCTCCCAAAGAAAAATGGATTCAAAGGAAAGGACTCAAAACAAAAGAAAGCCTACATAGCATGGGAAGATAATGATATGAGCAGTTCATCGGAATCGGAAAGCGACGAATGTGAAAACTTAGCCTTAATGGCATCGCATCACTCCGACAATGAAGAAGAGGTTAGTAATGAATTTAATCTTTTTGATGATGATGTTCAAGGTGCAATTGATGAACTCTTGAAAGAATGCAAAAGTTTATACAAAAAGGTGTCAAAACAAGAAAAAGAACTTCTAAGTTGTCTAGAAAAAATTGACACCATGACTAAAGATTTTGATCTTCAAAAACAGAATTTTATAAAAGAAAAGGAAAACTTTGCATGCTCCAAGTGTGAATCAAATGTCTTTCAAATTGTTCAATTGAAAAGAGTCATTGAACGATATGAAAAAGGACAAATAGGATTGGAAGGATTAATAAGCCAACAACGCTATCCTAATGATAAAAGAGGTCTTGGTTATGTGAATACTAAGAAACCAAGTAACAATCCCACTGTTTTTGTAAAGGCTAGTAATAGTTCCAATCCCAAGAAAGTAGAAAAGAAGCAAGTTGTTCATAATCATCAAAAGAAAAAGGCTAATATATCTAAAAGAAAACAAATGCCTAGATACAAGAGTAAATTTGTTCCAAACTGTTTTTACTGTGGTATTATTGGACACACACCAAATGCATGCTATATTAGAAATTTCAGTATGGCTAGTGAACATTATGCATGGGTGAAAAAGGGAACTAACTATGAAGGACCCAAGGCAACTTGGGTACCTAACAAGAAATAATTTGTTTTTGTAGGTATGCTTGAAATCCACTTCAAATGTTTGGTATCTTGACAGTGGATGTTCAAAGCATATGACAGGAGATGTACACCAATTTTCATATCTAGTACATAAAGCCAAAGGGTATGTCACCTATGGAGACAACACCAAAGGAAAGATTCTTGGCGTTGGAATAGTTGGCACACCTCCATCCATTCAAATTGAGGATGTTCTCTATGTTGAAGGATTAAAGCACAACCTTCTTAGCATAAGTCAACTTTGCGATAGAGGGTTCAAGATCAAATTCAACAAAGAAGAATGCCTTATTATGGATGAGGCAACCAATGAGGTAAAACTCAAAGGTATAAGATCTAACAATATTTTTGTGATTACTCTAGATGATTTGTCTATGAAGGTACAATGTCTTATGGTAAACAACAATGACGCTTGGTTATGGCATAAGAGGATTGCTCACATTCACATGGAGCACTTGAACAAATTGGTTAAGCATGACTTAGTTATTGGTCTACCAAAGATGAAGTTCATCAAAGACAAATTATGTAGTGCATGCCAAAAGGGCAAACAGACCAAATCAACTTTCAAACCAAAGAATGTGGTTTCAACAACAAGACCACTTCAATTGTTGCACATGGATCTTTTTGGTCCATCTAGAACAAGAAGCTTCGGAGGTAACATTTATGCATTAGTTATTGTAGATGATTTTTCCCGTTTCACCTGGACTTTGTTTTTAGTACACAAGAATGAAGCATTCAAGGCATTCAAGAGATATGCAAAACAAGTTCAAAATGAGAAGTCATCAAAGATAACATCAATCCGAAGTGATCACGGTGGAGAGTTCCAAAACAGTCTATTTGAAGAATTTTGTGAAGAAAATGGGATCTTCCACAATTTTTCAGCACCAAGAACTCCACAACAAAATGGAGTAGTTGAAAGGAAAAATAGGTCTTTGGTGGAACTTGCTAGAACCATGCTAAGTGACTCAAGTTTGCCTAAATATTTTTGGGCGGATGCGGTAAGCACGGCATGTTATGTAAGCAATCGTGTGATCATAAGACCTATACTAAAGAAAACTCCATATGAGATTTACAAAGGAAGAAAACCAAATATCTCTCACTTTCATATTTTCGGGTGCAAATGTTTTGTCCTTAACAACGACAAAGACAATCTCGGTAAGTTCGATGAAAAATCGGATGAAGGTATCTTTCTTGGTTACTCCCTTTCTAGAAAAGCTTTTAGAATTTACAATAAAAGAACTTTAACTATAGAAGAATCAATGCATGTTTCTTTTGATGAATCTAACACCTCCAAGGAGGAAGTTGCTATTTGTGATGATGATGATTCTATAGATTTATCTCATGAGATTTCCTACGGAGATGGCAAAATGGTCAATCCGGAACAAACACATGAACTTTCACATCAAAATGAAAATGATGATGATCTTCCTCAAGAATGGAGAACTCATCGTGATCATCCAATTGACAATATAATTGGAGATATTAGCAAAGGAGTATCTACTCGATTAAATCTTAAGGATGCGTGCTTAAATATGGCGTTTGTATCTCAAGTTGAACCTACTAAAGTGGCTCAAGCACTAGAAGATGATCAATGGATCCTTGCCATGCAAGAGGAGTTAAACCAATTCGAGCGGAACGAAGTTTGGGAACTTGTTCCCAATCCAGGAAATAAACGTATCATTGGAACCAAATGGGTTTTCAAAAACAAGATGGATGAAAATGGAATAATCACTCGAAACAAGGCAAGACTAGTTGCTCAAGGATACAACCAAGAGGAAGGAATTGATTTTGAAGAAACTTTTGCTCCGGTAGCACGTTTGGAAGCAATAAGACTATTACTTGCATATGCATGCTCATTGGACTTTGAACTTTTTCAAATGGATGTAAAAAGCGCATTCCTCAACGGATTCATAAATGAAGAAGTCTATGTAAAGCAACCTCCCGGATTTGAAGACTTCAAACATCCTAATCATGTCTTCAAACTGAAGAAAGCTCTCTATGGGCTGAAGCAAGCACCAAGGGCTTGGTATGATAGACTAAGCGCATTCCTATGTGAAAAAGGGTTTGTAAAGGGTAAAGTTGATACCACTCTCTTCATAAAAAATGTTAATCATCATACCTTACTTGTACAAATCTATGTAGATGATATTGTTTTCGGTTCAACTAACCAAAATATGTGCAAGGAATTTTCGTCTATGATGCAAGGAGAGTTTGAGATGTCTATGATGGGAAGATTGAATTTCTTTCTTGGTCTTCAAATTAAGCAACTCAAACATGGTATTTTCGTGAACCAATCAAAATATTGCAAAGACCTTATAAAGAAGTTTGAGATGGAAAGTAGCAAAGAAAGTGCAATTCCTATGGGATCCGGCACTTATCTTGACCCAGATGAATCAGGAAATTCTATTGACATAACTAAGTATCGTGGAATGATTGGCTCACTCCTTTACTTAACAGCAAGTAGACCTGACATTATGTTCAGCGTTTGCCTATGTGCAAGATATCAAGCCAATCCTAAAGAGTCTCACCTTGCAGCAGTCAAGCGCATAATAAAATATCTCAAAGGAACAACCAACGTCGGATTATGGTATCCAAAAGGTAGTATGTGCAATCTAGTTGGTTATTCTGATGCTGACTATGCAGGTTGCAAAACTGATCGCAAAAGTACAAGTGGAACATGTCACATTCTTGGAAATGCCTTGGTTTCATGGTCATGCAAAAAGCAAGCAAGCGTAGCTCTCAGCACTGCCGAAGCAGAATACATTGCGGCTGGAAGTGGATGCGCTCAAATTCTTTGGCTAAAACAACAATTACTTGACTATGGAGTAAACCTTGGATGCATTCCTCTTCGATGTGATAACACAAGCGCGATCAATATTACAAAAAATCCAGTTATGCATTCCCGGACGAAACACATTGACATCAGACATCATTTCATCCGAGACCATGTACTCAAAGGAGATGTCGAGATCACATTCGTGGACACTCAAAATCAACTCGCGGACATCTTCACAAAACCACTTGCAAAGGATGCATTTTTCAAAATTCGTCGTGAACTGGGAATCCTCGATGAACAAGATCTTTAAGGTGCACTCAATCCTTAACCATACCCTAATGTACATATATATGTGGTTAGACATTGTTTCAAATGTTAAAAATAATGATGTTTTAAATTTTCTCTTTAAGTAAATCGATTTACACCATATGTCAATCGATTTACTACTGAAGCAAATCATTTTTTTAAAAATCTTGTGTGTAAATCGATTTACACAATATGTAAATCGATTTACCACTGAACGAAAATTACTTTTTATGAAAATGTTCTGTGTAAATCGATTTAACCAAGGGGTAAATCGATTTACCACAGAATCTGAAGCATTTTCTATGTATTTTCTCTATGCAATTTATTTTGTTTTAACATGTGATACTTGTATGAGCTTTTAATATATTGGTCAAACATTCATTGTCTCTCAACCTCCCACCTTACTATTGCCCAATCAATGAAACCTTGACCAAATTACCAAATTAAAACCTCATAAAGACCTCACTTACTCTCTATATTATTTAAACTCACCAAAACTATCTCATAACACCAACACACTCTCTCACATAACAACACAAAGAACTCTATATCTCTCTTTTCACAACCCTAACAAGATCCATGGCTCCCAAGAGAAAAGCCTCTGCCTCAGAGAAAGGAAAGAAGCCAGCTTCGTCAACATCTGAAAACTCTGTGCTCGAGTACCTCTCGGATCCACAGCGGGACAGATTTCTCAAGCATTTTCAAAAGAAAATCATCTCTACTCCAAAGTTTGGTATGTTATCTACTTTTCCAGATGAATGCTTCTCATTTCAAAGAGATTTCATTGCTTATGGGTTAGAACCATTAATATCTTCACATGGTTTCTATTACCCGGATCTGGTTAGAATTTTCTACAGCAACATGTGCTATGACAACAACAAATGTTATACATATGTCCTTGGAAAAAGAATCCCTCTGTATTCCAAATCTATTGGCAGAATCTTGAACATTCCATATTCTGGAAGTACCCTCTATGATCCAGAAGATGCTGCTTGGGAAAACTATCAGAAGCGAGAATTTTTCTATAGCATTGGAAGGTTATCAGAATCTGAATACCGTGCCAAGCGGATTCGAAGTCTTGGCGGGGTTACTCCAGCTAGGGACACATGGAGTGCTGGAAATTTCCATATTGATGATAGGTTATTTCACTATTTTCTGGTGTATATTCTGTTTCCTAGAGCAGGGAATCATTGTACAGTGACCGACCTAGAATTGCAAATCATCTATGCAAGGAAAAATGGAATCCCGGTTAATTGGGCAAAATTGATTGTGATGCATATGCTAAAAGTTGCCGCAAGGGCCACCTTTCTACCATATGCATATTTCATTACAAGGATTATGGCAGCTTTTGATATAGATTTCACTGGATTTGAGCGGATTGAAATGGATCCAATCTCCACTAGGATCTCCATCAAAAATGTTGATTCAAGGATGGGTGTTCATTTCAATGCTGAAGCAAAAACCATCACTTACATTGGAGAAGATGTGGTCGGCGATGAAGGTCATAATGCAGATGAAGAAGACCATGAAGTTCCTCCTCCTGCTGCTGCTTCTGGTCCCACAAATCAAGATGTTATGGATTTCATGACGCAAAAGTTTGCTTCTCTCAATTCTAACATCAATGCTCGATGGACTGAGATAAATGACTCTACCTCATCTCGAATAGATGCTTTTCAGAATAATGTGAACCAACAATTTTCATATCTTTATTCACATCTTCATATCCCTCCATTCGACCCAACCAATCCTGCACCTCCGCCTCCTCAATACACCGAACCACCTCTTCAACAACAATTTCCTTATCAAGGACCTTTCTAAAATGTTCTTGATCAATGTTATTAAATTCTTATTATAAGTATCATTATGGATTTTGTCTTGTTTTATTTTGTTCATTTTATGTATTGTGTTCTTAAAACTTTGTTCGATAATTTTGAAAGTTTTGTGTTTTTCATTCATGTTCCTATACATTTCTTTCTGGTATACTTTCTTGTTGCATCTTTCCCTTCTTTTTGATAATGTCAAAGGGGGAGAAGGATGTAATAGCACTTTATGGTTGTTTGTTTTCATTGTCTTTACAGAGCAAACTTTCAAATCTTTTTCTCCATAGGGGGAGAAATCTTCTCAGGGGGAGAAAACACCTTCTGCTCAAATTCTGATCAACACTTAAAGGAAAATGGTTTGTCATCATCAAAAAGGGGGAGAATGTAATCTCAAGCCTCAACTCAACTTTAGTTTTGATGAAAGACAAACAAGCTAGTTTGATGAAAGACAAACAAGCATTATGGAAAGAAGGAAAAGAAGTGGAAATCATCTTAAAGCATCATTCACTCAAAGCTTCAAGGAACTTGGCAAGCAATCAAGTATATCAATTCTCAATTAAACTACATTGATTAGAAATGCTCAAAAATGATATACACACTTGCCACATCACTTCAATTATATTTCAAAACAATTTTTAAGTTTTTCTCTGCTGTAAATCGATTAACATCTTGTGTAAATCGATTTACACATGCTTTTTCAAAAAACTGTTTGCTCCTGCCAGCAATCGATTTACAGGTTGTGTAAATCGATTGATCACAGAACAAACTGATTTTTTAACACTTGTAAATCGATTGACACAACATGCTAATCGATTTACACTTCAAACTTTTTGAAATTCTGAACGTTACAAACACGTGCAATCGATTTGCATGTTATGTTAATCGATTTGCACATTGAAAATTTTGAAAAATCTGAACTGGTTTCAAGATATCCTTCATACCTTTTCTCCAATAGTTGCATGATCAAACATTGCATCTTGTCAAGTTTCACAAACAGAAAAGTGTCCTTTTGGAAAGGTATCTTGATTACTATATATTACAAAATATTTCAAATCATAAACAACTCTTCTCTTGCAATAAAATCTGAACTTTGTAAAATATTCAAACTTCATATTTCTTAACTTTTAAGAACAAAGATTTTCTGCACTTTCACACATATAAAGAACAGAAATCTTTGAGCATTATCTAACCATTGTGTTACAGTTTGAATTGCTTACAAGAGAAGAAAGAAGAAACTTCAAAGAAGTCACTCTATGTGATCAACATCTTTCAAGAAATCATACTTCATAAAAACATACAAAGTGTAACTTATTTCCAGGATTGTTGGAATTAAGTATTAGATTACTTTTGTTCCTTGTTGTCCATTATTGGAAACAAGAGGTATCTTTTGAGAGGATTGTTCTCATTAGACTTATTGGAAATCCAAGAGGGTGTTCTTGGTTATTTGTTAGGTTCTTTAGTGGATAAGACTAGGAAGAGTCTTGTAAAAGTTCTAACAATATAGTAAAATCTCTTGCGTGTTTGCAAGGGGACTAGACGTACTTCCGGGGTGTGGAAGGAACCAGGATAATTCTTCGTGTCTCTTTACTTTCTGCACTTTACAGTTTTCAAAGCACTAAATCAAAACCAGAAAGTATAAAATAAGTCAAAAATCGACCATCACCTAATTCACCCCCCCTCTTAGGCGCAATCTTAATCTTACATAAACCCGGCATGTCTTAATAAGACCAAGCGAAGATTTCAACAACTGTATTAGGCGCTCCTTGACCTTTGGTTCCAGATTGGCACCCACTTGCACCTCCTTCCGGTCTTCCTCGGTTCCCAAGTTGACAGTTTCCAATGGCTCTTCGTGCGGTAGGATGGCCCTTTCCTCTTGCTGTAGAAGTCTGGCTAGTTCCCCTGGTACTTCACAACCTTCGTCATCTTCATACTCGGCTTGATTGACCAGATCTTCAGAGTTATTGAAGGATATAGCAAAATCGTCACCCATGGAATCCGGAGTGGATGGGTACCTGCATTGGTGAGTGTGGGTGTGTGTAAGGGATAGCCATCCTTAAACAAAAAATGCAAAAGGAAAGAAAATGAACACAAGCAGTTTATTGAATGAAAAACGTCCAATGAATCATTAAACATGGAATATGGATATGAAAAATAATCAAAACCCTTACAAATGGACCTACATGCCCCGGGCAAGGCATGAGGTGAAAAGATAGTGTACGGATTGTTCAGAAACAAATATTACAGACCAAATAGGAAATGTTTGATAGATAAATTACTGATGAATAAAAGTGATGGGGACAAAGTCCTTTGCCTCCCAGTTGCTCAATCCTCCTTTGACAGTTGGGTAAATCCACTCTTCGATGTTGCTCTCTTTGTCTTCATCCTCCAAAGCGTTGATTCCGTAGGGAGAAATTTTGACTGGCGCCCTTTCAATCTTCGCACGGTGCATAGCTTTCTGGCCTACGGTAGTGAACCCTAATCCAAATTTGTCGGTCTTATGTGGAATATCAGGTAACCGCCCCCATGCTGAATTCTTCCCTTCCTTTATTGCGGCCCTTGCGTCCTCCAGAGATGCCATCCTGGCCATTTTCCTCGGTGTCTCAGCTGCCAACTTTGCTACTGTTATCTCAGGAAGGACTTCTTCGAAATGCTGAAAAGGCGTCTCAATGAACTCCCCTTCTACCTCCACGTACCGAAAAGAATTCAAGTGGCTAATCATGTACTCTTCTTCGCCATGGACAGTAATGATCTTTCCCTTGACAGGATACTTTAACATCTGATGTAAGGAGGAGGTGACTGCCCCAGCATGATGTATCCAAGGCCTACCCAACAAGCAAGAGTATGACGGACGGATGTCCATCACATAGAAAGTGGATTTAAACACCTCAGTGCCTATCTTGCCGGGAATTTCAACCTCCCCATGGACCATTCTCTTCGAACCATCGAAATCTCTGACGACAATATCACTTGGTTTCAACTCCAGCCCTTCACAATCTAGTCGGTCCAAGGCCTTCTTAGGCAATACATTCAGCGACGAGCCAGTGTCGACCAAGACATGTGCGAGATTAGTTCCCCGGCACTCGACTGAAATGTGCAAAGCATCATTGTGGTTTCTACCTTTAGGAGTTAGGTCGGCATCAGAGAAACCTAATCCATTGTCCGCAGTCAGGCTAGCCACGCAATTTTGAAATTGATCTGCAGAGGTTTCCTGGGGCACATGGGCTGTCTTCAGGAATTTTATCAAGGCTTTAGCGTGCGCTTCTGAGCAAAGTAGTAGTGCTAGCATGGAGATCTTTGAGGGGGTTTGCCCCAGCTGTTCTACCACATCGTAATCACTCCTTTTGATTATCTTTAAGATCTCATCCATTTCCTTCTTGGAGGTTTCCTGGATGACCAAGGGCTGAGCCCTCGTCCTGACGAGCTCATCTTGGATTCCTTTACCTTTATCAACAGCGGTAGGAGAGACAGTATTAGGAACAACAACATCTTCAATCAAAGGGGTTCTAGCGGAGAGTTTTATTGGTGCAGGGATGACCTTATCAGCTGATGAGGGTCCAAAGATTGCTCTTGGAGGGGCAATCTCTGGAGAAAATATTCTCCCGCTCCTGGTGATTTTGCTCGTGCCCGCAATGTTACCGATGCTGGCTTCATCATCATCCGAACTTTCTTCAGTTATTTCGATTTGTTTGATACCATGGTAGTAGACGTCGCCGCCGTAGTTCCATAGTATCGACTTCTCAGAAACATAGGGGACTGGCCCTGGCATTGTTATCTTCAAAGGAACAAATTTCGTAGCTGGTGTAATCTTAACAGGCTTTTTGACGGCCTTGGAAAGATTGGCGTGAATGGTTATGATTGAGACATCTCCAGTATGAGTTGGAACAGCAGAAACTTTTTAAAACAAAATTTGTCGACTATCCATAAGGCCTTGGATGCCTTTCTTCAGTAACGGACAATCAAACGGCAGAGAGTAACAACAATAGCAGTCTTCTTTACATCCCGGGAAGATCCCGGCCCTTAACAGATTCAACTTGATGGTTAGCAATGGAGTTATCAGATCATTGACATCAGCAAAATACAAATCTTCTTCAATGGCATTGACATTTCGGCCGTGCTTCAGCATGGGTGCAGATATCACATTAGGCTTCTCCGGAGCATCGAACTCCACCTCCTTCGCCTCTATCAGGTCTTGGATTTTATGCTTGAGTGCCCAACAATCATTGGTGTCGTGCCTGACACTGTCAGAATGGTAAGCGCATTTAGCATTAGGATGATAATGCAGAGAGGACATATTCACATTCTTTGGTGCCTCTTTGATAGTGGCGAGATTCAACTTCAATAGATGGGGAAGCACTTGCGCTGGAGTCATATTAATATGGGTGAACTGCCGTTGTGGCCGTTCCACTCGTTGTTGATTTGGTCTAGACTGGTTATAGCGAGGCTGCTCACTTGGAGTGTTTTGAATCATTACGGCCCCCACAGTTGGCCGACGCTCCGTCTTCCCTGCTCTTCTCTGAGAATATACCACATCTGTTTCCTTCTTAAAAGGCTTCTTCTCAACACTTGCAGCAACACCCTTCTGAATCTTTCCTGACTTGATGCCAGCTTCTATTCTTTCGCCTGTTAAGATCAAATCGGTAAACCCCGCGGAAGAGTTACCAATTAGATGATTGAAAAATGGCCCAGATAGGGTCCCTAGAAACATATCAACAAGCTCACGATCGGTTAAAGGAGGCTGCACCCTGCCAGCCAAATCCCTCCATTTTTGTGCATATTCTTTGAATCATTCGCTTGTTCCTAGTCACATACCCTGAAGTTGGGTATGAGTAGGAGCAAGGTCAGAATTATACTGGTATTGCTTGTAAAAAGCGGTGGCCAAGTCTTCCCAATTTCGGACGCTGGTTCCCTCTAGCTGATAAAACCACTCCAATTGAGCCCCAGAAAGGCTGTCTTGGAAGAAATGAATCCAAAGATTTTTATCTGCCGTATAGGGTTGAATCTTTCTCACGTAGGACCTGAGATGCATTTTTGGACAGGACAGCCCATCATACCTCACAAACACTGGCACCTTGAACTTTGGGGGAATCACAATCCCGACAACCAAACCCAAGTCTTCAAAATCCAAACCCGGTACTCTTTGTAGCTCCATGGCGGCCAACCTGTCTTCTAAACCTTTGTATTTATCATCAGCTGGAGGGTATTGTTGATCAGAATAATCTTCATCCTCTTCGACCTCCTCCTCTTCCACATCGGACTCGGAAGGTACCGCAGCCCCACCTCCTTTGCTGGTTCCTTCATCAGAAGTAGGAGGAAATTCAAGCACTCTCCGAGCTTCTCCGTCAAATCTTCTCCCCAGAGTAGCCACCCCGAGTCTCTTTTTCTTCTTCTTCACTGGGTCTTTATTCCCCAGCAAGGTCTTGAGATCCTCCTGACCTTTAGCCAAGGTCGTCAGGAGTTGCTGGAACTGTGCATTTTGAGCTTGCAGGTCTTTGACTGTTTGCTCGAGATCCATCCTACTGAAATAAACAGCAGACAGATAAGGAAACCTAGAGTGAGACCTGCTTATGCACATGATGAATGATATGCTTATGTATGCAATGCATTCAAGGATTTAGGACATTCAAAATTGTTTCAGACAAAGAAGAACGCACGTCATATTAATAAGAAGAAATTTGTTAGTACATAAATGCCCCATGGGCCAAATATTACAAAATAACTTCTCAAGGCAAAAAGACATTGCGCATCCTCTTTGGTGCGATGTAGGTGTTGAGGGCCTCTTGCTCATGGAGTCCGCGGGTAAGCTCTAGAACCTTCTTCTCACTGGCGTAGAAGCTAGCTTCAAAAGTATTCCGTTCTTCCTTGAGCTGAACCCAACTTTTCTGCATTTCCTCCCACGATGTAGGCATGTCAGGATGTAGGACGGTGTAGGGAACCTCTCCTTCCTTGACGGGCTCTTTAATCACAGGGAGTACATGAGGATAAGGCATCATCAGACTTTGGGCTCGGGCTCGTACCCACTTGAGATAAGGCTCAAGAGGGATGGAGTTTTTGTGTCCCAGAGTCTTGCTATCAACCTTGTTGGGCCTCCCCCAAGCTCTGATGAATCTTTGGCGAAGTCCTTGCGCATCGTTGTCAAAGTCAAAAACTAGGTCAGGAATCAACATATCATGAGGGCCATCCCTCCGTGCATATCCAAATTGCCTCAAAGCTAGGCAAGGGTTGTAGGTGATACCTCCTCTGATTCCAAGTAAAGGAACATTAGGAAATTCTCCGCAACGATCGACAATGATGACATTTTCTCTGGACCAAGAACACCAATGTACATCAGAGTGAGTAAGATTCATCAACCATTGGGACTACCTTGATCCTTGATCATTCTTCAAGACAGATTGTGGAAGGTGCGAAATAAACCACCTTGCAAGGAGAGGAGTACAGCACATGAGAACACCCCTCTTTCTCATTGTTCGTGCGTAAAATGAGTGAAGAATGTCCCCAGGCAATGTTGGTATTGGATTTCTGGACAAGAAGATATTGACGGTGTTGACATCTATCAATTGGTCAGAATTTGGGAACAAGACCAACCCATAGATAAGGAGTGCCACAATCTCTTCAAAAGCTTGTAGGTCCAATGAGTTCCAACATTCTTGTGCCTTCTCAAACAAGAATTTTGCTAAGAATCCTTTGACGCCGCTTCTGGTTTCCCAATGCCCCTTGATGTCGGATGATTGTAGATGTAATGCTCGAGCAACATCTTCCGGCTTTGGTTCCTTTTCCGTACCGTTGAAGGGTAGTTGATTAAGGATAGGAATTCTCAGGAGTTGAGAAAACTCCTCCAAAGTGGGGTACCAACTGGTAATCAGGGAAAGTGAAACAGTGGTGAAGAGGGTCAAAGAACTGGAATAGCACTTTTATCATGTCTTCTTCAATGTTGGTGTTGACTAGGCTGAGCAGTCTACCATGTCTTTCACTGAAGGATGAATTTTCCGGAATTCTTGAGGTGAGCTCCTTGAGTTGAGGAGATATTCTCACAAGGTTGACTTGGATGGTGTTTCTGCGAGGAATTTCCATGACCTACAAAACAGGAACAAAGATGAAGATCCAAACCCTTGAAATGGTTAGTGAATGCATATGATGTTTTATGATGTTTATGATGTATGCACAAAACATATGTACAAGCAAATTACACCAAACCCTAGTTTCAGGCTTGCATGGGGTTTCATAGGTAAGTACCCTCTTGAGTGTAGTTGGCTTAAAAACATGTCCTATGAATAGTAATCGGGTTCTAAGGAGCTCAATATCACTGGATTGTTTTCATTGTTCATTGTTTTGGTTTAGCCACTTAACTAGTGACCAAAATATTCCAAGAAAACAACCCTCAATGAGTGTAGTATCGAGTATCTACCAACTTCGAACTGCACCAAAGCCGGTCATCTCACTACCCCTAATAAAAGGCCAAGATGGTCAAGTAAGGTTCAAGGTCATTAGTGCTTAGTGACATCACTCAGCGGCCCCGTACTCTCCTTAATTGAACTCAAGGGTTACCGGTACTCACAAATATGTCGCACTAATATAGCTATTGCTTCGACCGTATCGGTATACCCCGCACAGTTTCCACAACGTATTGCTATCTATGAATGTTTCCCAAAATCCGGGTGTAGGATTGTAAACCCAAACAATAGAGCCAAGATATAAAGAAAACAATTCAAACAATTAGTCATGCAAGAGGGTGATCTAAGCCCTAAGGTTACTCTACTTTTAACTTATCCCCAGCAGAGTCGCCAGTTCTGTGATACGGTAGGAGAATTGACTATGGTTTTGCGTTTGTTTTTGCAAATGTTTCGGTTGAGCAAGAGTCGCCACCGACTTTTTATTTTATCCTAAGGAAAGGTTTAAAAAGCACAGCAAAAACCTTTGAGATTTTTCTTGGGTTCGGGGAGTAGATTATAGAAAGGGAAGGTATTAGTACCCTTTCTATCCATGGTTATCCATGGGCTCTTAGGTACTTGTTTAGATCAACTTGCCTTGGTTTTCAATTGTTTGAAATGGT
Organism: Vicia faba; assembly: GCA_948472305.1. NCBI lineage: Eukaryota > Viridiplantae > Streptophyta > Magnoliopsida > Fabales > Fabaceae > Vicia > Vicia faba. Next base: position 1,163,766,399 of record OX451736.1, read on the forward strand.
GCTTTGTGTGTGGCTTTTGAAAATGTTTTGAAAAAGATGCCTTGTCTAGGCTACCCTTGTAACAATTCTTTACTCGAATGTTTTACAAAAGGTGTTTGTCTTTTTGAAAAGATGTTTCAAGGTTTTTTTGGAAGTTTGTTTTGAAAGTGTTTGTGAAATGTGGTTTGAAAAATAGGCAAGTGTTTTCTTTTGCAAATTGACAAGTACTTAGGAGCTATCTACCCTAAAGTTCTCAAAGATTTTTGTTATGTTTTTAATCCTTTTAACAATTTTGTTCCACCATTGCATTTGGTGGACAATCTTGTGTTAGGAGGTGAAAGGGACGGGCGTGGGTCATCGTTTAGACCATAATTGCAATAGTGCTAAGTATCTTTGGGCAATTTTTCCTTGAAAGGGACTTGATCATTTTAGGCAACTTTTCGAAAGCGTCATCGAGGGACTATGATCATTTGAATTGTGTTTGTTTTGCCCAAAGAAACCTAACATGCAATATGGCCCATTTATTTGAAGGCAACAAGTGGAATACCCTAGGGGTGCAAGTGTGAGATGTGTTGTCCATTTTCATGCTTGATTATCTTGAAATTAGGTCAAACTAATTTTGTTCTTTTTATTTGCATACAAACCCTAATTCTAGCATGGTATATTTAGAAAGCGTTTAAAGTGCGAAAAGTAAAATTCCTACACTATTACAACACAATATGGGAAGGGGGGTACAAATATTCAAATGGGGGGATATTTAGACAAGAAATTTAAACCTAGCTATTACATCAATTTTGGAATATTTACAAGACAATTAACTGCATAAATTAAATGGAAAATAAAAATAAAGATGCAAAATGCAAAAAGGGTTTTTATATGTATGAAAAAAGGATATTTTTTATGTCCAATAAACACAATTAAAAAAAGTATTATTTTTAGGGTTTTTGTGTTTTAAGGGTAAAACCCTAATTTCATTAAATAAATATATTAACTATTTAATATGTATAATATTTAATAATTATATGCAAAAAATAAAATAAAATGGAGTATATTCATAAAAAAGTATTTTTCATATCAAATATTAATAAAATAAAAAATGTATATATTTTTGTATTTTAACCTATATATATATATATATATATATATATATATATATATATATATATATATATATATATATATATATATATATATATATATATATATATATATATATATATATATATATATATATATATATATATATATATATATATATATATATATATATATATATATATATATATATATATATATATATATATATATATATATATATATATATATATATATATATATATATATATATATATATATATATATATATATATATATATATATATATATATATATATATATATATATATATATATATATATATATATGTATTAATTTCTAAATATGTATTATATATATAAAAATAATAATATTTAATATTTATAAAAAAGGTATATTTTGCATAAAATATTTTCAAAAGAAAAATGAAATAAAAGTCAGAAATGAAATATATTTACATTATTTTTTCTAGTTTTTTCTAAATAATAGTATATATATATATTTATGTACAAATGTCCATATAAACAAATAAATACTTAAAAAATATAAAAATGGTGTAAAAAATATTTTTCATGTTTTTAATATTATTAGGAAAAATAAATAAGCCAAAATGAAAAAAAAGAAAAGTCAAAAATCATGAAAATAAACATAATGGGCTCAGGGGGTATGAAACCAAAAATGTGGTGTGAAAAGGAAAGACAAAGCTGGCCCAGCCCATGAAGCTTCTTCTTCAACCTTCAGACAAAAAATATGTCAAAAACGCGCGCCTGTACTTCAAATTCAAACACCTGGATTCTTTGATCTTTTGCACAAACTTCCAACATAAGAAATGTTAAGCATTGAACCACGATTCTAAATATATAAAAAACTCGTCCTAACTCTCAGAAATGAGAGAGAATTTTAACATTCCCAAATCCTGACCTAAGTTTTCTTCCATATTCAGACCTTAAATTCTCACAGCTCAAGCAAAATAAATGAAAAGTAAAAGCATGTACAGATTCAGGGGCATGAGTAGAACATTTCTTATTCACAAACCTAGAGCTAATGATGCCTACACTAAGAGTTAGAAGTTCACAAAGATACCTGTTCAGTTGAAGTTCTATCTGGCAATGGGGGAGCTTTCAGAGCAAGATGATGATCTGTATAGCTTGCCTGAAGTGTGGTGATGCTATTCCAATGCTTACTTTGCTTTGAAACTCCTTGAAACGAGCTATGGACCTCCAACTGCAAAACAAGAAAGTGAAAATGGTGGAACTGGTTAGAGGAATTACAGGTCGTGTTTTAGGTTTTGGTTAGCTTGCATTGATGCTAGGGAATGTGTTTGATGAGCTTTGGGCAAGAAATCATGCAAGGGATGAGAGTTGGCACTCAAACTGCAGTGAGAACTCTGTTTGAGCAGTTTGAGGGTGGTTCTGAGTTTGTGGAGGTATTGGAGGTATTGGAGTCGTGTGCTAGCTTAGTTAGGATGATTAGAAGGTGTACAAAATATTTGCTTAAGTGTTCTAATGCTGAGATGAAAGTTATGTTATGATATGGGATGTTTCTTAACACTTAAGCAAGCAAAAGCCAAGTTGTGTTCTAGACAGGTAGAGGACCCCTAATCATGCTGCAAAGCTCCTCCTTGATCATTGTGTTATGCTCATAATCTTGTGCCAATTAGATTTGATCTGTACTTCTTGGATTTTCAATTGGACATAAAGCTTAACTTTTCAAAAATGGCTATTTCACTTTTTCTATAAATGGATTAAACTTGTATGTAATGCTTGAACTCATAGAACAACACTTTGGCACAAAGGTTTGGCATTAAATTTATGAGTGTTGGATGGTTTAGGGGCCTGTAATCAAGTGGCATGCTGGTTTGAGAAATTTGCACAAGTTATGAACATGTACATGACCAATTCAAAAGGTGAGTTTTTGCCATATTGCAAAATTCGATTCTCTCAAGTTATGAGGTTGTTTGATGAGTTCTTGGACATTTTGGAAAGCTTGGAATGTGTAATACAATCCATCTTTGAAATGCAAATTGAAATTCCAAGTGGAAGTGTATGGAAAATGGTCTTGAAGTTAGGTAGAAAACCTTGTCAAAATAGGTCAAATTTTCACTAAGTTAAGAATGGTTTAGTACCCTTATTCCAAAAATTGTAACTTGAGATACAAGCCTCTTTTGGGAAAACTTTGTGAATCAAAGTTGTAGATTATGCAACAAGCTACAACTTTCATGTTTTAACTTTTGCTTGAATCCAAATGAATCTTGGTGAGAAAGTGGGGCAAAGTTGGGAAAAAATTAGGGTTTTTCATAACTTAGAAAAATTCGAAGTTATGAAAAAATCTCATTTCAAACCCTAATTTGCAATTTTTGATTTCTTGATGAACAAGTTTCATGATTTGGCATGTTTTGATGAAAAATGAATCTTGACTATTGATTTTGACCAAAAAGTCAAAGTTTGACTTTTCAGTATACAGTCAAAATTGATCAATTGATTGAGAAATTCAACTGTCAATCTTGTGCATTTTGGATCTTTTGAGTTTGTTGAGCATGTCAAGATAATTCCATGGGGTCCTTGAGTCCATATGTGAGCTTGGTTTGCCATTGGCTAGGTCAAACAGTCAAAAATTGCCTTTGTGCAGTCAAAACCCTAAAAATGACCATTTTGCCCTTTTGGTGATCTGATCAAATTTCTTGTGGAATTGTGGTCCAAAATTGATCAAATGGTCCATGTGAGTTCATAATGTTGATGTGGGTCAATTTTCATGAGATTTGACTGTCAATTGGCCACAGTTGACTTTTTCCCCAATACAGTTGATTTTTAGGTCAACTGTCCAATTGACTGGGCAAAACTTGGAATCAAGACTTGAAACTTGATGTGGATAAACTTGGGAGTCCAATATGAAGCAAGAAAGTCATCTTAGGCATTTTAGGTCAAAACATCTTTGTGCAAACACAAACCCTAATTTGGGTCAACAGTGCAAGGAGAAGTCTTGAGCAGATGAAACCCTAACTGGATCTTGATCTTCAGGGACTTGGTGATGAGAAATTATTGAGAAATGGGAGGGAAAATTTTGGGGTACAACACCAATGCATTCGAGGCTCCATCAAAATACATAGACCATCAGGATCCTTTCTCGGATCCTTCATCCGATCCAGGCTCTTCATAGTCGGTTACCAACATGATATTCTCATCCGGGAATTCGAAATTCATGGACTGGTAGTCATCCACGCCCTGATGCGCCAAATGATCCACCAATACACTCCCCTTAATTTCTTTTTGGGGTTGTGTATTGGATGTCGTATTCGGTCAAGATCATCTTCCATCTTGCTATCCTTCCGGAGAGAGCGGGCTTCTCAAAAATATACTTGATTGGATCCATCTTTGATATCAACAAGGTAGTGTGAGTCAGCATATACTGTCTCATCTGGCGAGAAGCCCATGCCAAAGCGCATCAAGTTTTCTCGAGCAATGAGTATCGTGTCTCACAGTCGGTAAACTTTTTGCTAAGGTAATAAATGGCATGCTCTTTTTGACCAGACTCGTCATGCTGCCCCAGCACACACCCCATTGAATTGTCTAGCACTATCAAGTATAATATCAAAGGTCTTCTTTCAACTGGAGGCATCAGAATTGATGGTTCTTCAAGGTATTCCTTAATTCTTTCGAAAGCGGCCTGGCATTCATCATTCCACTTTACCACTTGATCTTTCTTCAGCAGCTTGAAGATTGGCTCACAAGTAGCAGTCAGATGTGAAATGAACCTGGCGATGTAATTTAGATGTCCCAAGAAACCTCTGACTTCTTTTTCTGTGTGGGGTATCGACATCTCTTGTATGGCTTTTACCTTTGCAGGGTCCACCTGACTAACTTTATCACTGACGACGAAACCAGAAGCTTACCAGACCTTACCCCGAAGGTACACTTGTTCGCATTCAACCTCAGCTTGTATGTCTTCAACCTGTCAAACAGTTTCTGGAGATGATCAAGGTGTTATTCCTCGGTCTGGGACCTGGCTATCATGTCATCAACATAAACCTCAATCTTGTGGTGAATCATGTCATGGAACAAAGCGACCATGGCGCGTTGATAAGTTGCCCCAGCATTCTTCAACCCAAAAGGCCTTAGCTTGTAACAGAAGGTGCCCCACTGTGTAACGAAGGTTGTCTTCTCCATGTCCTCAGGAGCCATCTTGATCTGGTTGTAGCCAGAAAAACCATCCATGAAAGAGAAGATCTTGTGTTGCACGGTGTTGTCGACTAGAACATCAATATGAGGAAGTGGGAAGTCATCCTTGGGGCTTGCCCTGTTTAGATCTCTATAATCCACACACATCCGTACCTTACCGTCCTTCTTAGGTACCATAACGACGTTGGCAACCCACTGCGAATAAGAAGTGACAACTAAAAATCCGGCATCAAACTGTTTCATGACTTCTGCCTTAATTTTCTCTGACATTTCGGGGCGCATACGGAGGACCTTCTGCTTTACCGAAGGGCAGTCTTCTTTGGTCGGCAGGCGTTGTACCACAATATCAGTGTCCAGACCGGGCATGTCTTCATAGGACTAGACGAAGATCTCGACATAGTCATGTAGCATCTGTATTAACCGTTGTTTGACACTAGGATCTAGATTCGCACCTATCTTAACCTCTTTCCTGTCTTCCTCTGTACCCAAATTCACCGACTTAACTGGCTCTTCATGAGGCTGTATGACCCTCTCTTCCCGCTGTAACAGTCTAGCAAGTTCTCCAGGCACCTCACAATCATCCTCACCTTCATCCTCGGCTTGGTTGATCGGATTTTCGAAGTCATAATTGGCAGTAGCAGAGTCGTTATCAATGGGATCCAGAGTGGATATTGATCTGCATTATGATACGTGAGTGTGTGCAAGAGAATAGCTGTTTTGATAAAGTGAGAGACAGAAAATAAAAACAAAGAGCGCAAAATTTGTATTGCAAGAAGCGTCCAATGTTTTATTTAATGATATATGAAATGACAAATAATAAGCCCTCACAAGCAAAGCCAAGGTGCCTCGGGCAAGGCACCAGGCCGTAAAGTTTCAAATTGTTTATTACAAATCTTAAAACAAAAAGTCAATTACTGCGGAGTAAAAGAAACATGTATGAAGTCCTTCGTCGTCCAGTTGTTCAATCCACCATTGATTGTTGGGTAGATCCAGTTGTCGATGTCTGAATCTTCTTCATTGTCCTCAATTGCATTAACTCCCTGATTGTTGATGTGCAGAGGAGGTCTTCCAATCCGTGCGCGCCTAACATCCCTTTGAGCCCCTGTAGTAAAGCCCAAACCAAACTTGTCAGTTTTGTGAGTGAAATCAGGGAGCCGACCCCAATTGGTACACCCACCTTCTTCAATTACAACCCTGGCGTCTTTGAGAGAAGCCATCTTCAACGGAGGTTTGTTGGTAGCAACTTCAGCTGATGCCGAGAACTGAGGGACCTCTTCGAAATTTTGACAAGGAGTTTCTATGAATTCCCCGTCCATCTCCATGTAAAGGAAGGAATTGAGATGACTCACCATATACTCTTCCACACCTCTCACCGTGACAATCTTCCCCTTCACTAGATATTTCAGCATTTGATGGAGCGTGGAAGTAACTGCCCCAGCCCTATGGATCCAAGGACGACCCAGTAAGCAAGAATACGATGGTCTGATATCCATCACGTAGAAGGTGGACCCAAAGGTCTGAGAACCCACTTTGACAGGGATGTCCACCTCCCCTTGCACCATTCTTTTTGACACATCAAAAGCCCTTGCCACAATGTTACTTGGATTTAGAATTAAACCTTCACAATCCAGACGGTCTAGCGCTTTCTTCGGCAGAACATTCAGTGAGGACCCGGTATCTACTAGCACATGGGCCAAAGTGGTGCCCCTGCACTCGATCGAGACATGCAGAGCATCATTATGATTTCTCCCTTTAGCAGTCAAATCCACATCTGAAAACCCTAGCTCGTTGTCAGCAGTCAGGCTAGCCACACAATCTTTGAACTGATCTGCAGAAGTTTCCTGCGGCATATGCGCAATCTTGAGAAACGCAATCAAAGCCTCCACATGGGCTTCAGAACACAATAACAGGGACAACATGGAGAGTTTTGACGGGGTCTGCCCCAGCTGCTCGACCACGTTGTAGTCGCTCTTCTTGATAATTTTCAATATTTCCTCTATCTCTTGTTTAGAGGTTTCTTCAATGATCTTCTTAGGTGCCACCGTACGGGCAGGCTCACCTATGATTTCCTTGCCTTGGGTCCCAGATGGCTCGGCGACGGGGGTGATAATAGGAACCGGGGCAGTAGTTGACGTACCAGCAGACGAAATGACAACAGGTTTGTGGACAGTCGGAGGGGAAATCTCGGGAGAAAAGAGTCTTCCACTTCTGGTGACCTTGCTAGCCCTAACAATATTACTGATATCCGTATCGGCTTCTTCAGTTCTCAGATCTTGTTTAACACCATGGTAATATATATCAGCACCGTAATGCCATGGGATAACTTTATCTGAGGTATATAGGATGGGACCCGGAGCGGTGATTATTAATGGAGCAATTCTTGGAACGGGTGTAACCCTAACAGGTTTTCTCGAGGAAACCTTGGAAGGATTGGCGGAAATGGTGATAATGGCAACATCTTCAAACGGAATCATAGTCTTCTCAAATAAAATTTCTTTATTATCCATCAGGCGTTGAACACCTGACTTCAATAAATAGCAACCGGAAGGCAGAATTGAACACATGTGGCAACCTTCACCACTGCCCGGAAATAAACCGGCCAACAACAAATTATTCTTAACCATCATCAAAGGAGTAGAGATTTCTTCCACAGAGGTTACAAATGAATCGGTGTCCACAACATTGACTCCATGACCATGTTTGGGCATAGGAGTAGTTATAACGTTTGGCTTTTCCGGAGCATCAAACTCAATCTCTTTAGCTTCTAGAAAATCTTGCACTTTATTCCTCAGAGCCCAGCAATCATTTGTGTCATGACCAGGACTCTCTAAATGGTAGGCACACCGTACGTTGGGATTGTATCTGGGAGAAGCAGTGCTTGGATTCTTAGGAGCCTCTTTCAAGGTTGCCAAGTTGGATTTTAACAGATGAGGCAGAACTTCAGCTAAAGTCATGTTGATGTCGGTAAACTGTCATTGTGGTCTTTCTACCCTTTGCTGATTATTGCATTGTGGAGCAACTGCGGGTCTTGGTATCACTACAGCATTTACCGCTTGACGGTGTTCAGGTCTGTTTTGGCCCCTCGGGCCATAGACTGCACTAGCTTCCTTCTTACCGGTGAAAGGCTTCTTTACTGCACTTGATGAAGCATCCTTCTGTATTTTACCACTTCGAATGCCAGCTTTTACTCTCTCTCCAGTCAAAATCAACTCAATAAACCCAGACGATGAACTGCCGATCAGATGATTGAAAAATGGACCAGATAACGTCCCTAGAAACATGTCAACCAACTCCCTATCAAACAAAGGGGGTTGGACTCTTCCAACTAAGTCTCTCCATTTTTGAGCATAATCCTTAAAACCTTCACTTGCACCCATAGACATACCCTGAAGCTGAGTGCGAGTGGGAGCAAGATCGGTGTTATACTGATACTGCCTGTAAAAAGCAGCAGCAAGGTTTTCCCAGTTTCAGACACTGGCTCCTTCCAATTGATAAAACCATTCAAGCTAAGTCCCTGACAGACTATCTTGAAATAAATGTACCCACAAATTTCTATCAGCAGTGTGGGGTTGGATTTTTATTACGTAAGAGCGGAGATGGAGTTTTGGACAGGATACTCCATCGTATTTGGCAAAAATCGGAGCTTTGAACTTATGAGGGATCACCACTCCCGACACCAATCCTAGTTCTACGAAATCCAAACCAGGGATCTTTTGAATCTCCATAGCGCTCAGACAGTTTTCTAGCTGCTTGTACCTATCCTCAACAGGAGGATATTGCTCATCATCGTAATCTGTATCGTTGTCAGAAACCGTTGGACTAGGGTCTTTTACCCTCTCTTGGCTCTCTCCATCCTTGGATGAGGAGGTCAGATCAGCTAGTTGTCTCAACCTTTCTCCGAATCTTCTACCCATGTTCAGAATACCGACCTTCTTCTTCTTCTTCTTCTTCTCTTTCAGAATAAGGGTCTTCAAATCCTCCTGTCCTTTATCCAGGCTTAAGAACATCTATTGGAATTGGGTATTCTGTGCCTGGAGATCTTTGATGGCTTGATCAGAAGACATTTATGCTATAATAAACAGCGAAGAAGATGAGAAACCTGTAAGGGTACTTGTAATGATGTGCATGATAATGGGATGTGCATGTAATGATTTCAAAGACTTTGGGAGATTTAAATTTGCAAACCAAAAATAAACAAAACTTTATTAGCTTAACTTTGAAAGGTTCAACAATGCCTTTTAAGGCGTTTACAAAGAAGTAAATAAAACAAAATCTAAAACTAGAAAAAGCAAAATCAAAAGTCCCATGGACGCTTCCTCTTTGTGCCGATGTAGTCATTGATCACTCTTTCTTCCTCGAGCTTCCTGGTGAGCTTCAAAATCTTCTTTTCTTGTTCATGGTACTCTTCCTGGTAAGTATCCCGCTCATTTCTCAGTTGAATCCAAGACCTCTGCAACTCCCCCAGATCGATGGGCATGTAAGGATAGAGAACCATGTAAGGAATGTCCTCTTCATTAGTGGGCTCCACAATCACTGGTAATACGGCTTCATAGGGCATCCCAAGCTTTTGGGCACGAGCTCGGACCCATTGGAGGTAAGGCTGCATAGGAAGGGAAGTCTTTGGTCCCAACTCTTGGGGGTCAGATCTGTTCACCATGCCCCAAGCTCGTATAAACCTTCGGTGGTGCTCCTTAACTTCTTCCTTGTAGTCAAATACAATGTCCTCAAGAAGTAACTCATGGGGAACATCTCTCCAAGCACGACCAAATTGTCGCAAAGCTAGACAAGGATTGTAAGTTATACCCCCTCTGATTCCAAGTAATGGGACATTAGGGTATCCCCCACAACGGTCAATAACAGCAGTGTCTTCCATAGCCCAGGAGCTCCAAAGAATATATGTATAGGTAAGTGACATTATCCTGTAGGACCAACCCAAACCTTCTTCGTTCTTCAGCACAAACTTAGGGAGGTGCGAAATAAACCACCTTGACAGCAACGACATGCAACACATAGGAGTCCCTCTTCTTTGCACGGTACGAGTATAGAGGGCATGCAAGATATCACCCAACAGGGTAGGCACGGGATTGCGAGAAAGGAAAATCTTGACATCATTCACATCTACAAAGGAATCCGGATTCGGGAAGAGAACCAACCCATAGATAAGGAGAGCCAAGATATCTTCTAAATCCTGAAAATCCAAATTATCCCAGAATAGCTGAGCCTGGTCTATCAGAAATTTAGCTAGAAAACCTTCAACCCCGCTTTGTGTTTCCCAATTGGATACTACATCAGTCCGTTTCAAGTGCAGAGCTGAGGCAATGTCTTCTGGTCTAGGAACTTCTTCCATACCTGTGAAGGGTGCCTATTCAAGAATGGATATGCCCAATAGGTGATAGAACTCTTTCAAGGTGGGAAGCAGCTGGTAATCTAGAAAGGTGAAGCAATGATGCACATGATCGAAGAACTAGAAAAGTACACTCATCATCTTCTCATCAAGATTTGAAGTGACCAGACTGAGAAGCTGACCATGTCTCTTAATGAACATAGAAGTCTCGGAAACTCTTGAGACTAGCTCTTTAAGTTGGGCAGGTATCTGCACAAAGTTGACTCGGATGGTATTTCTGCGCCCGGAAGCCATAATCTGCAAAACAAAATAAAGATAAATTCCTTTGGTCTTTGAAATGGTTTGTATAATGAAGTATGAATGCCATGTTATGATGCATGATGTCATGATAAATCACAGGTATAGCAAACACAGATATTGCAAACACAGTCAAATCACACAAAGCCCTTAGGTTTAAGGCTTGCATGAGGTCAAAGGTAGTATCCTCTTGAAGTTATGTTGGTTCAAACATGTCCTAGAAAAGTAACCGGGTTCTAGAGGATCTCAATATCACTGACCATCCTTCATCGGTCATGGTTTCAGCTCACACAGTATTTTCTTGCGGCCGGAACTATCTCGAGAGTATGGTCTTAATGAGTGTAACATCGAATATCAACCAGTTCTCAGCTTTACACCGAGGCCGGCTATCTCACTACTTTCTATTGGCCAAGTTGGTCGATTAAAGGTTCTAAGGTCAGTTGATGCTTAACGACACCACGCAGCGGCCCTGCATTCTCCTCGTTTCTCTACAAGGGATACCGGTACCAACCAATGTGCCACATCAACGTAGCTACTGCTTCAATCGTATCGATCTACGCCGTATAGTTCCCTTACAGTCTATTGCTACTTACCTAAAAGGTGTCCCCATATTCGGGTTAGGATCTATAGTAACTCCCAAACAAAACCCTTAAAAGTAAAGCAATCAAAGCAATCAAGAGAAGAAATTATGATGAACTAGATCCTAAGGTATACCCCACTTATTAAATCCCCAGCAAAGTCACCAGTTCTGTGATATGGTGGTAGAACCGACTGTTTTGAAATTCCGGTTTGTGTTTTGTGTTTTGTGTTTGCAAAATGTCGCGGTAAGCAAGAGTCGCCACCGACTTTTATTTCATCCAACCGGAAAGGAAAAAAGCACAGAAAAAAAAATCCTTTTTCGAGATATTCGGAGTACGGGGGGTAGATTATAGAAAGGGAAGGTGTTAGCACCCTCTCTATCCATGGTTTTCCATGGGCTCTTAGGTACTTGCTCATATTTTTAAAAATTGCTTGTGTATGTGATTTGTTTTTGAAAAGTTTGACTTCGTGATAACCCTTGTATCAGTCCTCAAAGGTGTGACGAAGTTGTTTTGAAAATTTGTTTGAAAAGTGTAAGTGTGAAATGTTTCGATTTGAGCAAGTACCTACTAGCATCTACCTACTCGAAAAAGATTGTTTCTATTCTTGTTTCCTTTTAGACAGCGCTATCCTACTATTGAGAAATAGGTAGCACCGTCGTTGGAGTTGTAAGGGTCAATTCGAAAGGAACGTACAATCACTAAAGCAATGTTAGGATGACTTAGTAATAACCCTATAGTCTTAAGATCACATACGAGGCAACATTTCCGAGGCAACATTTCGAGGCAACATCCGAATGGGACATTTGATCTTTTTTAGACAGAAGGGTAACCACTAAGACACCTTATACTTAATGATCGTTTACCGAAGGCAACCGAAGTGACAGTATACCTTAAGAGTGATAGGTGCGAGTGATTTGTTTCAGTTATTTGTCTTTGCACATTAGGGTTTTCTAATTGTATTAAATTATCATACAATCTTTCCATACAATCCTATTAACATACATCTAGACAGTTAAATATTTGCGAGAATTAAAATGCGAGAAAGTAACTCTACGCTATTACAAGGCTTCAGGGAGGGGGATTAATTACATAGCCAAAAACCCGGGAAAAAAGAGATAAATAGAACCCTGTATTAAACTATTACAAACCATGCACAGTTACAAAAATATTGACAAAATAAAATATTATGCACCCGATGAATCGAATACGAGATAATTAGGGTTTTGACCCTTGCCTAAACCTAATTTGATTAATTAAGAAAATGCTTTTGTTGTGTTTTAAGAAAATAATGGAATTGTTAAATTAAAAAAGAAAATCCTAATTATAATTAATTTTAAATTAAGAAAAATAAATAAATAAATTTATTCTAAAACCTGTTTTTTGTATTTTTATTTAAGAGAAAAAAAAGCAAAATTGAATTTAATCAAAAGTTTAACCTAATTTCTATTTTGATTTTATTCATGAAAATAAATTATAACTTTTCTATTTTAACTAAATCAAATTAATTTTGATAAAACAAAAAGTAATACTAATTTTTGATGAATCATTGATTTTATATTTTTTATGAAAAACTAATTAGTTTGTAAATTAAATGAATAAAGAAAATTAAAAGAATAAAAAGAAATAAAGAAAAGAAATATAAAATGGATTAGTAATGGGCCTGATGCTGATAAGCAATTGGGGGGGGGGGGGGGTGAAAACTGAATTTCTGGGCCCAAAAAGGCTAAGGCATGTTTGACTTCGCCCTAATCCAGTATGCATGCTTGACTCAGGCGTATGGTGGTCCTTCCGAGGTGGCATATTGATCTGGGGACATTGATGGATCAGAGGGCCAGATCTTGATGGTGCACGGTGGACGCTGGATGCTGTAATGCACTGGAATTCCTGAAACAAAATAACATGAACAAAGTTTGGGACCTGGGGATCGAACCCAGGTCCTTATGCATATTTCCACCCCACGCTACCATCTGAGCTGCGCGCTTCTGTTGTTCATATAATAATAATAATATATAATATATCAAACACTATGGTTAAATAAGAAAAACGCGCGGAATTTCAAACTGCCCAACCAGGGGGTGCCACGCCTCCATCTTCTTCCTCCCAACCGTCGTGTTAGGATATACACTTATACCTACGGGCGTGGCTCCATGGCTAAAGACATGTAACCTTCAACAATCAAGAAAACGCATGCTAAATCAATTCTAATCACATGGTTCTGTTTTTCTTGAACCCACGAACACCATAGTATTACTTTCTTGGACCAATTTTACTGATACAGAGAAACCCCAAAACATAAGAGCAAACCCTAACAATGGTATCTCTTGATTCTTGTACTAAAAACACAATTAAACACCACCAAAAGCCTGCAAATTTAATGATAAACAAGGATATATACATAAAATATGCGAATGATGCGTGAATCAATTAAAACGAAATTGAAGTTTTGGGACAAAACCGCGACTTCTGTACCTATGGTTTCAGGCGTGATAGAACTTGCAATTGGTTGGGATATGTTCCTGGGATGTCTAGCAACCTATTGGCAATCTGAGAATGGCACAAATTGGCCTCCAATATAGAAATTGGATCACCACTTTTCTTGCTATTTTTTGAGTTTTATTTCACCTTTGCACGACTGCTTAACCCTTATGCTTGCTTTGGAAATGTTCCATATATATTAGAGAATGCATTAGGGTTGTAAAACTGATCACATCTTTGGAAGTTTTTCAAGATTTGATTTTGTTTTAATGGCATATGTAAACCTTCCAAATTTGTCCTAATCATGCTCTTTTTGTCCCAATTATCATTGATTCGATTTGATCTTGCAAGCTCATTAAATCTTGGTTGCTAACCTATCAAAAAAACTAATCAAATCCAATCTTTGATAATTTTCATCATTTATTTGATTTAATTCAATTTTTAATTAATGAAAAATCAAAATAAATTGAAAAATGAAGCAAACAAATGATGTGTCAGAATATGAGTCGTGGACCACATTATAATTGAGGTGCAAGCATAAAAAGTTGGGCCCATTTAGCAAAAGATACAAATTTGAGCATGTTTGATTTTTGGTAATTTTGCAAAAATGGTCAACTTGGCCAATGCATAACTCTCTCAATTTTGATCCTAGAGAGGTGTTCTTGTACTTTTTAGAAATCTTAGGATGTCCTATAAGCAACCATTTTGGTCTCATCTCAATTGAGTCTTCCATGTTCATGTATGAAGCCTTGACCCAAAAGGTGTTTTTGTTGACTTTTCAAAATGACCTATAATGTCCAAATTCATATCTTCTTGTGAGTGCATATTTTGAACTTGGGAGATGAAGATGAATTGTAGGGAATTTCATATTCTTCAAAATGAACTTTGGATGGGTCATTTTTGATAAAGTATGAGAAAGTTATGCTTAGTCAAAGTTGAGTTTACTTCTTCTACAAAACCCTAATTTAGCAACTTTTGGGTTTTGATGAATTATGGGAAATCCTTGATGAATCATGATCAACCCTTGATCAAATGATGAATGATACTTCAAAATGAGGATGTTGACCAAAAATCTTGAAGTTTGACTGTATGTGGGCCACAGTTGACTTTTGACCTAGGATAGTCGATTTTCAGGCATTTGAGCAATTGACTGAGCAAACTTCTTCTGCAAAGCTTGAAACTTAACATGGATGATCTTGATAACATATTAGGACAATGGTGATCATTTGGGATCCTTTGGACTCAAGCATCTTGATGCAAAATGAAACCCTAATTTGAGGTAGACTGCCTTAAGAGAGAGTTTGTTTGGTCAACTCTTGGACCTCCTTGAGCAATTTGAGGAATATAAGAGGGAAAATTTTGGGGTACAACAGGATGAAATAAAAGTCAGTGGCGACTCTTGCTTACAGCGACATTTGCGAATACAAAATGCAAACCAGTATAACAGTCGGTTCTCCCACCGTATCATATACCCCAATCTCATGGTTCTCGAGAAAGCAACTTGTGTTGGTATTGTCATCGTGTGAGGATGAACATATAGCAGGATCCTATGTTGCGTGTCAAGAAATTTGGATAAGATTTGTACTTAAAGAAATGGAGGTCGAAGTAAAGAAGCCTCTGGTGCTTGATATTGACAACAAGTCAACCATAAATCTTGCAAAGAATTCAGTTTTGCATGGAAGGAGTAAGCATATCAAAGCTAAATTTCACTTCTTAAAGGAGAAGGTAAATCTAGGTGAACTTGAAGTAAGGCATTGCTCAAGTGAATCACCATTGGCCGATATTTTCACTAAAGGATTGAAGATCGATAGATTCCTGAATTCGAGAAAGAAATTAGGAATAGTTTAGATCGACTATAATTAGCGTATATTCGACAAGTTGGATTATAGTGGGATATGTTGAGATATTAGATATAATCCAAGTTGAGTAATCTAAACTCAATCCAAACTAGGGATTATTAGCCTACTTAGTGTACAAGTTAGCTGTATAGAAATAGATATATTTTGTAATTTAGTTTTTACAATTCAATTCAATAATAAAATTCTTATTTCTTTATTCTCTCTCTTTCTCCCCTCACTAAAAGTGCCTCAAGTACTAACACTAATTAGGAAAAAAATCATCCAAATCTGTAGCCTAATTGATTAGATACAAGTTCTAATCAATAAGAGAGCAAGATTTCACTTTCTTGATTGGTTATAATGCTTCTTAATCAATAAGTAAACAACCATGAATGATTTTCAAGACGGTTTTAAAATATATGAAGTTTGTAAAATCATTTTGATTGTGTGTATGTGCGTTGCTTAAGTATCTTGAGATCTACTCACACTTAATTATAATTATTTATTTTAAACAAATAAAATACCCCAAGGCACCAGATCATGCAAGCTTTCATAAGACTTCAGTTCCTTTGATGTTGATATTTCCATTTGACTATCTTGCTCCAACCATCAGAACATTCTCATTTTTTAATTCACTTCAATCGTTTTTCTCCACTTGATGATTTTATGATAATTTTGCTTTATTCCATATGTAATCATCAAAACCTATTATACATGTAAAGAAAGCACATAGAGCCACATTCATAAAGAAGGACATCCTTGAAATTTTCAAAGGGCCTGAGTAATGATCTTAAAAAGAGTACAACCTTGTCCTCATCATTAATTTTTATTTCAATATTTACAAATTATCAATGATCTTGTGAAGTTATACCAATTGCTCAACGATAGATTTATTCTTCACCATAAAGAAAGAATAAAGTTATTGTTTAAAATACAATATATGAGCCAAGGACTTGGTCATATACAATGATTCAAACTTGACTCGCATCTTAGTCGATGCGTTCTCTCTCACAACTTTTCTTGAAGCTTTATCTCTAAAATACAATACAGTGACACTTTTGACCTTATCTACCATCTCAATTTCTTTTCATGTATTAGACTTGCATGCATCAATGACCAAACTTTCAATTCGTACACACACCTTTGTTGAATTAAGATTGATTATATCTTCACTTTCCACAATCCAAATTTGTTGTCTCTAAAAAATGTCTCGATATCTCATTTTAAACCCATGGTGCTCACTTGTAAACTTAACTAATTTTTTCACAATGGGTGTCATTTGTTGTAAAAATGAAAAGTTCATTACACTAAGACCTTTGATTTATAGGACAAAGAATAATGAAAACCAACAAAATAACTTCAATGTAATAAAAATATAAAAGGTAAGAACACTAAGAAATTGTTTACCAAATTCGATCAAATTGATCTACTTTGAGCGAGTTAACAAATCTCCGACTCACTATACTTCAAAATTATCACAAGAGATTACAAGATGAATTACAATAAAATAGCCTTCAAAGTTTCCAATAACAATCCCTATTTTCTATCCAAGTGTTTCTCAATCTCTTCAACTCTTAATACATGAATCACACAAATCGATGGTGTTTAAAGTGTTTTCCAAAACCTTTGTTAATCTAATAGGGTGCCAAACTCTAAGAATAAAACCATAAGAATTTCTACCCTTATTTATTACTAGAATTTATATACCTTATACAACTCTTATTTTCAATGGTGAGAGAGAATCATATTTATAATTGTCCAACTATAGAGATCCATATCAAACCCAAAACACAACCCATCACAAAATGGATTTGAAAACCAAAAAGACCCGACCCGATACCCACAAGTCGTCGCCTGATCGCTTTTGTCCAGCCATAATTTTGTTCATCCATATTGCCGTTTTGTCAGAGCACCTCCACAATTGTCGTTATTTTGGTTGTATTTTTAATTTGACGATGAACTTAATTTTATGACACTTGTATTAGTATTTTATGGAGAACTATTATCATTTTGAATATATAATATGAATTTATTTGATTTGATTATGAACTATCATTATTTTTTGTATGAATTTATTTTATTTCAAGATTAATGTATTTATATTTGATTTTGAACTATCATTATTTATTATATTGAATGAATCTATTAAATTTTGAGTAAGTTGTATGAACTTATTTAATTTAATTTAAAATTGTTTGAAAAATAGAGAGCATGAAAAAGTTTGCTTTAAAAAAAGGACCATTTTAAAATAAATGATAACATGAAATTAATATTATTGTTATAAGATGAAATAATTTTTTTAAAAGAAGTGTTTCAAATCAATCAACCGAACTCAATCAAATCAAATCAAATTGATTAGTCATGTTCAATTCCATTTTTAAAAAACATTAAAAACCAAACCAATGTGATTTTTATCAGTTCAAAATATTTTGTTCCTTAAAATCGATCAAGATCAAACCATTGTACCCTTAGTGAAAAATGTGGTTTAGAAACACCAAAGATGTTAACCCTATTATTCTTGCCAGACAAGGTTGGCATATACTTATACAAAGTTTTTGTTTCGAGCAGAAAAAATTACCATAGAGGTTATTGTGAATTAGAATTGTTGCAGAAAAAAAAAAGGAAAATTAGATCCTTAATGGCTGTTGGAGAACACACAACCAATATGCTATAGTTTAAGAAACTAATTATGACATTATAAGTGATATTTTACAATATCCGAACACCCAAATATTTACATGAAAGTTGACATAACATTTAAATGAGATTGACATGATTTATGAAAGATATTTAATTGTATCTATTGCTATGTCTCCACTCATGTTTATAAAGTAAAATAAAAGTCCTATGTTATTATTAATAAATATGTAGCCAAAAATATATGTTTTCAAGTAACAATGTCATCATCCAACTTTGAGTTAAATACAAAACTTGGAAAACTTGTTGTTATATCCCTGCATTAATTTCAAATAAAATAGTTAATTATATAATAATCACGAATATATGGATGAAATAGAAATGATTAAATAAATAACATCACATGTACCTTAGATTGGGTAGTGTCATGATTTTTAGCAATGACAAGTTTTTAGAAACAAAGATTTTCCACTCGGATTTGTCTATTTTTCCATCTTGGTTTGGGTCAGCATCCAAGAAAGTCTAGTCATAAAAAAAAATGTCAATGTTTAATTTTCTAATTACATTAATCATTTGTTTAATAATTTATATTATATATAAATTTTTATTTTATAATAACTCACCTTCTCAATAATTGTTTCTACCATATCATCACTCAACTTAATTTCCGATTCACATAAAATTGCATTTATCATTTCTTTGACCTATTAAAAATAATCAAAAACACACGAGAATAATTGTCACAACAAAAACATAATACAAAAAATACTAAAAAAACTATGTTTTAATTAAAATCTTACTTCATGACGCTCTATAAAACCTGAATTGTCCAAATCATAAAGTCTAAATGAAACTGCAAAAAAAAAAAATTTAAAAACTCAACTATGTTATAATATGGAATCAAGATAATCCATTAGGGCAATTCGTAACACACATTTTATTATATGAACTTAGATAATTTTAACGAGTTAGAAAAGAAACATTTAGAGGGTCTGAAGGGTAATAATTGAGAAGTCAAATAAGAAGTGGGACAGACATCTACCTGGATCACCTGACTGTGATCTAGGTCGTCCAACTCATATACACATTATTTTTAGACGATTCATTCAGCTAACAAGTGACACATATGATATTTTGAAAAGTGTCCAAAAGGTGAGGAAACCTTCCACGAATAATGGAGGAAGAATCAATCTCTCCCTACTTCCACGACTTTGGAGGAAAAGTAAAGGAAATTATTTCTCTCCTTATTGCACGACCCATAAAGATATCAATAAATACTCTAATCTTAGAGTGTGGAGATTCATCCACTGATTTTATATAACCCTAGCATACATAGTCTCTTGCTATCAAATACATAAATAAATTTTCCTCTATTATATTTCACTAATGCATTTTATAAATAATTTTTCATTTAAGAAGAGTTAAGTATTATAAATTAAGTAATGAATCTTCAACTTACAATCTATCTTGACATCTTGTGATGCATTTGGATGAAACACATCGAGTGCTCTCACAAAATCACCAAAGTCAATTACTCCTTTTCCTTTAACATCAAATAGATCAAAAATCTACATATATAGAGTAAATTTATGACGAAAACTTGTAAAAAATATACACACTATAAATAAAATATTATTGAAAAAGAAAAGATATGTTATATAGTACCCGATTAGCAAAGAGATTTTCCTTTGCTCTATTATTAAAAATTGCCAATTGAAATTCTTCCTGCAAAAGAATGCTCGATATCATAATATTAGTTACACTTTTTTGCATGACAAGATAATATATTAATATCAATGAAAATCATCAAAAATACAAAGAAGACAGTCACAAAGTATAAGAAGTGCAAAAGCATTATCAAAAGAGAAAAAAAGATACAACAAAAAAACAACAAAGAACAAAACAATCCAATTAACACATGGGAATGAGGACACCTGGAGATAAAGACCCAAGAAATTAAAAGTCAACCTTACTAGAAACATATTTGATCTCAAATTTCCAGATTCACCATCAACAAATTAGATCTCAAGAGAACACCAAAAACCAAAAGTCAATTCCTACCTCAGAACCAAGACAAACACTCGATCCACTATTGATGCAAGTATAAAAGATAGAATTGTGAATCCAATCATAGAAGGTGCAAGAGTTCACCCCTTATCTATTTAAAAACTTTTTCCAAGAATAAAAAGAAATACTTTTTTGTTACAAAGAAGGCCAGAGGCCTGAAAGAAAAAGCAACTAAGGAGGAACAAAACTAGTGGCTGGAACACCACTAACATCAAAATCTAATAGACGAGAAATACTATTCGAAGCTGACTCATAGATCATGATATCAGGGCCACAATCACAGCCCAACTTCGCTAACAAATCTGCACGCTGAAAAAAAATACTTTTCTCCTCCACTTCTTTCACTATTTTTGTGACTCACATAAATATGACATTATTACAGACTTTCC
This sequence comes from Vicia faba, assembly GCA_948472305.1. NCBI lineage: Eukaryota > Viridiplantae > Streptophyta > Magnoliopsida > Fabales > Fabaceae > Vicia > Vicia faba. The sequence continues at coordinate 1,163,787,276 of OX451736.1, forward strand.
AAATAGATCAAACTACAATGTGTTAAATCATAAAATAATCAACACTATACTTAATCCTATCCTCTAAATAAATAATTTATTTAAAAAAAAACCTATGATAATTAGGAATAATTATCAGCTATCACCCCAACCATTGGAAAATGTCATACCACATAGACAAGACTAGCTCACAAGTAATAAAAAGATGGAAAATCGGCTCAACCAAGTCCCCACACAAGAGCCAAGAAATCCTACTCTTTTATATGACAAAATAATATATATTCATTTGGGGAGAAGAGAAAATCCCTATATCATACAACAACAAAGTCACATGACATAATGAGTGTTAAGGAAATAAAAAATATATAAATAACAAACAACAAATACGTAAAATATCCAAAAGAAAAACCCGAGCACAAAACTAAGGAGATTCCAAAAAGAACCAAAAACTTTAGAAAACACCCACACGGAAAAGCACCACCCAACAAAGATTTAACTAGAGCTCAGAATTCCAAATCCATCATCAATAAACCAAAAGACATATCAACACCAAAAACATTTGAACACCTCTAGAACAAGTCAAAACTTTTAAATCACAAATGTCTCCACTTTTAGCCAAGTTCTCTTACAAACTTAATTGGTAAAAATGGTAAGATAACAAGCATAATATAAATAAAATTCAATTAAAAAATTCCTATAATACCTAACAAATGATAGAGTTTTAATAATTATGAATAAGTTTATAACAAATGAGAGTAAAAATAATAAAAACTATTTATGAAAATGAACACAACGCAGAAACATCACATTGACAATAACACACCAACACCAATATTATTAAAACATATGTTGGTATCATATTAGTGTTCGATTTTGAACACTAACACATGCCAGAAACTAGAAACATTTTTAACGTGAACCGACACAATTGTGTGTAAAAAACTATTTATAAAGATGTTACCTTGCTTATTAATCCATCATCAATGACAGACCTACTTATGCTCTTAAAAAGTTCAAATAGCGCTTCAACTTCACTTACACTAACTGAAATATAATAAAATAAACAAACAAGTTCAAACTAGTGCATATTAAGATAATATGTACATGATAAATACTGTTATAACAATTTACAAAATGAAAAATACCAATGTTGATTATATAATAACAAACTTACAAGTAGTTTCTGATGCAAGAATGAATGGATCTTCATGTCCTATATATGTTACTTTAGAGGATACACAACCCATTTATTTATGTAGAACCTATACCAAATATAAAAACCACAAATGTGAAATAATTAATTAGTTACAAATTATTCCCCCATTTAAAATTGTACAAATAACATTGTAATTATCTTAAATATATAATGAACAAGTAAAAAACATTGCGAGGGAATAATAACCTAAAGAAAAAATAGAAATCTCAAAAAATCATCGAATTGCATAGATCTTTCAAAAATGAACAAAATGATAAAATCATAATCATTATCACACGTTAATGCGTAAATAAAACTCAAGAAACATTTCATGTTTCAAGAAAGATAGGAGAAAATGACTCACCAATTATAGAAATTGAGCTACAAATTTGCGATTTCATGGCCATATGCATACGAACAAGACATGTAAGACAACTCTCTCAAAGAGAGAGAGAAACTAAAAATTCAAGAATTAAGGCGTAACTATCATGAACATATATGTATGTGTTTTAGTTTATAATTTTATGTGCATATATAGAAATTGTAAAATGCTAATATTGGCATGTGTTTTATATCCAATAAAAGAGAAAATACCGCCGAGATTAAGTTACGGACAACAAAATTTCTCCTCCTCCACCATTCGAATTCCTCTCTTGATGAAATGAATCTCTAACAATTGTATTATTTTAGAAGCATTGGTAACTAACACTGAAACAAACACACTCTTGAAATATTTGTGAATGGCGATTTAAGAGAGTCAGGTGCATTATATCACCAAAACAAACAATTACATAAATTCAAAAAAATCATCTCGAATTGTCGTCTACCACCTAGACTTGCAATGGGACTAATCCAATTTCATAATTACGTAATGGTAAACCATAACAAAGTCATCCATACACCACTGATGACGAGGTCAAAGAAGGCTCAAAACATGTTCTTCGATTCCAAAAAGATACACCTATTTGAATATTAGTATGAAGGATATCATTCAAGACAACCATGTCGTCGTTAATGACATGTCTCACATTCCTCGACATCTAAAGCTTTTAAGAGGGACAGAGAGATATCCTTCTAAAATTCTTTAAGTAGAAGAATCAACGAATATATTATATGCAGGGAACTCCAAAAATCAATGGGAATGAGGATCTATGACAGAACAATCAACTTTGATAAATTTGTGGAATTCTTTGATTCCTCCTTAATTTCGTAGGGGCCAAAGACCTAGAAAATGCAAGTTGTTGCTTTCAATTTAAAGGTCAAAACTGGTCTTTTCATCTGATCTCGTGACTTCAAAAGTTATGAATATGTGTAATGACGATTCAAAAGGTACGTACAATATACCTCCAATATTCAAGGGAGAAAACTATACTTATTGGAAATAATACATATATATATACACTTTATGTCAGTAGATAAAATGCTCTGGGTTGCTATCCAGGACGGATTTTTGTTCCAAAGTATAATCGATGGCGTTTTAATTAATAAAACCCCTAAATATTGGAGTGACGATGAATCTAAGAAATCCTCTCATGACTTGAAAGTAATAAATATGCTAATCACTACAAGAAAATGCTTACCCAGCCATGTGAAGTTGCCACGTGATTTTCATGTGGCTAAATAAAGCCAGTTGCGACGTGAAAATCACGTGGCAACGTGTTTTAATAATATCATACAGAAGCATTAAGTGTGTCAGTTACTTTTTTGTGTTAAAAAAAGTTGCGACGTGGGATTCACGTCGCTAATTAAAATATCATAAAAATTAAATAAATCACAACTTCCAACACTGGCGTGTTCAGGTTTTGAAGGAAGAGAAAACAATTGTAAGTTTGTTGCGACGTGAAAATCACGTGGCAACGTTGCGGCGTTATTTTCACGTCGCTACTTGGTTTATCTAATTTATCAAAACGTTCCACAACGCACACAGTAACGTTTCTGTTTCTCATTCTTCTTCTTCAACCTTCCCTACTCCTCTCCATACCCATTTTCTTCTCCAAAATTTTTTCTTCTCCACACTTAAATTCCTACCATCTTCATACATTGGTTGTAAGGTAATTTCAATTTCATGTTATTTATACTTTGTTAATAGCTTTTGATGTGTTATTTGAGTATAATTTTTTTTAATTTTTCTTTGAATAGAGAAGGAGAATATAGAAGTATAGATTGCAAAAAGGGACAAGAAGATTGAAGGAGTTACAAGATAAAAGGTATGTCTTGAATTTTTTTTTTTTGAAATTAGTATATTTTCTGAATTTGATTAATTTATAGGTTATATATATTTTCTAAATTTCATGAATTTGCATTGGGTTAAAATTGTTGAATTTGGGTTATATATATATATATATATATATATATATATATATATATATATATATATATATATATATATATATATATATATATATATATATATATATATATATATATATATATATATATATATATATATATATATATATATATATATATATATATATATATATATATATATATATATTCTGTATTTGAGTTAAATGTTAGGTTTAATTATTTAGTTTATAATAATTATTAATTATTAACTTGTGATGAATGAGTTTAATTATTTTAGGAGTTTAAGTTTTTATATTTTTAGGAGTTTATAAATTTTTAGTGTTTAAATTAAATTTTTAGGAGTTTAATAAGTTTTTAAATTTTTAGGAGTTTATAAAATTTAGGTGTTTAAATTAAATTTTAAGTGTTTAAAAATAAATAAATATTTTTAGGAATTTATAAATTTTAAGTGTTTAAATTAAATTTTTAGGAGTTTAATAAGTTTTTAAATTTTTAGGAGTTTATAAAATTTAGGTGTTTAAATTAAATTTTAAGTGTTTAAAAATAACTAAATATTTTTAGGAGTTTATAAATATTTTTGAAAGCATATATTTATCTTTAATTGTATATGTTTAGGATTATTATTAAGTTGATTAATTAATATTTCTAATTAAATAGGTTTTGATTATATAAATTTGCAGCAAATGGAATATTATATGTATTATCGTAGTTGGATGTACGATAGACTATATCCAGGAAGACGCGCACTTAAACCCAATTTTATAGACGGAGTTAATGGTTTTATCGCGTGGACGTTTGCCCAGGAACGTTGTCGAAGTGAAGGAGGAGTTAGGTGTCCTTGTCTTAAATGTGGATGTAGATATATAATTAGTGACCCAGAGGAAATAACACGTCATTTGCATAGGAAAGGTTTCATTGAAAATTATTGGGTTTGGACGTATCATGGTGAAACACTGCCGAGTAATGTACTAGAGACTAGCAACACAGATGCTTCAAGTAGTCAACCGCTTATGCAACCACCTATGGAATTTGAAGAAAACTTTAATCTGATAGGTGACATGGTTGGTGATGCTTTTGGTGTTAACGTGACCTATGATCAACCTGAAGACTTTGACGGGGAAGAGTTGCCGAATGAGGAAGCGCAGAGATTTTATCAGTTGTTGAATGAGATGAATACGTCATTGTTTGAGGGGTCGTCAGACTCAAAGCTATCAATGTGTGTTAGATTATTGGCCGCCAAGTCAAATTGGAAAGTTCCTGATCAGTGTTTGGAGCACTTCGCAAAAATGATGTTGGACTCAACTGCAACGAAAGACAACTTGCCTGCGAGTTTCTATGATGCAAAGAAGTTGGTGTCGAAGTTGGGTTTAAGAGTAAGAAAGATTGATTGTTGCATTAATGGTTGTATGTTGTTTTATGACAACGAGTTTGGTACTCAAGATGGATCGTCAGAGGAATGTAAGTTTTGTCATAGTCCAAGATATAAAGTTCGCAATAGAGCCATTAACAGTAACCAAAAACGGGTAGCAGTAAAGTCCATGTTTTATCTTCCGATAATACCAAGGTTAAAAATAATGTTTTCTTCAATGCACAGTGCAAGTCAAATGACATGGCATCATACAAACAAAATAAGCCCAGGCAATATGCGACACCCATCTGATGGCCATGCATGGAAGCACTTTGATGAGGTACATCCTGATTTTGCCGCTGAACCTAGAAATGTCAGGCTTGGATTATGCTCTGATGGTTTTGCTCCATATTTCCAAGCGTCCGGAAGTGCGTATTCTTGTTGGCCAGTTATTGTAACCCCTTACAATCTCCCTCCTGAGATGTGCATGACAAAACCATACATGTTTTTGACGTGCGTCATTCCAGGACCGTCGAGTCCAAAAACCGGAATTGGTTGACCCAACAAGAAATGCAATCTGCACACGTTCATGTCTTGATCAACTACATTTAAGTTAAACCATATCTTGAGTAAGTATAATCCAACTTCTTAATTTTCTTTACAGTGTGAATATAAAATTAATTACCTTGAAACTTATAGTGTGTTTCTTTTTAGGGAATTTAACAACGCCTACTTTGATAGTACCGGTGTACAATCAACATCTGGTGTCATTCATGCCCAATTTCCAACATGGTTCAAGGAGAAATTGTATAGGGTTGTTGCACCGAATAGATAAGACATATGGTACTGTTGAGATTCAAATGGACCGGAGGTACAAAGAGTACGACCCTTTAATAATGTCAAATATTGTTAGGCAAGTTTATTATGTTCCTTATCCTTCATTTGTGCCACGTAAACGACGGTGTTGTGTTGTAATAAAAACAAAACCATTGGGTCATATTGAAACTGACGATCTAGTGGAGGATGTTGCTTACCAAGTTGATGAAGTTGAAGTTAATGATGTGATTCCAGATGAACACACTACAAGTTTGTCTGATACAATGGTTGAGGGGAATCAAGTTGATGAGGATGAAGATCATGAAGATTCTGGATCTGAGGATAGTATCACATCAGATGACGATGATGAAATGGATGACGAGCATGACGATTCAGAATAGTGAACCTATATTCATGAGAATTGTGTCTTGTAATTTTACTTAACGAACCATTTATTGAATGATTTAATGAATATGTATTCATGAGAATTGTGTCTTGTAATTTTACTCAAAGAACCATTTATTGAATGATTTAATGAATATGTATTCATGAGAATATGTATATGTTAACTTGTATTTTCTTTAATTAGGTAAAAATGCCACCCAAAGATAATAAGGGTAAAGGTCCTAGTGATAGTGGTAGGAAGCCCAGACGTCCAAGGGTAGTAGTATGCCAGTCACCTCACTCAGCCACGTGTCCTCCCCCGCAGAGTCAGGTTCATCATATGTCCATGGACAGTACTATGCCATTTACTCCATTACTATCATCTCAGAGTCCTCTTCAGTTCCCATCTGGGAGTACATGTTTTATTAGTCTATCTGGGGTCCCACCTGGTTTACCATTCCAGCAGACACAGGTGCCCTCATCCTTCCAGCAGACACAGATGCCCTCATCCTTCCAGCAGACACAGGTGTCATCCTTCCAGCAGACACAGGTGCCCTCATCCTTCCAGCACAGTTTTCCATTTCCCATACAGATGCCCTTATTCGTGCAGCAGCCTGGAGGATCCAGCACCCCACTTCCTACACAGATGCCCCCATCCGTCCAGCAGCCTGGAGGATCCACCTCTTCATGACCCACACAGACTGGTCGCACCCCCACATCCCACACAAAGTCGGATGATGACGATTTTGGTGTGGATGATGATCAGATAGATGGGAGAGATCTTCGAGGGGATGATGATCCGAGTGAGATTCATACCATTGATGGGAGATTTTGGATATGGCCTGAAGGAAACTCGTAAGTTTCTTATTTATTGATTTTTATTTATAAGTACACATTTCCATTTTTAATATAACTTTATATAATTAATTATGCTAATTCAATTATTGTTGTTTTAGTTTCGGGCCGAGTCAGACTACTGCTAAGGTTATCAATTATATAATTCAGCAGAATTATACAAAAATTTTGAAGAGTTTTAGAGAAGTTTCCGATAAAGAAGAATGATTCAAGCAATTTCAGGTATAATTAATTTATTTCTTAAGTTATTTTTATTTAAATGACCTTTTCATTATTGTTATAATTTATCTAACTATTTATTTTAATGTCATACAACATTGCAGGTGAAATGTGTTTGGGATCCCCTGAACCATAACAAAGTAAAAAAAAATATTTTGGGAGGAGTTCAAGACGACTTTCTGACATGCTACGACGTGTTAGAGAGAATTGGCACCTTTTGGGCATTCGTCCCAAATGGATAGGCAAAGAAGTTTTTGAACAACTTCTTAAGTATTGGGAATCAGATGAATTTAAGGCTAAATCTGAAACTGCAAAGAAGACGAGGGCATCGGAAAAAGGGGGTTGCATTAATGCTGTTGGAAGTATTAGTACTGCTGAGCATGCTCGACGCATGGTAATTATTACCACTTTTTAAGGTCATATTTGGATTTATAACATATTATTAATTTAAGTTAATTTTTATATTTAGGCTAAGTGTTTGGGGAGACAACCATTGATGACTGAGCTGGTTAAGGAGACTCGGACAAAGAAATCGGGAGGATTTACTGACGAGCGCACAAAAAAAGCCCTGGTAAGTAAATTTATGTTTATATTTTTTTAAGCAATTTTGTGACGTGATTTTCATGTAGCAAGTGACATGTTGTGGCGTGAAAATTGAGTGGCAACTGATAAGTTGTGGCGTTACAATCACGTGGCTATTTATGTTTTATTATTTTTTTATTTCATTTAATTTCATTAATGTTACTTATAAATTTAACTTGATTTTTTTATTGTATGTGTAGGAGGATTATCAGGCGTTGCTTGTAGAATTTCTGACCCATAATCCTCAGTATACGCCTCCTCCAGAAAAACCGGTTCATCCAGATGTGGATTTCTATATTTGGAGTCAAGTTGTTGGGGGAAAGGGGCCTAACGGGTGTTTTTTTGGTGGTGGAAATTTGGCGGGCACCTTGAGGAGTGGGGATAGAAATCTGTATCAGAGAGCTGCAGACGATGAAGGAGGGTCACGCCAAACAAATTTGACACCAGATCAGTTAGAACTGATAAGACAATTGGCTAGACGCGAGTCTGAAGATCGTGAGGCGGCATTGAAGGCCCAAATGAATGCCCGAATGGAGGCAATGAGGGGTGAACATAATAGACAAATTGAGGCAATGGCGAAGAGGCAAGCTGATATGGAGGAGCAAATGCGACAATTTATGCAAGCATTTGGTAGAAATCCCAACAGTGGTGGCCAAAATAATAACCACCAAAATAATGATGACTTTCTTCCCGACATTTCCGACGACTCTAATGATTATGCTTAGTTTTATTTTTATTTTGTATTTAGTTTTTTATTTGTGTAATATAAATTTATAATCATATTGTATATTTAAAAATATTATAAATTTAAATTTGAGTTTATTAAATTTATAATATTAAGTATATTTATTTATACATTTAGATATATTTAGTTTTGTTTTTGATAATTTGATTTATAATATTGTATTTAATAAATAAATTATAATATTTAATTTATAAATTTAATAAAACAAAAAATAATATTAATTATTAAAACATAATTAATATATTTAAAACACAAATTTTTTTTTTTAAAATAAAACAAGTTGCGGCGTGTTTTTCATGTCACTAATTAGTGACGTGAAAAACACGTCGCTACAGCTAACGTAAATATAAATGTGACTGCTCTGCTCTGCTCTGCACACTTTTATCCTATACAGTATGTTGCGGCGTGAATTTCACGTGGCAACTTGGTGACATGCTTTTCACGCCGCAACAAGATTGCCACGCGCTATATAGCGACGTGTTTCTTAAGGTGAAAAAATTTGAATAGTGGCGTGATTTGGGTGTTAGCGACGTGGCTTTCACGTGGCAAAACAAAAGTTATTTTGTAGTGAATTTTCACCTTGAATGTTAATGTGTATTTCTCAATTTCACATTGTAAAACGACCAAGACAACATGGGTTCCTCTTTAAGTTCTTAATGAGAGAATTGAAGAAGTCAAACAATATTAAATTAACACTTGGACATAGGAGTATGAACTCTTTCGTATGGAACCCGGTGAAACTGTGACTTCAAAATAAATGAAGTTCTTTCAAATAATCAACAAGTTAGAAAATTTGGGAAAAACTTTATCTAATAAGGATTGTGCTAAAACAATATTAAGGTATATGTGCATGAATTGAAAGCTAAAGGCGAATTCCACAAAATAATCCAATGATCTTAAGTCATTTGACATATCTACTTCTTTTTGGAAAGCTTATCGATCATGAACACGATTTGAAAAGACTCAAAGAAAGTGAAGAAGATTATAAAAGGAAAGAAAATGTTACAAAACAAAATAGAAACCTCTCCTTTAAGGCCTTCACTTCCAAGGCCAAAGTAAAAGATGATGAATATAATATCGATGTAGACTCTTTGAAGAATAAAGAGATGGGTTTGTTTGTAAGAGGACACAACAAATGCAGAAAGATAAATCATCTAAGGCATTTAGATAAAAACTTAGTCAAATTCAAAAAATATAACCCGCCGAGAAAATGGGAAGAGAAAAATAAGGAAGAAAGGCAAGTGACCTTCTTTAAATGTACATGTAAATTCAGACACATTAGAAAAATGAGTCTCCAAGTTTGATTAAGTACAAAAGTAAGCAACAATTCTACAAGTCCTAGAGCAAAGGAAAAGGAAATATAGCATACATTTCTTTGGAAGAATGTGAATATTCCTCATCTTCCAATACAAGTTTAGATGAATAAGTATCCAATCTTTGTTTGATGGTGTGACACAAGCGAAGAGACTTGGAAGTAAGTGATTTAGAATACAATTCTTTACCTTCTTATAAAGAGTTATCAAATGATTTTAATGAAATGAATTTTGAATACTTAAATGCTTTAAAGAAAATTACTCATAAAAAGAAAACAATTTTAAAACTTGAGAGAGAAGTGTTAACTCTTAAAAGTGCTTTAAAATCCTTAAAAGAGGAACGTGCATCTATGGTTACTGACCAGTTTCACATCCCTAATATTTTATAAGAAAAATGGGTGTATTTAAGTGTGATACTTGTCCTAGTTCAAAATTTGAAATTGACAATTTTAAAGGACAAATAACATAAATGCTTTAAAGAAAATTACTCATAAAAAGAAAACAATTTTAAAACTTGAGAGAGAAGTGTTAACTCTTAAAAGTGCTTTAAAATCCTTAAAAGAGGAATGTGCATCTACGGTTAATGACCAATTTCACATCCCTAATATTTTATAAGAAAAATGGGTGTATTTAAGTGTGATACTTGTCCTAGTTCAAAATTTGAAATTGACAATTTTAAAGGACAAATAACATATCTCTCCAAATCACCTAGTATTACTTCTACGAGTCCAAGTGATAAAAGGCAAAGTTTTAGAAATTCAATTAATAAAATTACTACTTCACTAGGAAGAATGGAAAGAATAATTCTTCTAAAGTGATTTGTAATTGTTGTGGTGAAAAAGATCTTATTAGACCTCTAGGTTACATCCCAAACGTAAAAGTCCCTATTGGTATCATGACACGAATACCTAAAAGTCTTGACACTAACCTCTAAGGACCCAACACAAAGTTGGTACCTATATTGATACATTGATATCTAATTTAGGAATTTTTAAAGACCACAAATTAGACTAGTACTCCTAGTTAGTGTATGTTGAACACATGTGAAGGAAGACATATCAAATCACATTTGATTGTGTTCCTTGTGATTATTTGTCCTAATAATTAGGTTTATTTTTATTCATATGCATGTTCTTTTATGCGTATGTTGCTTTTGGTATGTTTAGTAGACCATCATTTCTTTAATCTATTCTTCTGCAACTTTGTGTATATTCTTTTGTGGCTATTTTAACTTTTTATATAGAATATTGATAGGAAAAATAACAAGTGTACTAGTTTTGCCTGAGTAGTAATGATAGGGAATTTCTCAAGATATCAATCTCGAGGGCTGCGTATATTACTGAATTTAACTTGTGGTTCAATTAAACAAAAACTTGTGTTTGGTTTGGGTTATGATATAACTTCAACAATTATAAAGATGAAAAGAATGTAAATTATGACTTTTACTAATATGGTCAAACATGCTAGGGGTAAGTGTTTGATTTGCCATATGATAACTTTGACTCTTAATTTTTTCAACAAGTTCATCAACATCAACTACCGGTTCTTAAGATTATCTTTCCCCAAGTCCTTAGTGAAAAACCGTTTACTTCTATCCTAATTTCAATGTCCATTTAAAAGAAGTGATGAAGCCAAGCATTTGATTATCTAGAATTTCTGGTTATTATAGAATTACCCTACTCCTAGGTGAAATCATTTATAATATAATTGTCTAGAAAATTTTAACACGATTGTCCAGCTCCATGTGTTAAGAAAACTGAAACCTTATTGATACGATAGGGAAAAACAGTAGATTATTCTGAACAATTAAATTGATGGAAAAGAACTATTATGTTGAATAAAACAAGAGATCGGTATCATTACAATGATAAATCAGGGACACCTCCTAGAATTGAGGGGTTAAGTCTCTCATAGTATTCAAAGAAAATTCAATAAAAAGATTAGACATTTCAAGATAAGAGGATTGATTTGATCTTCAATCGCAATAGCTCTTGAAGATCTCTGTTCTCCAAACCCTTCAGAGCTTTATTCCTTCTTCTACAATTATTTTGTACGATCAAAAAGTATTTCTCTCTTCTAAAAAACAAGCTTAAATAGTCCCCAATACACCATAGCTGTCAAAAATATTCAAAATACCATTCGGGATGACTAAACAACCAAGTTGTCTGAAAGTCACATTTTCAGCGCCCTGGCCAACACGGGCCGTGTCACCTGACACGGGCACCCGTGTCATCCTTTGTCCCTCGTACCAATAAACTGCTCACCCAGACCTTCTAACACGGGTCGTGTCAGCTGAAACGGGCCCCGTGTCAGCCTCTACTTCTTCTAGCAATCTGCGCTTGTGCATCCTCTCTTGGCACGACATGTGTCAGGTGACACGGGTGGCTGTGTCAGGACCCCTGTAGCCTCCAATATTCTTTGTCTCAACACTAGAACTCCTATTTTCTTTGCACAAGTCCATTGGGGATTTTTTCCTGAATATGACAACATAGAACACTACCAAGAAAACACATAAAATGCAACATAAAGATAAAAACTTATACTAAAAACACAGTGAGAATGGAAAATTGAAAAAGTCAAACATATACAAAAAACAATAGACAAAAGAACCAAAGTGTTATCGATTTTCACGGATTCATACCGAATAAATGAATGAAAACTAGTAGAATTGGTGACTGATCACAACCCCAAACTTATCTCATTGCCTGTCCTCAAGTGATGCTCGAGACAGCATAATGGTCACCCCCTAATTGTTCACAATTCTTACCACAATACTACCTCGATCTTTCGTGACTTTCTTTCCACTTTCTTTTCAACTTTTCCTTCTTCCCCTACTTTTGATGTTCCACTACACTTCCACGTCGAGGTATCTATTTACCTTTCAGCTTTTCACACTCTCACCAAATCTCTCGGGTTAAAGTGTTTACACTCAATAATCAAAGCATGGAAAGTCAACTCATTAGCTTGAATAACATTTATCTTCATCTGATACACACAATACACACACTTTTGAGGACTTTTACGTTTGTAACAGGGCTTAGAGACAAGGTGGGATAAAAAAACAAAAAGGAAAATGAGTGGTTTTTGGATCAGAGCCAGTGTTGCTACTTTCATTACTGTGTTATTTACATTGTTCATAATCCCGAGTATCATACATTGTTCTCTTAGGATTCTTTATTTCCCACTTTAGTGTTTCTTTGAGCATTGCTTTTCATTCAAAACTTTCTTTTCAAACTAAACCCTCCTCTAGGTAAGTGCTTTATTCTACTTCTCCCTTCTTTTCTCCTTTTTTAGCATATTTTTTTCTTCAAGTTTTAATTTTATTTTTACTGCACTTACCTAGTTTTTCTAACTATTTTCGGTATCCCAACCCCAAACTTAATATTTTTCACTGATAAAAAATCAACAGCACTTATCTAAGCAGGGTGAGGGAGTGTTTGGGCTCATGGTTAAATTATGCGGTTAACAAACAAACAAAAGGGTACAAGGCTCGAGTGTGGTTAACAAAGGATAACATAACATGGTTGGCTGGAAAGGGCCGGGGTTAAAAACAAACAAGGGCCTCAGTGTGTATATGTGTGCATAGAAATTCCAACAAATACTTACGCAAACTAAGAGTGACAATTACATACGCAAACTAAGAGTGACAATTACATACCTGAAGAACTCTCATGATGATATTGTGTTTGGCTTTTTATGATCCTTACCATGTTTGGTATATCTCACATGTTCCAAAATACCTCTAGTGTAATGTAGCTTCATCTCAGTCTTGGGTGCACAATACTTCCATATCAGTCTAATGTCAGAAAGTCGCGTCTAATCCTTCACCTAAGCAGTACCAAATTTCGGGGGTTTCCTGGAGAGTACATATGGGTTGCATCTTTTCATCCAAAAACTATAAGCCTCATCATTCATCCTACATCAATACGCTCAATCTGTAACACACTAAAACTGAGACAAAACGACAATATCAAAATTTTCAATACTAAAAAAACTAAAAACTAAAAATAATAATAGTAAAATAATTAAAAACCCCCACACATGAACTAAAGACTATCCAATTTTTTTTGTACAAGAGCGAAGGGGAACTCATAGAAAATCACTGCGGGGGAGGATAAAATTGCAACGTTAAATGTTGCATCATCTTATGCATCTCATCTACCAACTTTCCTTGCCAAACCTGCTCCACTCCTTGACGTGTCTGCTCCTCCAGGAGGTCCCCAAACTCAGCTTGCATCCATGACAACTGGTCTTGAGTCATAGATTATGATCCTGAACCTGATTGAGTGGGCATCTCTGGGGAAGGATCCACTTGCTCTTGATCCTGAGTATCTACATCCATTTGGTCCTCTGCATCATGGTCTGCAGCATTATCCTCCTCCTGAACATCCTAGAGATCACTCACATATACCCAATTATTCCTTTCAACAATAGTAATTCTTTTAGGGTCATGGAGTGTGTTGTAACCCAAAATTTTCCCTCCTCTTTCTCAAGACATTTCTCACAAGATCTCCAAAAGCTCAAGTTTGCACAAGTGTTGACTAGGTCAAACCATCTCCTAAAACACTGATGCCTCAAATTAGGGTCTTGATTTTCACAAGGATAATTGGAATTATAATGCCTTAAATTACATTCATTAATCATTATAGACCTCCAAGAATACTCATATCAAGTTTCAAGTCTTGAATCACAAATTTGCTCAATCAATTGACCAGATGACTAAAAATCAACTATATTGGGTAAAAACTTAACTATGGTCAAATTACTGTCAAACTTCAATATTTTTGGTACACATCAACATTTTGAAGTTCTATTCATCAATTGATCAAATTTGGATCACAATTACTTAAGAAAAATGTTCAATTTACCAAAAGGGCAAAATGGTCAAAATTAGGGTTTTGACTGATCAGTGATTTTTGACCTAATGCATGTTCTAATGGATTAAAGCATAATCTCAAGGATTCAAACACAACATGTTGAATTAATTTCATGGTTCATAACATTTCTCAAGATTATTGAATTGATAGTTGAAATTTGATCAACTGATGCAAATCAATTGATGCACAAAAAGTCAAACTTTGATTTTTTGATCAAGATTTGGTTTCAAAGATCACAATTCATCAAGACATTCAAAAATATGAAGCTTTATCATCAAGAAATCAAGAAATTCAAAATTCAATGTGAAAAGTCAAACTGTTCAAGACTTAGAAATTTTTCTAAGTGTTTTTTATACATGATAATTTCACTACTTCATGCAAATTTTTTACCAGGATGCAAGATGATTAAAAGAAACTTTCAACATGAAAGTTGTAGATCTTGATGATATCTACAACCTTGTATTATAACACTCATATCCAAAAAATGCTTAGATTTTGAGTTATAAGCCCACAAAGTCATGCACTTTTTCTAAAACACTTAGTGAAAATTTGACCTAGTTTAGGCAGATTTTTAACCTAACTTCTTGGCCAATTTTCACCAAGCTCCAAGATGATTTTGTCAAAATGGTCAACATGAAGGTTGTAGAGGATGTTTCAAGTTTTTCAAAATGTCACGGAACTTGAAGAGATCTTGTTTTAGCTAAAAGTTTCGAAGAGATGAAGATGGCCTCAGAAACTTGAATTTTAGGTCATTTTCTTGATGAACATTTGATCCAATATCATAGCGATGCTGCCTAATCTTGCTTTACAGGCTTCTAACTTGTGTTTCACTCCATAATTAATTAATTACACAACTGATAGAGCCATTGTCCAAGAATTTGAACCATTATCGAAGTTGTATTTCCATTTATGGCACAAAGTTACCATTCCATTCTTGAAAAGTTGCTTTAATCACAAAGTCAACTTGTCTTGAGATTCTAACTTGTTTGTTCAACACACACTTAACACACAAAGTCAGATAAACATTTTTAAAGCTTGTAACCACTCTAGATAACCTTGTACTATACATTAGGACAATGTGTATCAAGCTTGCTTCAAAAACAAGCCAAAGAGCCATAACATGTGAACTTGTACTTCTGATCATCTCAAGCTCTAAAACCTTTTCCTATAAATTGAGGCATTGTTTGCAAGCCTAGGACATAAAATTAGAAGCCCTGAAATTCTACCAAACTTCCTCTAACCAGAAATTGCTCAAAAAACACTATTTGTATTCAGTTCTGCCCTTAAACTTGTATCTTCCATTTCAATCGCGCGTTTTCCCTCAAAATCATTTTCAAAGCTTCCTTACATCAAATATAGTTCATCCCTGCCCTTGTTACACAATTGTAACATCATCTTCCTCCTCTTCCATAACCAAAAACATAGGTCTACAACTTGACTTATCCAGAACATTTCAGCCACTCTCAACTCAAGCTAAGTATTGTGTTAGCTTCCTAGAGGTCCAAAGAAGCTAACCAGATCATTGCAGCATCTTGAAGCAAGCTCAAACTCAAAACACGAATTCCATTTTTTAAGGTGAGTTTTCTGACTTTTGAAGTCTTCATATATGCATCATTTGGTTTTCATTTGTGAGGATAAAATGTAGACATGATAGCCCTAAAACTGACCATGTCCTTAGAATTCATTTATGTTGCCTGAGTAGTGAGAATTTTAGAGTTGAAATTTCTGGAAAAAATAGGTTAGATTTGGTACCATTCAAAATTCATGTTCATCTTTAATTTATAGTTTAAGTTATTTTCATTTCTGAAATCGTGATGAAATTTGGAGAAAGTTTTCTTTTTACATTTTTGCAAATGGTTGAGAGATGAAGAAGTTACAAAATTCAAAAATGGAGGTTCAGGCCTGGCGCGAGGAAGAAGATGAACCTGTCTTCAGGAATGAGTTTAAAACATATATATATATTTATGGATTCAGTTCAATAAACGGATGTACAACCACCTCAATGGTAAAGCGCGTGCCTGTTAACCTTTGGGACCTGGATTCGAGCTCCAATGGTACCCTTTTGCTTTTTTATGTTTTCTCATTTCAGATTCAGTGCAAGCAACCCCCTAGATCACATGGTACACCTCATCCCTCAACCATTTGATCACAAAACAACCAAATCCAACATTCTAAAGCATGTGACTATGATGCACTCTCAAAGCTGGTTATACTGGATAAGCAAATAGGCGCCTGGGCCTCCTTGGTTTGGGCCTTCCATTTGTTTGTTTTTGCTATGTTCCACCACCTCTGATTACTTATTCATACGCAGACCCATTCATTTTTTTATAAATTTTATCATTGATTGACACAAAAATCTGATTTGGGCCTAGACTCCCTTTTGCTAACTTTTAACCTCCTTTCTACTTTTTAACACCCAGCCCAATATTTTTATTTTTTCTCATATATTTCTTTAATTTTATTTATTTACTATTTTTATTAATAAAAAATATAAAGTTACTTTTTTCTTCTCAAATAATTTCCTAATTTTATTTTGCTCTCACATATCTATTTTTATAAATAAAATACTCAAAATATCTTCCTAACTAATTGTTTTATTTTAGAATTAGAATTAAATTAGACTTCACTTTATTTAATTTTCTTTTGTAATTAACTTAGACTTTAGGTTTTGATTAATTAGTAAAAATCTTTTCATAAATAATTAATTAGTTTTCATTAGGTTAAATTACTAAAATCTCCCTTTCATAAAAAAAACCTAAAAATTGTCTTCTTAATTAATCTATTTTCTTTTCTTAATTTAATTTAGGTTTAGTTTTATTAACTTTGACTAATTATTTATTTTCTTCCTCTTTATTATAACTTTTCCCATATAAAAACTCAAACAAAAATAATTTTCTTTTCCTTTCATATTTCCTTTATATTCTTGAACATTTTATCTTGCGATATTCAATATGGTTGTAATAGTAAATTAGGGTTTAATTGCTTTCATTTCTCCATTTGTAATTTATATCCCCATCCCCAAATGATGTAATAGCGTAGAACTTTAAATTTCCGCAATTTATCGCTTTAAATATAAATGTTAGTAATTAGGGTTTGTATGGCAAAACATAAAATCAACAAACAGATAAACCTAATTCAAGACAAATGCGTGAAAAAAAAACACTTTGCACACTTGCACCTTTAGGGTAACCCACATTTGTTGCCTCAGATATAAACAGTCATGTCCCTCAAACGTGGGATACTTTAGCAATGACCCTTGAATACAAAGATCGTAGTCCCTCGATGACCCTTCAATGTTGCCTTCGGTAAATGATCTTAGACCCTTAAGATAAATGGCTAAGGTATCCTACAATGTTGCCTTCTATGACTGTACAATGACCCACGCATGTCCCTTCACATCCAATTATAGGGCTTCTTACCAATCAATAGTAAGATAACAATATCTAAAGAAGGAGGAAAAGAACAAAGACTTCTTTTGAGTAGGTAGAACATTCGTAGTTGCTTGCTCGCAAACATTTCAAAACAAAACAACTTTCAAAACACCAACCCTTTCAAATGGAATATTTTCAAAAGTTAACACTTTGTATACATTCTTATAGAGACGAGAATCATTACAAAAGTTATCCTAAACAAAGGCACTTTTCAAAAATACTTTCAAAACAAATACAAACACATTTTGCAAAGCATTTCAAAAGTGAGCTAGCAACTAAGAGCCTGTAGATAACTGCGGATGAAGAAGGTTCTAACACCTTCCATTTTCATAACCTACCTCCCGAACTCAAGAAAATTATCAAAAGGTCTTTCCTGTTCTTTTCACCCTTTCCTTTATTGGATTAAAGAAAATTCGATGGTGACTCTTGCTATCGGCAACAATTGCGATCAAACGCAAAACACCCAAGTCAGTTCTCCCACCGCATTACAGAACTGACGTCTCTGCTGAGGAAGAGGAATTTTGTCAATGGGGTTACTTTATAGACTAGATCACCTTTAAGTATAGATCCTCTACCCGGATCTAGGAAAATAATTAGGTAAGTAGCAAAATATTGTGGAGACTGTACGACATAGACCGATATGGTTAAAACAATAGCTACGTTAGTGTGACACAGTTATTGGTACCGGTATCCCTTATGGAGAATCGAGGAGAATACGAGGCCGCTGCGTGGTGTCATGAAGCACTAACTGACCATAGAACCCTTAGTTAAACAACTTGGCCATTAGGAAGTAGTGAGATAGCCGACTTTGGTGCAAAGCTGAAGATTGGTTGATACTCGATACTACACTCATTAAGATCATACTTTTGGGATATTTTGGCCGCAAGAAAAGATTGATTAAAACAATGCCCAATGAAGAAAGATCAATGATATTGAGATTCCCTAGAACCCATTTACTTTCTAGGACAGGTAGAACCAACTAAACTTCAAAAGGGTACTTACCTATGAAACCCATGCAAGCCTAAACCTAAGGTCTTTGTGTGCTTTGTTTGTGATTAATTATTCATGACATCATAAACATCATAACATCATAAGCATTATCACTAACAATTTCAAGGATTTAGGAATTTATCGTTGTTCGATTTTGTAGGACATCGCTTCCACTCGTAGAAATACCATCCGAGTCAACTTTGTGAAAGTACTTCCTCAACTTCAAGAGTTAGCATCAAGGGTGCCTGGAGATTCTCCCTTCACCAAGAAATATGGTCGACTTCTCAACTTGGCTACCTCAAATTTCCAAGAATAAATGATATGTGTGCTCTTCCAATTCTTTGATCCTATGCATCATTACTTCACATTTCCTAACTACCAATTGGTGCCTACATTAGAAGAATTCTCTTAACTGCTAGAAGTTCCTGTTGATCAAATACCATTCACCTATTTAGAGGAAATTCCAAAGCCTGAGGTTATTGCCAAAGCCTTGCATTTGAAGAGATCTGACATTATGGCAAATTGGGAAATAAGGAGTGGAGTTAAGGGTTTCTTATCCAAGTTCCTGTTGGAAAAGGCTCGTTTGTTTTGGGAAGATATGGATTTTCAAGCTTTTGAGGATGTCTTGGCCCTTCTAATTTATGGTTTGGTTCTATTTCCTAATCCGGACCAACTTATAGATGTGAATACCGTCAAAGTTTTTCTCTCTCGTAATCCCGTACCTACTTTGCTTGGAGACATTCTACATTGTTTCGACACTCGCACCATGAAGAAGAGATGAACTCTTTTGTGTTGTATTCTGTTACTATCTAGGTGGTTTATTTCGCACCTACCTCGATCAACATTAAAGAATGAACAAGGCTTGACATGATCTCAAAGGATGATGTCGCTCTCACACTCGGATATTCATTGGTGTTCCCAATCTTTGGAGGATATTACCGTCATTGACCGTTGTGGGAGTTTCCTAATGTTCCACTCTTGGGCATTAGGGGAGGTATTACCTGTAACCCTTCTCTTGCATTACGACTGTTTGGGTATGCGCGAAGAGATGGTCCCCATGATGCGCTCATCCAAGGTTTGGTATTTGACTATGAAGGCGACATTCAAGGCTATCGTCAAAGGTTCATACGAGCTTGGAGAATGGTAAACAAGGTGGATAGCAAGACCCTTGGGCATAAAAATTTCATCCCTCTTGAGCCTTACCTCAAGTGGGTACGAACTCGTGCTCAAAATCTCATGATGCCTTACCCAGCCATTCTACCTATGATTATGGAGCCCATTTCTGAAGGAGACACCCCTTGCACTCTTCTTCATCCTGACATGCCTACCAACTTCGAGGAATTGCAAAGATCTTGGATTCAACTCAAAGGGGAGCGAGATACCTTTGAAGCACAGTTCTACACAAGCGAGGAGAAGGTTTTGGATCTCACAAGGCAACTTCATGAAGAGAAAAGCCTGAACGCCTACATTGCACCAAAGAGGATGCGCCCATGGGAAACTTGAGCCTTTCTTTTTTGTTTTATGAGTTTATTTTGTAACCTTTGTAAGCCCAAGAGGCATTTGTAATTCATGAACTTATTAATGCAATTAATGTTTGTTGTCTTCTCTTTGTCTAGAAAATTTAAATTCCACAAAATCCTTAAAAACATTGCATTCGCATAACATGCATCATATCATAAGCAAGTTTTTTGACACATGTATCCTTATCTTTTTACTATTTATTTCAGTACAAGATAGATCTCGAGCAAACTGTGAAGGACTTGTAGACTCAAAACTCTCAGTTTCAAGAAACTTTGCTCAACTTAGCAAAGGGGCAGCAAGAAATGATGGCTTTTCTTGTTACAAAGAAGAAGACAAAGAAGAAAGTCGTAATCAACATGGGGAAGAGGTTTAAAGGGCTCGCCAGACAAGTCCAAGTTAAAGAGGATTCTTCCGAGGAGGATGAGAATCAAGATGAAGATGCTAGGAGCACCTGTGCCGGGGGTGGAAACAATCAATTATCTGAAAACGAAGATTATTTTTATAAGAAATCTCCACCGGCCGATGACAAATATAAGCAACTAGAAGACATATTGAAAGCTGTGGAAATCTAAGTTGTGCCTGGCTTGGACTTCGGTGACTTGGGTTTGGTTCCTGGGGTAGTCATCCCCCACAAATTCAAGATCCCTGTTTTTGCCAAGTACGATGGTGTCTCATGTACGAAGCTTCACCTAAGATCTTACGTATGCAAAATTTAGCCGCATACCGCTGATAAGAAACTATGGGTGCACTTTTTTCAAGAAAGTCTATCTGGGACGCATTTGGAGTGGTTTTACCAATTGGAAGGGACTAACATCCATACTTGGTAGGATTTGGCCACTGCTTTTTACTGCCAATGTCAATATAATGCTGATCTTGTGCCAGCTAGGGTGCAATTGTAAGGAATGACCATGGGATCAAATGAGGGCTTCAAAGAATACGCTCAAAAATGGAGATATTTGGCTGGTAGGGTGCAGCCACCTTTAACTGATAGATAGTTAGTAGATATGTTTATGGGAACATTGACTGGACCATTTTCTAACTTTATAATTGGAAGTTCATCATCCGGATTTACTGAATTGATCTTGATTGGTGAGAGTCATGAAAGCGGGATTAAAAGCGGAAAGATGCCCATGGCCTCCACTTAAAATGCTGTGAAAAAGCCATTTATTGGTAAAAAGAGGCTAATGTCGTGTATGGGTCAAGAAGCCATGTCAGGAATAACCGTTATCATTCAATAGGGGTTGTACTAATTTCCAATCCAACTCCAACTCAATGACTACGTCAACAAAATAATCAACAAAGATCAGATGTCCAAAGAAGACAATTTACTAAAATCAATATGCAACTATCTCAAGCTCTGTAACACCTATTGAAAGCTGATTTGGTGACCTTGCGAGATCCCCCTTCCAACCCTAACACCGCTTCTCCAAAATACAACCCCAATGCCAAATGCGCTTACCACTCAAACAGTCCCTGACATGATACCAATGATTGTTGGTCTCTAAAGAATAAAATCCAATACCTAATTGATAACAAGACAATTAAATTCGACCCTCCGCCAACTTCTAATGTAATCACCGCACCCATGCCAAATCACGGTAAGGGTGTCAATGCTATTGAAGATGCCTCTTTTGTTGCCTCCATAAATGACTTGACCACTCTTTTGAAGACTGTTAAAGAGAATTTGTTGAAAGTCGGGGTATTCCCTAGTTGCCTTGAAGACTGTTGCTAATGTGTTGTACAAATTAATGGTTGTGAATGTCTGAAGAAAGGTGTCCAACACCTGATGGATAGCCATGAGATTCTATTTGAAATAACTTCATCTGTGAAAAGTTTGACCGAAGTCTTATCTCAAGAATTTGAAGACGTGTCCATCGTTACTATCTCAAACAAACCTGTTAGAATCACCTAAAAAGGTCCTATTAGGATTCCCATTGAACCAAGAATAGATCCACTAATTATCACCACACAGGGGCCAATCCCCTACTCTTCTGATAAGGTTGTGCCTTGTAATTATGGGGAGGAAGTGTACTATCATGGTATCAAACAAGATTCATGGATTGATGAAGATGAAACTGCTGACATTACAAACATTGCTGGATCAAGTAAAGTTACTAGGGAAGGGAGGACCTTCTCTTCAGAAATTTCACCTCCGACAAACACTACTACACTCAATCATATTACTGATGTTAAACCTGTTGCTGATGCTTGAGGAAAGGAAAAAATGTCTGAGCCTTCCCTGACAAAGGCACCACAAAAGATATTACCATTGAAAACCCATCTACCCAAGTGATGGAGGAGATTATAAAAATCATCAGAAAAAGTGATTACAAGATAGTGGAATAGTTGGGGAAAACACCCTCGGAAATTTCTATGTTGTCTTTGTTGCTATGTTTCGAGGCGCACGCCCAAGAACTGATAAAGTTCCTAAAAAATGCACATGTCCCACAAGAAACTACGACCAACCAATTTGAAAATTATGTAGCAAGCTTGACTGTCGACAATGGTTTAGGGTTCTCTGATACAGATCTAACCCCAATGGGGAAGAATCACAACAAATCTCTCCATGCCTCCATAGAATGCAAGGGCACTACCATGGCACATGTATTAGTGGATATTGGATCTTCTCTCAATGTCTTACCTAAACGAGCTTTGGATAGATTAGACTGTAAAGGAATGGTGTTGAAACCTAACGACATTGTAGTAAGGGCTTTCGATGGTTCTAAGAGGATGGTCCATGGAGAGGTTGATCTCCCTATCAAGGTTGGGTCTTAAGTCTTCAACTTAACATTCTATGTGATGGATATCCGTCCTTCTTATTCTTGCCTGCATGGACGTCTATGGATACATGGGGTGGGTGCGATGACTTCCACACTACATCAAAAGTTGAAATATTCGGTCAAGGGGAAAATTGTTACCGTTTGTGGTGAAGAAGTGTTTATGATTAGTCATCTAAATTCATTCAAATATGTTGAAATGGATGGCGAGTTTATTGAAACTACTTGTCAAGCCTTTGAAGTGGTCTCTCCCATGGTTGTTGTTTCCAAGACCATTCTTGACTCTCCCGAAGTTGCTAAAGATACACTGAGAATGGCTTCTCTCAAATATGCTCGTGCAAGGAAACCACCTCTCCGCATTAGTAACCATGAGATTAATGCCCTTGAAGACTCTTATGCTGATTGTGACTTTGATGATTGGATCTACCCGACTGCTGAGGGAGAGCTCAACAACTGGCGTACCAAGGACTTTATTCCGATCTCCTTTAGCCAGGAGTAATTACCATTTACTGTTTTATTAATTTGAAGAACTTTGTATGTAACTTTATTGAAACAATGACTTTAAGCCTTATGTCATGCCCGAGGGACCATGGTCCATTTGTTAAGGGTTTGTTCATTTTCATATGCCATATGATCATTCTAATGAAAAATATTGGACTCTTTTGCATACAAATTTTGCGCTCTTTATCTTTCTTTACTTTATTGCATTTTCAAAAATAGCCATGTGAGCTTACATGCACACACATACATTTGCAGATCCACGTCCACTCTGGATCTCATTAACAACGACTATGTTATTGCCATCTGTGATACGGTGGGAGAACTGACTTGGGTTTTGCGTTTGTTTTCGCAAATGTTTCAGTTGAGCAAGAGTCGCCACCAACTTTTTATTTTATCCTGAGGAAAGGTTAAAAAGCACAGCAAAAACCTTTGAGATGTTTTCTTGGGTTCGGGGAGTAGATTATAGAAAGGGAAGGTATTAGCACCTTTCTATCCATGGTTATCCATGGGCTCTTAATTACTTGCTTAGATCACTTGCCTGGCATTTTCAATTGTTTGAAATGGTGCTTTGTGTGTGGGTTTGAAAATGTTTTGAAAAGAGGCCAATGTGGTGGCAACCTTTGCAATGATCCATGTTTGGATGTATACAAAGGTGTATGTCTTTTGAAAAGTTTTCAATGTTTTTGAAAGTTGTTTTGAAAGTGTGTTGTGATGTGTGGTTTTGAAAAATAGGCAAGTGTTTTTGTTTTGCAAGTTGGCAAGTAACTAAGAGTTTTGTCTACCCCTAAATTTCTCAAAGATTCTTTCTATGTTTTTAACCCTTTTAGCAATTTTGTTCCACCATTGTATTTGGTGGACAATCTTGTGTTAGGATGTTAACGGGTAAGCTCCAAAACCTTCTTCTCATTGGCGTAGAAGCTGGCTTCAAAAGTGTTCCGTTCCTCCTTGAGTTGGATCCAACTCTTCTTCATCTCCTCCCACGATGTAGGCATGTCAGGATATAGGATGGTGTAGGGGACCTCTCCTTCCTTAACGGGCTCTTTAATCACAGGGAGAACATGAGGGTAAGGCATCATTAGACTTTGGGCTCGGGCTCGTACCCACTTGAGGTAAGGCTCAAGAGGGATGGAGTTCTTGTGCCCCAGTGTCTTGCTGTCTACCTTGTTAGGCATCCTCCAAGCTCTGATGAATCTTTGGCGAAGTCCTTACGCATCGTTGTCGAAGTCAAAAGCTAAGTCAGGGATCAACATGTCGTGAGGGCCATCCCTCCGTGCATATCCAAATTGTCTCAAAGCTAGACAAGGGTTGTAGGTAATGCCTCCTCTAATGCCAAGCAATGGAACATTAGGGAACTCTCCACAATGATCGATGATGATGACATTTTCTCTGGACCGAGAACACCAATGTACATCTGAGTGAGTGAGGGTCATCAACCGTTGTGACCACCTTAAACCTTGGTCATTCTTCAAGACAGATCGTGGAAGGTGCGAAATAAACCACCTTGCAAGGAGAGGAGTACAGCACATGAGAACACCCCTCTTTCTCATTGTTCGTGTGTAAAATGAGTGAAGAATGTCCCCAAGCAATGTTGGTATTGGATTCCTGGATAAGAAGATTTTGACGGTGTTGACATCTACAAGCTGGTCAGGACTTGGGAACAGGACCAACCCATAAATGAGGAGTGCCACAATTTCTTCAAAGGCTTGTAGGTCCAATGAATTCCAACACTCTTGTGCCTTCTCAAACAAGAATTTTTCCAAGAAGCCTTTGACACCACTTCTAGTTTCCCAATGCCCCTTGATGTCAGATGGTTGCAAGTGTAGTGCTTGAGCAACATCTTTGGGCTTTGGTTCCTTTTCCGTACCGTTGTAGGGTAGTTGATTAAGAATAGGAATTCTCAGGAGTTGAGAAAATTCCTCCAAAGTGGGCACCAATTGGTAGTCGGGGAAAGTGAAACAGTGATGAAGGGGGTCAAAGAACTGGAACAACACCTTTACCATGTCCTCTTCAATGCTGGTGTTGACTAGGCTGAGCAGTCTACCATGTCTTTCACTGAAGGGAGAGCTTTCCGGAATTCTGGATGTGAGCTCTTTGAGTTGAGGAGGGATTCTCACAAGGTTGACTTGGATAGTTTTCCTGCGAAGAATTTCCATGACCTACAAAACAAGAACAAAGATGAAGATCCAAACCCTTGAAATGGTTAGTGAGTGCATATGATGCTTTATGATGTTTATGATGTATGCACAAACATATGTACAAGAAATTCACACAAAACCCTAGTTTCAGGCTTGCATGGGGTTTCATAGGTAAGTACCCTCTTGAGTGTAGTTGGCTTAAAAACCTGTCCTATAAGTAGTAACCGGGTTCTAAGGAGCTCAATATCATTGGATTATTTTCCATGTTCATTGTTTTAGTTTAGCCACTTAACTAGCGACCAAAATATTCCAAGAAAACAACCCTCAATGAGTGTAGTATCAAGTATCTACCAACTTCGGACTGTACCAAAGCCGGTCATCTCACTACCCCTAATGAAAGGCCAATATGGTCAAGTAAGGTTCTAGGTCATTAGTGCTTAGTGACATCACTCAGCGGCCCCGTACTCTCCTTGATTGAACTGAAGGGTTACCGGTACTCACAAATATGTCGCACTAATATAGTTATTGCTTCAACCGTGTCGGTATACCCCGCACAGTTTCCACAACGTATTGCTATCTATGAATGTTTCCCCAAATCCGGGTGTAGGATTTCAAACCCAAACAAGAGAGTCAAGATATAAAGCAATCAAAGCAAACAATTAGTCATGCAAGAGGGTGATCTAAGCCCTAAGGTTACTCCACTTTAAAAGTTCTCCCCAGCAGAGTCTCCAGTTCTGTGATACGGTGGGAGAACTGACTTGGGTTTTGCGTTTGTTTTCGCAAATGTTTCGGTTGAGCAAGAGTCGCCACCGATTTTTTATTTTATCCTAAGGAAAGGTTAAAAAGCACATCAAAAACCTTTGAGATGTTTTATTGGGTTCGGGGAGTAGATTATAGAAAGGGAAGGTATTAGCACCCTTTCTATCCATGGTTATCCATGGGCTCTTAATTACTTGCTTAGATCACTTGCCTTGCATTTTCAATTGTTTAAAATGGTGCTTTGTGTGTGGGTTTGAAAATGTTTTGAAAAGAGGCCAATGTGGTGGCAACCTTTGCAATGATCCATGTTTGGATGTATACAAAGGTGTATGTCTTTTGAAAAGTTTTCAATGTTTTTGAAAGTTGTTTTGAAAGTGTGTTGTGATGTGTGGTTTTGAAAAATAGGCAAGTGTTTTTGTTTTGCAAGTTGGCAAGTAACTAAGAGTTTTGTCTACCCCTAAATTTCTCAAAGATTCTTTCTATGTTTTTAACCCTTTTAGCAATTTTGTTCCACCATTGTATTTGGTGGACAATCTTGTGTTAGGATGTTAACGGGATGGGCGCGGGTCATCGTTTAGACCATGATTGCAATGGTGCCAAGTGTCTTTGGCAATTTTTCCTTTAAGGGACTTGATCAGTTGTTTAGGCGACTTTTGAAAGCGTCATCGAGGGACTATGATCATTTGAATTGTTTTGTTTTGCCAAAGACACCTAACATACAACATGGCCCATTATTGAAGGCAACAAGTGGAGTAACCCTAGGGGTGCAAGTGTGGTTGGTGTTGTTCATTTTCATGCTTTTATCTTGGAATTAGGTCAAACTATTTGTTTTGGTTGATTTTTGCATACAAAACCTAAGTCTATCATGGGATTTTTAGAAAGCTTTAAAGTGCGGAATAAAAGTCTTAAATTATTACAACACAATTATGGGATGGGGGTACAAATGTTCAAATGGGGGATATTTAGCAAGAAAAATTAAATCTAAACTATTACATCCAAATTGAATATACAAATTATAATTGATGTACAATAATTAAATAAAAATACAATAAATATGCAAGAAGTAAAAAATGATTTTTATATGTATGTAAAAGTATTTTTTGTGTCAAATAAACAAAAATAAAAAGGTTAATTTTTTGGGTATTTTCATGTTTAGGGCAAAACCCTAATTTGCTAAATAAAATGTATTAATTATTTATTATATACAACATTTATTAATTATGTACAAAAAATAAATAAAAAGAAAGTATATTGTAAAAAAAAAGTATTTTTGAGGTTAAATATTAATAAAAATAAAAATGTATTATATTTATGTTTTTTTCCCTAAATATTCTAATAAATATATAAGTATTTATATTATTTACTAAATATATTAAATATGTACAAAAATAAAATATTAAATATTTACAATGTATAAATTCAAATAAAACAAATAAAATCCAAATAAAATGAAAAAATGGTTGAACAAATATTTTTTATATTTTTTATATTTTAACTAAAAATAATAAGTCAGAAACAAAAAAGAGAAAATAAAAAATGATAAAAATAAACACAATGGACCAAGGGGGTGCAAGTGTGGAATGAAGGTGCAAACAGAAAAAAGGTTAGGCCCAGCCCAGAAGAACTTTGTCTTCAACCTCTGGACATTCAAACAGAACAAAACGCGCGCTTCCTACTATTCCATGATTCTTTGACATTCAGCAAAAACTTACAACAGCAATGTTATAGAGCATCTTGTCACGATTCCAAATATATAAAAAAGTCATTCTAACTCTCAGAAATGAGAGAGAATTTCTTCTCCCCCAATTCCTGACCTAGTTTTTTTTCAGATGTTCAGATTCAAAATACTCTTAGCACACACAATATAAATGAAAAATAACTATATGGATGGCTTCAGGGCTATGATTAGAACATGTTTTCTTCACAAACTTAAACCTAACGATGCCTGGATAGAGAGATAGAAGTTCAAAAACTTACATGTTCAGCTTGATTCGTGTATGACAATGGAGGTACTTTCAATGCAATGTGAGGACTTGTATAGCTTGCTTGAGGTCCAGGGATGCTTCTCCTATGCTTAGCTTGCTTTGAATCTTGCTGAATCGAGCTACAGAAGTTAACCTGCATAGATGAAAAATGAAAATGGCACACTTGGCTATGGCTGTAACAGTTCCAGTTCAATGCTTGGAATAGTTTGTATGGATGTTATAGAATGTGTTTGCAAAGGTTTCATCCAAAACGCACGAGTGGAAGTGTTTGTGGAAGTCAAGTTGCAGAAGGGACTCTGTTTTTGCAGCAAGGAGGTATTTCTGTGAATGAGGATGGATTGAAGGTGGTTGGCTCGTGTTTCAGGTCAGGTCTGATGTTTGGAATGTGTTCAATAAGTTTGCTTAGGCTTGTGTTGACAGGAACTCAATGTTGTGTTTCAAAATGCAAGTTTCTTCTAATGTAGGCAAAAGTTGTCAAGTTGGTTTACAAGCTTATGCAGGTCCCCTGAACATGCTGCAAAGTTAGTCTTGATCAGTGGGATTAGTTCAATAACTTGTGCCTCAGAGATTTGCATCGTACTTCTTTGATTCATGTTTTGACATAAAGCCATACTTTACAAGAATGGATAAGTCACTTTTTCCAAATATGGCTTAATTCTTCATGTAATGACCAAATGCACAAAATAATGCTAGCACACAATGGATTGGCATTTAATTATTGAGTGTAAATGAGATTAGAGGCCTGTAACTAGCTTGCACATGCTGATTTCAAAAATGCACAAGTTATGAACATGTACATGGCTTATGAACAAAGTGACTTTTGCCCATATTGACAAATTCGATTCTCCCTAACCACAAGGGTGTTTGAGAAGTTCTTGGACAATTTGGAAAGATTGGAATGTGTACTACAATACATCTTTGTAATGCAAGTTGAAATTCCAAGTGGAAGCATGTGAAAAGTGGCCATGAAGTTAGGCAAAAATCCTGCCTAGAATAGGTCAAAAATTTTTCTAAGTTAGGAATGTTTTGCACCCTTGTTCCAAAAATTGTAACTTGAGCTACAAGCTTCTTTTGAGGAAACTTTATGAATCAAAGTTGTAGATTTTGCAATGGACTACAACTTTCATGTTTTGAATTTTGTTTGAATCCAAATGAATCTTGATGAAAAAATGGGACAAAGTTAGGAAAAAATAAGGAAGTTTCATAACTTAGAAAAATTCTAAGTTATGAAATTTTCTCATTCTAAACCCTAATTTGTAATTTTTGATTTCTTGATGGAAAAGTTTCATAATTTGACATGTCTTGATGAAAAATGAATCTTGGCACTTGATTTTGACCAAAAAGTCAAAGTTTGACTTTTCAGTATACAATCAAATTTTGCTCAGTTGACTGGAAAATTCATCTGTGAATCTTGTGCATTTGGGATCTTTTGAATTTGTTGAACATGTCAAGACAATGCCATTGAGTCCTTGAGTCCATATGTGAGCTTGGTTTGTCATTGGCCAGGTCAAACAGTCAAAAATTGCCTTTGTGTAGTCAAAACCCTAAAAATGACCATTTTGCCCTTTTAGTGATCTGATCAAATTTCTTGTGGATTTGTGATCCAAACTTGACCAAATGGTTCATATGAGTTCAATATGTTGACGTGGGTCAAAAATAATGAGGTTTGACTGTCAATTGACCACAATTGACTTTTTCCCCAATACAGCTGATTTCCAGGTCATATGTCCAATTGACTGGGCAAAGATTGGAATCAAGGCTTGAAACTTGGTATGGATAAACTTGTGAGTCTAATATGAAGCATGAAAGTCACTTTGGGCCTTTTAGGTCAAAACATCTTTGTGCAAACTCAAACCCTAATTTGGGTCAACAGTGCAAGGAGGAGTTTTGAGCAGAGTAAACCCTAACTTGATCTTGAGCTCCAAGGGTCTTGTGGTGAGAAAATATTGAGGAAATGGGAGGGAAAATTTTGGGGTACAACAGTTGCCCCTGTTCAATCTTCTTGAACCTGAAGAGTTAGATTGGCAAGTTTGCCTTTCGCGACTCGAGGGTAAAAGGAGATTGGACACTAGAGTGCCCTGAAATTTGCACTCGCATGCTGGAGTATCAGCAATGTGATGGTGGGAATGGGCTTATAGATGCCATTTGGAGAGATAGTGGATAGGAGGATGGGTTTATAGATGCCATCTGGAGACGCGACAGAACCTTGTCGGGAATGGGCTTATAGATGCCATTTGGAAGTGTTGATCGCGTAAGAGATTCCTTAGCGAGAACTTGCATTCTGGAGAAAGAAAGATGGTTTCCTGGCTTGTTACAGGTGTTGATCTTCAAACTCTTCATGTAGTCATGCCCTGGCTAGATACAGGAGTCGAATCCATAATTAGTTGCTCACATATGTGCCCTGGCTAGATACAGGAATCGAATCTGGAACTTCAAAAGGTTGTTTACAGATGTGCCCTGGATCGATACAGGTATCGAATCTGGAAATTGTTGTCTACAGATATGCCCTAGCTGGATACAGGTATCGAATCTGGAAATTGTTGTCTATAGATATGCCCTGGCTAGATACAGGAATCGAATCTGGAATTGTGACAGTTGATAGTAATCATCTTTGGAGTGACCTTTTCCTGAAAAGGCAAGACATTAGTTGTATGCAACATCATGATGTATGAAATGCATGATGTCATGATGCTCAAAATGAGATAGTGTTGTATGTGCTTTATCATGTATGTATGAAATGTGAAATGTCTATGAATGTATTTTCGTCTAGGAAAATAAATCCTTGACGAGTGTCGGGAACTTGTTGAATCCTGGGCTGATGTTTTGAAGAGTAGAGTTCTTCGTTTCCGCTGGGGATGATGGTTGCAAGAATAAACCGGTAGGAGAACTTCGCCGAGGACGCACTTTCCGTGGTGATTAGCTGAGGATAACCCAGTTATACCCTGGTGGGGAAATAACCTTTGAATAAAGCCAGGGATAGACGTACGTAGTTTGCAAGTGATAAGCTTCAGAATCTACTGGGGATAAGCTTCAGAATCTACTGGGAGAATGTCTCCACTGGGGTGTCTGGTATTCCGCCGGGGAACAATCTTATATTAAGACTGCCGGGGATGCTTGCTGAGGAATATCTATACTCCACTGGGGGAATGTTGAGATCTTCTGGGGATACCCAACTTCCTTAAGGCTGACAGTAGACTAACTCTGCTTGGGGAGAGTATCGCTGACTTGCTAGGGGAATTGTGCCTTTTCAGGGCTGATGAGGGACCAACTCTTCCTGGGGTAAGTATTGCTAAATCTTGTCTTATTCTATGGGGAGTGAAGGTATTTTGGTTACATTCTTCAGCCGAACTTACCTTGGTACCTTGGTGGATAGAGAAACTAGATTGCTTAGACAACTCTTTATTGCCCCTGTTTTTGATGTCATCTGTAATTAGTCTTTTATTTCGTATGCAAATATTTATCAGTTAGCAATTAATGTCAAGTGCATATATCAAAATGAACATTGGACGTTCTTTGCAAAACAAAATAGATAAAGGAAAAACAATGGGTAATTTGTCTGGAAAATTGAACTTGTATTGATTTTGAATTTTGCCTGTAAATAGGCGTTATTGTACAAGAGGCTGACGTCCTAGTAAGAGAACGCCGCCGAGCAAAATAGAGTTTATACAATTTTGAAAAGGAAACAAAACAGCTATGTGAAAAATAATCCCACTGGGTTCCAACTCTGCTATCGCCTTTATGTCTTCAAGCGTCTCATCACTCTGCTGCTTAGTTGAAGATGAAGCTGATTGATTGAAGTCATCTGAGCCCGATAGTTGATGCCGAATTCTGGATGCAAGGTGATCCAAAGAGACATAGTATTATGCTTTATCCCTAACTTTTGCCTGGACCTCCCTTTCGGGTTTTCAGTCCACCGGGATACCCATTTTTTCCCAAGCCGCCTTTTCAGGTTTTCGACTTGCCGGGTGTACAGATTTTTTCATTTTCATCCCTTATTTTTGCCCGAACCCTTTTGGTTCGCCGGGAAGCCCTTATTTTTGCCTAGGTGTGTCAACCTAGCGGGTCTTTAATCATGCGTAGTATCTTTTTACTATGTCTGCATTGGCGGGGTGAGGAAGGTCGTCACCATCCATGGTGGTTAGAATCATAGCTCCTCCTGAGAAGATATGTTTAACCACAAATGGCCCTTCGTACGTGGGGGTCCATTTGCCCCTGGGATCACTTTGAGGAAGAATGATGCGCTTGATTACCAGGTCTCCTACTTGATACTCTTGTCGTCTGACCTTCTTGTTAAATGCCCTGATCATCTGTTTTTGGTACGTCTGACCATGACAAATAGCGGTGAGTCTCTTTTCATCGATTAGGTTTAATTGATCAAGTCGAGTCTGGATCCAGTCATCTTCGCTCAAGTCTGCATCCTTCATTATCCGGAGAGAGGGTATCTGGACTTCAATAGGCAAGACTGCCTCCATGCCATAGACCAAGGAAAAAGGAGTTGCCCCCGTTGACGTTCGTGCTGAGGTACGGTACCCATGAAGAGCGAACGGTAACATTTCGTGCCAATCTTTGTAGGTCACTGTCATCTTCTGCACAATCTTCTTGATATTCTTATTTTCCGCTTCGACAGCCCCATTCATCTTCGGCCGGTAAGGAGAAGAGTTGTGGTGCTGTATCTTGAATTGCTCGCAGAGCTCAGTGATCATTTTGTTGTTAAGATTGGTACCATTATCCATAATGATCCTCTCAGGTACACCGTATCGACAAATCAGGTTGTGCCGAATGAACCGTGCCACAACGCTCTTGGTTACGGTAGCGTAGGAAGCTGCTTCAACCCACTTTGTGAAGTAATCAATCGCTACCAAGATGAAGCGATGCCCGTTGGATGCCGTAGGTCGGATCTCGCCGATCATATCAATGCCTCACATTGCAAAAGGCCAAGGTGCGGTCAAGACGTTCAGAGGAACCGGAGGAATGTGCACCTTATCAGCATAGATCTGGCATTTATGACAAGTTCGAGAATGCTGATAACAATCGGCTTCCATTGTGGACCAGAAATATCATGCCCGAAGGATTTTCTTTGCCATGGTATGTCCACTGGAATGTGTTCCGAAAGTACCTTCATGTAGCTCTGCCATGATCCTTTCTGCTTCAGTCTTATCCACACAACGCAGTAAGGTTGAATCATGGTTTCGCTTGTAGAAAATGCCATTGCTGAGGAAGAACTTTGCCGCAAACCTTCTCAGGAACTTCTTGTCATTAACAGATGCGCCTTCGGGGTATTCTTGAGCTTCAAGGTACCTCTTCACTTCATGATACCAGGGTTTTTCTGTTACCTCTTCAGCCTCAAGATCACAGCAATATGCAGGTTCGTCCAACTTCCAAATAATGATCCGGAGCGCCTCATTGTCCCATTTGACTTTAAACATAGAAGACATCGTAGCCAACGCGTCCGCTAACTGATTCTCCTCTCTTGGGAAGTGTTCAAAAGTTATCTCCTCGAAGTGGGGAAGCAATGTCAGCACATACTCCTTGTAAGGAATAAGATTTGGGTGTTTCGTATCCCACTCGCCTTTGACCTGATTGATCACGAGAGCGGAATCCTCGAAGACACTCAGAAACTTGATCCTTAAGTCAATTGCAGCTTGCAGACCCATGATACATGCTTCATACTCTGCCATATTGTTGGTGCAGTTGAAACATAGTCGGGCGGCGAGTGGAGTATGAGTGCCTTTAGGGGATATGATCACGGCGCCAATGCCATTACCCAAAGCATTCGAGGCTCCTTCAAAGTGCATAGACCATCGGGATCCTTCCTCAGGTCCTTCATCCGGTCCAGGTACTTCACAATCAGTCACTACCATGATATCCTCGTCTGGAAATTCAAAGTTCATCGACTGGTAATCATCCACTGCCTGGTGCGCTAAATGGTCTGCCAATACACTTCCCTTGATTGCTTTTTGAGTCGTGTACTGGATGTCGTATTCCATCAAGATCATTTGCCATCTTGCTATTCTTCCAGACAGAGCAGGCTTTTCGAATATGTACTTGATTGGATCCATTTTTGAAATCAACAGAGTAGTGTGAGTCAACATATACTGTCTCAGCCGGCGAGCAGCCCATACCAAAGCGCAGCAAGTTTTCTCGAGCAGTGAGTATCGGGTCTCACAGTCGGTAAACTTTTTGCTAAGGTAATAAATAGCGTGCTCTTTTCGGCCAGACTCGTCATGCTGCCCCAGCACACACCCCATTGAGTTGTCAAGTACTGTCAAGTATAAGATTAGAGGTCTCCCTTCAACCGGTGGCATAAGAATGGGTGGTTCTTGGAGATACTCTTTGATTCTTTCGAAAGCGGCCTGACATTCATCGTTCCAACGTACTACTTGATCTTTCTTCAGCAACTTGAAGATTGGTTCACAGGTAGCAGTTAGATGCGAGATGAATCAGGCAATGTAGTTCAACCGTCCTAGAAAGCCTCTGACTTCTTTCTCTATCTTGGGAGTTGGAATCTCTTGTATGGCTTTCACTTTGGCAGGGTCCACTTGAATGCCTTTGTCACTTACGATGAAGCCTATCAATTTTCCAGATCTTACCCCAAAGGTGCACTTGTTTGGGTTCAACCTCAGCTTGTACAACTTCAGACGGTCAAACAGCTTCCGTAGATGGTCAAGGTGTTCCTCCTCAGTTTGGGACCTTGCAATCATATCATCGACGTATACTTCTATCTCATGATGGATCATATCATGAAATAAAGCAACCATGGCACGTTGGTAGGTTTCCCCAGCATTTTTCAACCTAAAAGGCATGACCTTGTAGCAAAAGGTGCCCCACTGAGTAACAAAAGTGGTCTTCTCCATGTCTTCAGGAGCCATCTTGATCTGATTATAACCGGAGAAGTCGTCCATGAAGGAGAATACTTTATGCTGAGCAGTGTTGTCAACCAGAACGTCGATATGAGGCAGAGGGAAATCATCCTTAGGGCTGGCCCTGTTCAAATCCCTATAATCAACACACATTGGGACCTTACCATCCTTCTTCGGCACTGGAACCACATTAGCAACCCACTGAGGGTAAGAAGTCACTGCCAGAAACCCGACATCAAATTGTTTCATAACCTCAGCTTTGATTTTCTCGGACATTTCCGGACGCATACGGCGGACCTTCTGTTTTACCGGAGGGCAATCTTCCTTGGTAGGCAGGTGATGAACCACAATGTCGGTATCCAACCCAGGCATGTCTTCGTAAGACCAGGAAAAGATTTCCACATAATCATGCAGCATCTGAATCAACCGTTGTTTCACACTGAGCTCTAAATTGGCACCAATCTTGACTTCCTTTCTGTCTGTTTCAGTACTCAGATTTACCGTTTCCACTGGCTCTTCATGGGGCTTAATGGCCCTCTCTTCCTGGAGTAGCAGTCTTGCAAGTTCACCAGGCACTTCGCAATCATCTTCACCTTCGTCTTCGGCTAAGTTGATCGGATTTTCGAAGTCATAACTGGCAGTAGCAGAGTCGTTACCAGTGAGATCCATAGTGGATTGGAACCTGTATAAGTGAGTATGTGTAAATATAGCTGTTTTGCAATATATAATAAAGAAAGAAAAGGAGCGCAAGATTTTGAAATGCAACAAACGTCCAATGTTTTTATTGATGATATATGAAAATGACACACAAAAGCCCTCATAAATGAAGCCACGGTGCCCCGGGTGGGACACCGAGCCATAAAAGTTTCAACATATTGTTTGTTACAAATTGAAAAACAAAAGAGTTCATTACTGAGTGACAAAAGTAATAGGTGTGAAGTCTTTCGCAGTCCAGTTGCTTGGTCCACCGTCGGTTGTTGGGTAGATCCAGCTGCTGAATTCAGATTCCTCCATGTCGTCTTCAATAGTATTTACTCCCGGGTTGGTGATGAACACAAGAGGTTTTCCAATTCTTGCCTTACGAACAGCCCTCTGAGCCTCTGCAGTGAAACCCAAACCAAACTTGTCGGTCTTTGGAGTAAAGTCAGGAAGTCGGCCCCAGTTTGCGCACTCTCCCTTCTCAATCACAGCCCGGGCATCCTTTAAGGAAGCCATCTTCAAAGGAGGGTCTTCAATAGTCACAGTCTCAACTGATGCCAGTGTCTGAGGCACCTCTTCAAAGTGTTGAAAGGGGGTCTCAATGAACTCCCCATCCATCTCTATGTACCGGAACGAGTTGAGGTGGCTGACCATATACTCTTCTTCCCCCTGAACTGTCATAATTTTCCCTCTGACCGGGTACTTAACCTTCTGATGTAGTGTGGAGGTCACAGCTCCAGCCTTGTGGATCCATGGACGACCCAGCAAACAAGAATAGGATGGTCGGATATCCATCACATAGAAATTAGACTCGAAAACTTGAGAACCAACCCTAATTGGAATGTCAACTTCCCCATGTACCATCCTTTTCGAACCATCAAAGGCCCGAACAACAATGTTACTAGGTTTGAGCTCCAGACACTCACAATCCAACCTGTCTAGGGCCTTCTTGGGTAATACGTTCAATGAAGAACCGGTGTCTACCAACACATGGGCAAGAGTAGTGCCCCTGCATTCAATGGAGACATGCAGGGCGTCATTATGATTCTTTCCTTTGGCGGTCAGATCGGCATCAGAGAAGCCCAACCCATTATCAGCAGTCAAGTTGGCCACACAATCGGTAAATTGATCAGCAGACGTTTCTTGTGGCACATGGGCCGTCTTCAGGAAGGAGATCAGGGCCTTGGCATGGGCCTCTGAACACAACAACAGTGATAGCATAGAAATCTTTGATGGGGTGTGCCCCAACTGCTCAACTACATTGAAATCACTCTTCTTAATGATCTTGAGAATCTCTTCCATCTCTTGCTGGAAAGCTTCAACAGTGGTTGTTTTTGGTGCCTCCGTCAGGGCAGGAAAATCAGTAGCAATCCCTTTGCCCCGAGCGTCAGATGACTCGGCAGCAGGGGTAGAAACAGGAACTTGATTAGGAAGGGGAGCAGGCACACTTGCAGGTGTGATGATAAGAGGTTTCTGAATAGCTGGTGGCGCAATATCTGGTGAGAACAGCCTACCACTGCTAGTAATTTTGGCAGGTCCGGTGATATTACTGACGCCGATACTAGTATCAAACTCTTGTTTTACTCCAAGAATGTAAACATCTGCCCCATAATGCCATGGGACAGCCTTGTCGGATGTATAAGGGAGAGGCCCCAGAACAGTGATGATGATAGGAGCAATCTTCTGAGTGGACATGATTTTGACAAGCTTCTTTGAAGGAGCCTTGGGAGGTTTGTTGAAAATAGTGACAATAGAAACTTCTTCAGTAGGGACAGCAGGAACAACAATCTTCTCGAACAAGATCTCTTTGCTATCCATCAGGCTTTGGATACCTGATTTCAGCAAAGGACAACCAACAGGTGAAACAGCACACAGAAGGCAACCTTTACTACATCCTGGAAATAAACCGGCTAGCAACAGGTTCCTTTTAACGGTCAATAATGGAGTAACAATCTCTTCCACGGAGGCTACATACCGTTCTTCTTCCACATCATTCACTCCATGCTGGGGCATGGGAGCAGTTACAACATTGGGCCTTTCGGGTGCCTCAAACTGTATCTCTTTAGCATCAATAAGGTCCTGAACCTTATTCCTCAGAGCCCAGCAATCATCCGTAGTATGCCCCGGGCTATCAGAGTGATAAGCGCAACGGGCGTTGGGGTTGTACTTTGGAGAAGCTGTGTTCACTACCTTCGGAGCTTCTTTGACAGTTACCAGATTGGTTGACAGTAGTTGCGGCAAAATCTGAGACAGTGTCATGCTGACCCGAGTGTACTGCCTTTTGGGTCTCTCACCCCTTGGTTGGTTGTATTGCCGAGGAGCATCAGTAGGTTTTGAAATTACCAATGCATTGACAGCTTGGCGGCGCTCCGGCTTAATTTGTCTTCTGGGACCATAAACAGCACTGGCTTCCTTCTTGAAGGGCTTCTTTTCAATACTCGCGGAGGCAACTTTCTGTATCTTCCCCGACTTGATACCAGCTTCGATTCTCTCACCCGTCAAGATCAAATCTGTAAACCCAGCAGAAGAATTACCAATCAGATGGTTGAAGAATGGACCAGACAGGGTCCCCAGGAACATGTCGACAAGTTCACGATCAGTTAGCGGCGGCTGCACCCTGCCAGCCAGGTCTCTCCACTTTTGCGCATACTCCTTGAATCCTTCGCCCGTCCCCAGTGACATACCATGGAGTTGGGTACGCGTGGGAGCAAGGTCAGAATTGTACTGATACTGTTTATAAAATGCGGTAGCCAAGTCCTCCCAGTTTCGGATACTGGCTTCATCCAGCTGATAGAACCATTCGAGTTGAGCCCCTGAAAGGCTATCCTGAAAGAAATGGATCCACAGGTTCTTGTCTGCAGTGTAAGGTTGGATCTTCCTTACATATGATCTGAGATGCATCTTCGGGCAGGATAGCCCGTCATACCTTGCAAAAACTGGCACTTTGAACTTCGGGGGGATCACAATTCCGGCAACTAATCCCAAATCTTCGAAATCTAAGCCGGGAACTCTCTGCAGCTCCATAGCTGCCAACCTGTCTTCCAAGCCTTTGTACTTATCATCGGCGGGCGGGTATTGTTGCTCAGAGTAGTCTTCGTCCTCTTCAGCCTCTCCTTCTTCAGCTTCAGAAGGTACCGCAGCCGCATTCCCTTTACTGGTTCCCTCTTCAGATGTAGGGGGAAATTCAAGCACTCTTCTGGCTTCACCCTCAAACCTTCTTCTTAGGGTAGCCACCCCGATTCTTTTCTTCTTCTTTTTCACTTGCTCTTTGTTCCCCAACAGGGCCTTTAGATCCTCCTGACCCTTAGCCAAGGTCATCAGGAGATGTTGAAACTGTGAGTTCTGATACTGCAAGTCCTTGACCGTCTGTTCGAGATCCATCTTACTGAAATAAACAGCAGAAAGATAAGGAAACCTGGTGTGGAGACCTGCTTATGCGCATGATGAATGATATGCTTATGTATGCAATGCATTCAAGGATTTAGAAAATTCAAAATTGTTGTAAACAAAAAAGAACGCACGTCATATTAATAAGAAGAAATTTGTCAGTACATAAATGCCCCATGGGCCAAATATTACAAAAAACTTCTCAAGGTAAAAAGACGTTGCGCATCCTCTTTGGTGCGATGTAGATGTTGAGGGTCTCTTCCTCATGGAGTCGGCGGGTAAGCTCCAAAACCTTCTTCTCATTGGCGTAGAAGCTGGCTTCAAAAGTGTTTCGTTCCTCCTTGAGTTGGATCCAGCTCTTCTTCATCTCCTCCCACGATGTAGGCATGTCAGGATATAGGATGGTGTAGGGGACCTCTCCTTCCTTAACGGGCTCTTTAATCACAGGGAGAACATGAGGGTAAGGCATCATTAGACTTTGGGCTCGGGCTCGTACCCACTTGAGGTAAGGCTCAAGAGGGATGGAGTTCTTGTGCCCCAGTGTCTTGCTGTCTACCTTGTTAGGCATCCTCCAAGCTCTGATGAATCTTTGGCGAAGTCCTTACGCATCGTTGTTGAAGTCAAAAACTAAGTCAGGGATCAACATGTCGTGAGGGCCATCCCTCCGTGCATATCCAAATTGTCTCAAAGCTAGACAAGGGTTGTAGGTAATGCCTCCTCTAATGCCAAGCAATGGAACATTAGGGAACTCTCCACAATGATCGATGATGATGACATTTTCTCTGGACCGAGAACACCAATGTACATCTGAGTGAGTGAGGGTCATCAACCGTTGTGACCACCTTAAACCTTGGTCATTCTTCAAGACAGATCGTGGAAGGTGCGAAATAAACCACCTTGCAAGGAGAGGAGTACAGCACATGAGAACACCCCTCTTTCTCATTGTTCGTGTGTAAAATGAGTGAAGAATGTCCCCAAGCAATGTTGGTATTGGATTCCTGGATAAGAAGATTTTGACGGTGTTGACATCTACAAGCTGGTCAGGACTTGGGAACAGGACCAACCCATAAATGAGGAGTGCCACAATTTCTTCAAAGGCTTGTAGGTCCAATGAATTCCAACACTCTTGTGCCTTCTCAAACAAGAATTTTTCCAAGAAGCCTTTGACACCACTTCTAGTTTCCCAATGCCCCTTGATGTCAGATGGTTGCAAGTGTAGTGCTTGAGCAACATCTTCGGGCTTTGGTTCTTTTTCCGTACCGTTGTAGGGTAGTTGATTAAGAATAGGAATTCTCAGGAGTTGAGAAAATTCCTCCAAAGTGGGCACCAATTGGTAGTCGGGGAAAGTGAAACAGTGATGAAGGGGGTCAAAGAACTGGAACAACACCTTTACCATGTCCTCTTCAATGCTGGTGTTGACTAGGCTGAGCAGTCTACCATGTCTTTCACTGAAGGGAGAGCTTTCCGGAATTCTGGATGTGAGCTCTTTGAGTTAAGGAGGGATTCTCACAAGGTTGACTTGGATAGTTTTCCTGCGAAGAATTTCCATGACCTACAAAACAAGAACAAAGATGAAGATCCAAACCCTTGAAATGGTTAGTGAGTGCATATGATGCTTTATGATGTTTATGATGTATGCACAAACATATGTACAAGAAATTCACACAAAACCCTAGTTTCAGGCTTGCATGGGGTTTCATAGGTAAGTACCCTCTTGAGTGTAGTTGGCTTAAAAACCTGTCCTATAAGTAGTAACCGGGTTCTAAGGAGCTCAATATCATTGGATTATTTTCCATGTTCATTGTTTTAGTTTAGCCACTTAACTAGCGACCAAAATATTCCAAGAAAACAACCCTTAATGAGTGTAGTATCGAGTATCTACCAACTTCGGACTGTACCAAAGCCGGTCATCTCACTACCCCTAATGAAAGGCCAATATGGTCAAGTAAGGTTCTAGGTCATTAGTGCTTAGTGACATCACTCAGCGGCCCCGTACTCTCCTTGATTGAACTGAAGGGTTACTGGTACTCACAAATATGTCGCACTAATATAGCTATTGCTTCAACCGTGTCGGTATACCCCGCACAGTTTCCACAACGTATTGCTATCTATGAATGTTTCCCCAAATCCGGGTGTAGGATTTCAAACCCAAACAAGAGAGTCAAGATATAAAGCAATCAAAGCAAACAATTAGTCATGCAAGAGGGTGATCTAAGCCCTAAGGTTACTCCACTTTAAAAGTTCTCCCCAGCAGAGTCGCCAGTTCTGTGATACGGTGGGAGAACTGACTTGGGTTTTGCGTTTGTTTTTGCAAATGTTTCGGTTGAGCAAGAGTCGCCACCGATTTTTTATTTTATCCTAAGGAAAGGTTAAAAAGCACATCAAAAACCTTTGAGATGTTTTCTTGGGTTCGGGGAGTAGATTATAGAAAGGGAAGGTATTAGCACCCTTTCTATCCATGGTTATCCATGGGCTCTTAATTACTTGCTTAGATCACTTGCCTTGCATTTTCAATTGTTTAAAATGGTGCTTTGTGTGTGGGTTTGAAAATGTTTTGAAAAGAGGCCAATGTGGTGGCAACCTTTGCAATGATCCATGTTTGGATGTATACAAAGGTGTATGTCTTTTGAAAAGTTTTCAATGTTTTTGAAAGTTGTTTTGAAAGTGTGTTGTGATGTGTGGTTTTGAAAAATAGGCAAGTGTTTTTGTTTTGCAAGTTGGCAAGTAACTAAGAGTTTTGTCTACCCCTAAATTTCTCAAAGATTCTTTCTATGTTTTTAACCCTTTTAGCAATTTTGTTCCACCATTGTATTTGGTGGACAATCTTGTGTTAGGATGTTAACGGGACGGGCGCGGGTCATCGTTTAGACCATGATTGCAATGGTGCCAAGTGTCTTTGGCAATTTTTCTTTTAAGGGACTTGATCATTTGTTTAGGCGACTTTTGAAAGCGTCATCGAGGGACTATGATCATTTGAATTGTTTTGTTTTGCCAAAGACACCTAACATGCAACATGGCCCATTATTGAAGGCAACAAGTGGAGTAACCCTAGGGGTGCAAGTGTGGTTGGTGTTGTTCATTTTCATGCTTTTATCTTGGAATTAGGTCAAACTATTTGTTTTGGTTGATTTTTGCATACAAAACCCTAAGTCTATCATGGGATTTTTAGAAAGCTTTAAAGTGCGGAATAAAAGTTTTAAATTATTACAACACAATTATGGGATGGGGGGTACAAATGTTCAAATGGGGGATATTTAGCAAGAAAAATTAAATCTAAACTATTACATCCAAATTGAATATACAAATTATAATTGATGTACAATAATTAAATAAAAATACAATAAATATGCAAGAAGTAAAAAATGATTTTTATATGTATGTAAAAGTATTTTTTGTATCAAATAAACAAAAATAAAAAGGTTAATTTTTTGGGTATTTTCATGTTTAGGGCAAAACCCTAATTTGCTAAATAAAATGTATTAATTATTTATTATATACAACATTTATTAATTATGTACAAAAAATAAATAAAAAGAAAGTATATTGTAAAAAAAAAGTATTTTTGAGGTTAAATATTAATAAAAATAAAAATGTATTATATTTATGTTTTTTTCCCTAAATATTCTAATAAATATATAAGTATTTATATTATTTACTAAATATATTAAATATGTACAAAAATAAAATATTTAATATTTACAATGTATAAATTCAAATAAAACAAATAAAATCCAAATAAAATGAAAAAATGGTTGAAAAAAATATTTTTTATATTTTTTATATTTTAACTAAAAATAATAAGTCAGAAACAAAAAAGAGAAAATCAAAAATGATAAAAATAAACACAATGGACCAAGGGGGTGCAAGTGTGGAATGAAGGTGCAAACAGAAAAAAGGTTAGGCCCAGCCCAGAAGAACTTTGTCTTCAACCTCTGGACATTCAAACAGAACAAAACGCGCGCTTCCTACTATTCCATGATTCTTTGACATTCAGCAAAAACTTACAACAGCAATGTTATAGAGCATCTTGTCACGATTCCAAATATATAAAAAAGTCATTCTAACTCTCAGAAATGAGAGAGAATTTCTTCTCCCCCAATTCCTGACCTAGTTTTTTTTCAGATGTTCAGATTCAAAATACTCTTAGCAAACACAATATAAATGAAAAATAACTATATGGATGGCTTCAGGGCTATGATTAGAACATGTTTTCTTCACAAACTTAAACCTAACTATGCCTGGATAGAGAGATAGAAGTTCAAAAACTTACATGTTCAGCTTGATTCGTGTATGACAATGGAGGTACTTTCAATGCAATGTGAGGACTTGTATAG
Source organism: Vicia faba (assembly GCA_948472305.1). Classification (NCBI taxonomy): domain Eukaryota; kingdom Viridiplantae; phylum Streptophyta; class Magnoliopsida; order Fabales; family Fabaceae; genus Vicia; species Vicia faba. The sequence goes on from OX451736.1 coordinate 1,163,831,278, forward strand.
CTTGCTTGAGGTCCAGGGATGCTTCTCCTATGCTTAGCTTGCTTTGAATCTTGCTGAATCGAGCTACAGAAGTTAACCTGCATAGATGAAAAATGAAAATGGCACACTTGGCTATGGCTGTTACAGTTCCAGTTCAATGCTTGGAATAGTTTGTATGGATGTTATAGAATGTGTTTGTAAAGGTTTCATCCAAAACGCACGAGTGGAAGTGTTTGTGGAAGTCAAGTTGCATAAGGGACTTTGTTTTTGCAGCAAAGAGGTATTTTTGTGAATGAGGATGGATTGAAGGTGGTTGGCTCGTGTTTCAGGTCAGGTCTGATGTTTGGAATGTGTTCAATAAGTTTGCTTAGGCTTGTGTTGATAGGAACTCAATGTTGTGTTTCAAAATGCAAGTTTCTTCTAATGTAGGCAAAAGTTGTCAAGTTGGTTTACAAGCTTATGCAGGCCCCCTAAACATGCTGCAAAGTTAGTCTTGATCAGTGGGATTAGTTCAATAACTTGTGCCTCAGAGATTTGCATTGTACTTCTTTTATTCATGTTTTGACATAAAGCCATACTTTACAAGAATGGATAAGTCACTTTTTCCAAATATGGCTTAATTCTTCATGTAATGACCAAATGCACAAAATAATGCTAGCACACAATGGATTGGCATTTAATTATTGAGTGTAAATGAGATTAGAGGCCTGTAACTAGCTTGCACATGCTGATTTCAAAAATGCACAAGTTATGAACATGTACATGGCTTATTAGCCAAGTGACTTTTGCCCATATTGACAAATTTGATTCTCCCTAACCACAAGGGTGTTTGAGAAGTTCTTGGACAATTTGGAAAGCTTGGAATGTGTACTATAATCCATCTTTGTAATGCAGGTTGAAATTACAAGTGGAAGCATGTGAAAAGTGGCCATGAAGTTAGGCAAAAATCCTGCCTAGAATAGGTCAAAATTTTTTCTAAGTTAGGAATGTTTTGCACCCTTGTTCCAAAAATTGTAACTTGAGCTACAAGCTTCTTTTGAGGAAACTTTATGAATCAAAGTTGTAGATTTTGCAATGGACTACAACTTTCATGTTTTGAATTTTGTTTGAATCCAAATGCATCTTGATGAAAAAATGGGACAAAGTTAGGAAAAAATAAGGAAGTTTCATAACTTAGAAAAATTCTAAGATGAAATTTTCTCATTCTAAACCCTAATTTGTAATTTTTGATTTATTGATGGACAAGTTTCATAATTTGACATGTCTTGATGAAAAATGAATCTTGGCACTTGATTTTGACCAAAAAGTCAAAGTTTGACTTTTCAGTATACAGTCAAATTTTGCTCAGTTGACTGGAAAATTCATCTGTCAATCTTGTGCATTTGGGATCTTTTGAATTTGTTGAACATGTCAAGACAATGACATTGAGTCCTTGAGTCCATATGTGAGCTTGGTTTGTCATTGGCCAGGTCAAACAGTCAAAAATTGCCTTTGTGTAGTCAAAACCCTAAAAATGACCATTTTGCCCTTTTGGTGATCTGATCAAATTTCTTGTGGATTTGTGATCCAAACTTGACCAAATGGTTCATATGAATTCAATATGTTGATGTGGGTCAAAAATCATGAGGTTTGACTGTCGACCACAATTGACTTTTTCCCCAATACAGTTGATTTCTAGGTCAACTGTCCAATTGACTAGGCAAAGATTGGAATCAAGGCTTGAAACTTGGTATGGATAAACTTGTGAGTCTAATATGAAGCATGAAAGTCACTTTGGGCCTTTTAGGTCAAAAAATCTTTGTGCAAACTCAAACCCTAATTTGGGTCAACAGTGCAAGGAGGAGTTTTGAGCAGAGTAAACTCTAACTTGATCTTGAGCTCCAAGGGTCTTGTGGTGAGAAAATATTGAGGAAATGGGAGGGAAAATTTTGGGGTACAACACCATCTATGACTTTGAACATCCAATCTACCAAGCCAAAGACGGAGGCGAAGAAGATTGTGAAATACTTGGGGAACTAGCCAGACTTCTGATGCAAGAGGAAAAGACCATTCAACCGCATAAAGAACCAGTTGAAGTGATCAACCTAGGTACTGAAGCAGACAAGATGGAAGTCAAGATCGGCGCCAACTTGGAAGACAGTGTCAAGGGAAGATTGGTACAGATGTTGCACGACTATGTAGAGGTGTTCGCTTGGTCATATGAAGATATGTCGGGACTTGATACTGATATCGTAGTTCACCGTCTACCAATGAAGGAAGATTGTCCTCCGGTCAAGCAAAAGGTTCGTCGCATACGGCCAGATATGTTTGAGAAAATAAAAGTTGAGGTAATGAAACAATTCGGTACAGGTTTCTTGGCAGTAACGCCATACCCTTAATGGGTGGCAAATGTTGTTCCAGTATCAAAGAAAGATGATAAAGTCCATATGTGTGTAGACTATATGGATTTGAATAGGCAAGCCCTAAGGATGATTTCCCACCACCTCATATTGATGTCTTGGTCGACAATACTGCTCAACACAAAGTTTTCTCCTTCATATATGGATTCTCCGGTTACAACCAAATCAAAATGGCACCCGAAGACATGGAGAAAACCACTTTTGTTACATAGTGGGGAACCTTCTGTTATAAGGTTATGCCTTTCGGTTTGAAGAATTTAGGCGCAACCTATCAACGGGCTATGGTGGCTTTATTTCATGATATGATTCATCATAAGATAGAAGTTTATGTTGATGACATGATTGGAAGGCCGCAAACTGATGAAGAACACCTTGATCACCTCCACAAGCTATTTGAGAAGTTGAAGAAATACAAGTTGAGGCTGAATCCCAACAAGTGCACCTTCAAAGTGAGGTATGGAAAACTTCTAGGCTTCGTCGTCAGTGGAAAAGGTATTGAAGTCGACCTCACAAAAGTCAAAGCCATCCATGAAATGCCAGCTCCCTGTACTGAGAAGTAGGTAAGAGGTTTCTTAGGTCGACTCAACTATATTGCTCGGTTCATATCTCACGTAACTGCTACTTGTGAGCCAATCTTCAAACTGTTGAAGAAAGATTAAGTAGTCAGATGGAACGACGATTGCCAAGCAGCTTTTGACAAGATCAAGGAGTATCTATAAGAACCTCTATTCCTGATGCCTCCAGTTGAAGGAATACCTATGACTATGTGCTTGACTATATTAGATAATTCAATGGGGTGTGTGTTGGGCCAATATAACGAGTCTGGCCGAAAAGAGCATGCAATATACTACCTTAGCAAATAGTTTATCGACTGTGAAATCAGATATTCACTGCTCGAGAAAAATTGTTGCGCTTTGGCATGGGCTGCTCGCCGGCTAAGACAATATATGTTGGCTCACACCACTTTATTGATTTCTAAGATGGATCCCATCAAGTATATCTTTGAGAAGCCAGCTCTCTCCGGACGAATAGCTAGATGGAAAATGATATTGACTGAATACGACATCCAATACACTACATAAAAAGCAATAAAGGGAAGTGTATTGGAGGATCATTTGGCCCATCAAACTATTGAGGACTACCAATCCATGATCTTTGAATTCTCTGACGAGAATACCATGCTGATAAACGACTGTGAAAAGCCTGAACAGTATGACAGACCTGAACAAGGATCCCGATCGACTATGGTTTTGGATGGAGCTTCCAATGCATTGGGTAACCAAATTGGTGTTGTGATCATTTCTCCTGAAGGTTTCCATACACCTTTCACTACCAAATTGTGCTTTGGCTGTACAAACAACATGGCCGAGTATAAAGCGTGTATCTTGGGTCTAAAGGCTGCCATTGACTTAAGAATCAAATTTTTGAGCGTGTACGAAGACTCAGCTTTGGTAATCATTCAAGTTAAAGGAGAGTGGGATACTAAACATCCAAATATGATCCCCTACAAAGAGCTTGTGCTAACCCTGATCCCATAATTTGAAGAAGTCATTTTTAAACACTTTTCAAGGGAAGAAAATCAGTTGGCAGATGCCTTAGCAATTATGTCGTCTATGTTCAAGGTCAATTGGGACAACAAAGCTCCTAGAATTACTATCGAAAGGTTTGACGAACCTACATACTGTTATGAGATCGACACCGATGAAGAAAAGCCATGGTATCATGAAGTGAGAAGGTACCTTGAAGCACAAGAGTATCCTAAGGGAGCCTCAATCAATGACAAGAAATTCCTGCGAGGTTCTCAGCCAAATTATTCCTAAGAAATGGGATTCTGTACAAGCGCAACCATGATTCTACTCTGCTCCGTTGTATGCACGGGAAGGAGGCAGAGAAAATCATATAAGACATGCATGAAGGTATCTTTGGAACTCACTCTAGAGGGCACACTATGGCCAAGAAAATTCTGAGAGCTGGTTACTATTGGTCGACTATGGAAACTGATTTCCACCATCACTTGAGGACTTTCCATAAGTGTCAAATCTATCCCGAAAGGTTCATGTGCCTCCAATTCCTCTGAACGTCATGACTGCTCTGTGGCTATTTGCAATGTGGGGCATTTCCATGATTGGAGAGATCAATCCCACTGCCTCTAATGGACATCGTTTTATCCTTGTTGCTATTGACTACTTCACTAAATGGGTCTAAGTGCTTCATTTGCCTCAGTCACTAAGAATGTTGTAGCCCGATTTATTAAGCATAACCTCATCTTCCAGTACGACATCCCTGAAAGGATCATCACCGAAAACATAACCAACCTCAATAATGCTATGATCACTAAACTTTGTACGCAGTTCAAAATCAAGCATCACAACTCTTCTCCTTACAGACCTAAGATGAATGGTGCAGTGGAAGCTGCCAATAAAAACATAAAGAAGATTGTGCAGAAGATGGCAGTGACCTACAAATATTGGCATGAGATACTACCATTTTCTCTTCATGGATACCGTACTTCGACTCGAACATCAACTGGGGAAACCCATTTCTCTTTAGTCTATGGCATGGAAGTTGTATTGCATGTTGAAGTGCAGATTCCTTCTCTGAGGATTATGAAAGAAGTGGGCTTAGGCGAAAATGAATGGATTCAGACAAGATTGGATCAATTGAATTTGATTGATGAGAAGAGACTGATTGTTGTTTGTCATGGTCAAATGTATTAAAAGCGTATGATCAAGGCTTTCAACAAGAAGATCAAACCTCGAGTATACCAGGATGACGACTTGGTAATAAAGCACATTATTTTACTAGAAGGTGATCCCAGGGGAAATGGACTCCCACTTATGAAGGATCGTTTATTGTCAAGAAAGTATTCTCTGGTAGAGCTATGATGCTAACCACTATGGACAACATAGATTTATCGCAACTTGTGAATGTGGACATAGTCAAAATATACTACTCATAAAGAATGACCCCCTAGGTTGACATACCTAGAAAAAAATAAGGATATCCCGATGAACCAAAAAGGTTCAGGAAAAAATTAGGGATATATACAAAAGATTGTACACCTGATAAGTTGAAAACCTGAAAGGACGGCTTGGGCAAAAAAGGGTATCCTGGTGGACTGAAAACCTGAAAGGGCAGTCTAGGCAAAAGTTAAGGATTAAAGTGTACAACTATGTCTCGTTGAATGACTACAGTCAGCTTTATTACCAAGATCAAATGTTCAAATAGTACAAGATCAATCCAATCAACTTCTTTCGACGGTAAGGGATGACGTTCGAAGACATAGGGGAAATAGAGGAGTTAGAACCCAATGAGATCACTTCCACATGGCTATACAAATTTTTTGTTTTCACCTTGTATTCTTTTAATTTTTTTCGACGACTTCCTCTTACTAGGATTTCTGTCTCCCTGTACAAAAATGCCTGTTTTTAGGCAAAATATAAATACAAATATGCTTTGAAGTGCAAATTTTTTGTTTTTTCTGTTTTGAGTGCAAAAAACGTCCAATGACTAAAATTGAATGAACATATGCATATGAATATGATTAACTGTTAATAAATATACGCACAAGAATAGTAATAAGCATTTACTAAGGATTCAGGATATCCCCACAGAGTTACTTCAATAAGATTATCCCCATAAAGTAAAGTCATACATCCAGAGTTCCAATCAGTATATCTCTTGGAAATTCTCCTCCCAAACCGAGTTTGGTATTCCAAAGCTGAGAAGAGAAACCTTGCAAAAATTCTTCCTATGATGAATACATTTCCCCAGTAAGGTCTTTAAAATACCTTCCTCGACAGGGTTTATTTCCCCAATAGACTACAAATATCCCCAGCTTGAGTTTACTTCTCGGGTTATTACGAATCAACGGATAACAACCTTTGTCCCCAGCAGAGTTGATACTATCACCAGAAAGTTGTTGCAAGACCTGGAACTCGACCAAATAACATTTAACTTCATCCTCCCCAGATAATCAGAAGTCTAATCGTCTCTTTTATCCCCAGCCAGGGTATATGAGAATTAAATTCCCCAGTAGAGCAATGGACATCCAAGGTTCCTGAACCCTATTCCCCAAGCAAAAATAAATATTCCCTATAGAATTTCATCAAACAACAAACAGGAATTCCCAATGGAAGCATTCTAAAACAAGATACACATACTCTTCATCTCCAGCAATAGTCCGGGATTTAGCTTCCCAAAACTCCCCAACATTAGTCATCGATTTATTTTCCCACACGAAGATACACTTCAATAATATTTCACATTCATACATCATGAAATATGCATACAAAACACATATAGCACAATCTCATTTATTTTGAGAATATCATTACACAATGCATGCATCATGACATTGCATTACAACTAATTCTTTACCTTTTCAGGAAAGAACAGTCACCAGATGGATACCATCAGCGACAAACATTTTATCTGCTGGTTCAGTTTAAATTGACCAATGATTTATCCAGATTCCACTACAGTAGACACTTTCACTGGTTCACTTAAATCGCTCCGAAGATTTATACTGATTTGTTATCCGGTTAAAGATTATTTAAGACCTATGTTGGTTCAGTTTAAATCGACCAATGATTTATCCTGATTCTGTTTCAATAGACTCTTTCTCTGGTTCAGTTAAATCGCTCTGAAGATTTATACTGATTCATTATCCAGTTAAAGATTATTCAAGACCTCTTCTGGTTCAGTTTAAATCGACCAATGATTTATCCTGATTCCGTTTCGGTAGACACTTTCTTTGGTTCAGTTAAATTGCTCCAAAGATTTATACTGATTCATTATCTAGTTAAAGATTATTCAAGACCTCTGCTGGTTCAGTTTAAATCGACCAATGATTTATTCTGATCCTGTTCTGGTAGACACTTTCTCTGGTTCAGTTAAATTACTCTGAAGATTTATACTGATTCGTTATCCATTTAAAGATTATTCAATACCTCTGCTGGTTCAGTTTAAATCAATCAATGATTTATCCTGATTCTGTTTTGGTAGACACTTTCTCTATTTCAGTATAAATCGACCAAAGATTTATTCTGATACTTCTTCCAATCCCTATTAACAATCACCTTGGATGGAATCTATAAACCCATCTCCTACAACTCTTCATCACCTCTCCAAGTGGCATCTTTAGGCCCATTTGCAACGTAATCAACTAACACATTACTTCGTGCATCAACGAGTGCAAAATTTTGGGAACTCTAGTGTTCAATCACCTTCCACCTTTAAGTTATGAATGCTAGACCCGCAAATCTAGCTCTACAGGTTTAAGAAGATTAAACAGGGGAAGATGTTTTACCCCAAAATTTTCTCTCCCATTTCTCAAGACATTTCTCACAAGATCTTCAAAAGCTCAAGTTTGCACAAGTGTTGACTAGGTCAAACCATCTCCTAAAACACTGATGCCTCAAATTAGGGTTTTGATTTTCAAAAGGATAATTGTAATTATAATGCCTAAAATGACCTTCATGAATCATTATAGACCTCCAAGAATACTCATGTCAAGTTTCAAGTCTTGAATCACAAATTTGCTCAGTCAATTGACCAGATGACTAAAAATCAACTATATTGGGTAAAAAGTTAACTGTGGTCAAATTACTGTTAAACTTCAAGATTTTTTGTCCACATCAACACTTTGAAGTTATATTCATCAATTGATCAAATTTGGATCATAATTCCTCAAGACTTATAAATTTTTCTAAGTGTTTTTTATACATGATAATTTCACTACTTCATGCCAATTTTTTACTAGGATGCAAGATGATTCAAAAGAAACTATCAACATGAAAGTTGTAGATCTTAATGATATCTATAACTTTGTATTATAAGACTCATATCCAAAAAATTCTTAGATTTTAAGTTATAAGTCCACAAAGTCATGCACTCTTTCTAAAACACTTAGTGAAAATATGTTAGGCAGATTTTTGACCTAACTTCTTGGCCAATTTTCATCAAGCTCCAAGATGATTTTGTCAAAATGGTCAACATGAAGGTTGTAGAGGATATTTCAAGTTTTCCAAAATTTCCAAGAAATTGAAGAGATCATGTTTGAACTGGAAGTTTCGAAGAGATGAAGATGACCTCATAAACTTGAATTTTAGGACATTTGCTTGAAGAACATTTGATCCAATCTCATAGCCATGCTGCATAATCTTGATTTACAGGATTATAACTTGTGTTTCACTCCATAATTAATTAATCACACAACTAATAGAGCCATTGTCTAAGCATTTGAACCATTATCCAAGTTATATTTCCATTTATGGCACAAAGTTACCATTCCATTCTTGAAAAATTGCTTTAATCACATAGTCAACTTGTCTTGAGCTTCTAACTTGTTTGTTAAGCATACACTCAATACAAAAAGTCAGATAAACATGTTTAAAGCTTGTAAACACTCTAGATAACCTTGTGCTATACATTGGGACAATGTGTATCAAGCTTGGTTAAAAAATAAACCAAAAAGCCATAACATGTGAACTTGTACTTTTGATCATCTCAAGCTCTCAAATCTTTTCCTATATATTGAGGCATTGTTTGCAAGCCTAGGACACGAAATTAGAAGCCCTGATATTCTCCCAAACTTCCTCTAACCAGAAATTGCTCAAAAAACACCATTTGTATGTAGTCCTGCCCTTGAACTTGTATCTTCCATTTCCATCCTGCATTTTCCCTCAAAATTGTTTTTAAAGCTTCCTTACATCAAATATAGTTCATCCCTTCCCTTGTTCCACAACTGTAACATCATCTTCCTCCTCTTCCATAACCAAAAACAGAGGTTTTCAATTGGACTTCTCTAGAACATTCCAGCCACTCTCAACTCAAGCTAAGCATTGCATTAGCTTCCTAGAGGTCCAAAGAAGTAAAGTAGATCATTGCAGCATCTTGAGGCAAGCTCAAACTCAAAACACGAATTCCATTTTCAAGGTGAGTTTTCTGACTTTTGAACTCTTCATATAGGCATCATTTGGTTTCCGTTTGTGAAGATAAAATATAGACATCATAGCCCTGAAACTGACCATGTCCTTAGAATTCATTTATGTTGCCTGAGTAGTGAGAATTTTAGAGTTGAACTTTTTGGAAAAATTAGGTTAGGTTTGGTATCATTCAAAATTTATGCTCATCTTTGATTTATAGTTTAAATTATTTACATTTCTAAAATCGTGATGAAATTTAGAGCAAGTTTGCTGTTTACATTTTTGCAAATGGTTGAGAGATAAAGAAGTTACAAAATTCAAAAATGGAGGTTCAGGCCTGGCGCCAGGAAGAAGATGAACATGTCTTCAGGAATTAGTTTAAAATATATATTTATGGATTCAGTTTAATAAACAAATGTATAGCCACCGTAGTGGTAAAGCGCGCGCCTGTTAACCTTTGGGGCCTGGGTTCGAGCCCCAGTGGTACCCTTTTGCTTTGTCACGTTTTCTCATTTCAGATTCACTGTAAGCAATCCCCTAGAGCGCATGGTACACCTTTTCCCTCAACCATCTGATCTAAAAGCAGCTAAATCCAACGTTCTAAAGTGTGTGACCATGATGCACTCTCAAAGGCTGGCCATACTGGATGAGCAAACAAGAGCATGAACCTTCTTGGTTTGGGCCTTCCATTTGTTTGTTTTTTCTATGTTTCACCCCGCTGATTACTTATTCATGCACATGCCCATTCATTTATTTTATTTTATTTCTGATTCACACAAAAATCTAATTTGGGCCTGGACTCCCTTTTGCTAACTTTTAACCCCCTTTCTACTTTTTAACACCCAACCCAATATTTTAATTTTTTCTCATATATTTGTTTAATTTTATTTATTTACTATTTTTATTAATAAAAAATATAAAGTTACTTTTTTCTTCTCAAATAATTTCCTAATTTTATTTTTCTCTCACCTATCTATTTTTATAAATAAAATACTCAAAATATCTTCCTAACTAATTATTTTCTTTTAGAATTAGAATTAAATTAGACTTAATTTTATTTAATTTTCTTTTATAATTAACTTAGACTTTAGGTTTTGATTAATTAGTAAAACTCTTTTTGTAAACAATTAATTAGTTTTCATTAGGTTAAATTACTAAAATATCTCTTTCATAAAAAACCTAAAAATTGTCTTCTTAATTAATCTATTTTCTTTTCTTAATTTAATTTAGGTTTAGTTTTATCAACTTAGACTAATTATTTGTTTTCTTCCTCTTTATTAGAACTTTTCCCATATAAAAACTCAAACAAAAGCAATTTTCTTTTCCTTTCATATTGCCTTTATATTCTTGAACATTTTATCTTATGATATTAAATATGGTTGTAATAGTAAATTAGAGTTTAATTGCTTTCATTTCCCCATTTGTAATTTCTATCCCCATCCCAAAATGATGTAATAGCGTAGAACTTTAAATTTACGCAATTTATCGCTTTCAATATAAACGCTAGTAATTAGGGTTTGTATGGCATGACATAAAATCAACAAATATATAACCCTAATTCAAGACAAATGCATGAAAACAAAATACTTTACACACTTGCACCTCTAGGGTAACCCACATTTGTTGCCTCGGATATAAACAATCATGTCCCTCGAACGTGGGATACTTTAGTAATGACCCTCGAATACAAAGATCGTAGTCCCTCGATGACCCTTCGATGTTGCCTTCGGTAAACGATTTTAGACCCTTAAGATAAATTTCTAAGGTATCCTACAATGTTGCCTTCTATGACTGTACGATGACCCACACATGTCCCTTCATATTCAATGATAGGGATTTTTACCAATCAATGGTAAGATAGTAATATATAAAGGAGGAGGAAAAGAACAAAGACTTATTTTGAGTAGGTAGAACGTTCGTAGTTGCTTGTCACAAACATTTCAAAACAAAATATCTTTCAAAACACCAACACTTTCAAATGGAATATTTTCAAAAGTCAACACTTTGTATACATTCTTATAGAGACGAGAATCATTATAAAAGTTCGCCTAAACAAAGACATTTTTCAAAAATACTTTCAAAACAAACACAAACACATTTTACAAATCATTTCAAAAGTGAGCTAGCAACTAAGAGCCCGTAGATAACTACGGATGAAAAGGGTGATAAAACCTTCCCTTTTCATAACCTACCCCTCGAACTCAAGAAAATTCTCAAAAGATATTTCCTATCCTTTTCACCCTTTCCTTTATTGGATAAAAAAAAAGTCGGCGGCGACTCTTGCTATCCGCAACAATTGCAATCAAACGCAAAACACTCAAGTCAGTTTTCCCAGCGTATTACAGAGTGCAAGAATAAACCTTTTCTGACTCATCACTATATAATGATCACTCTTAACCTGAATCATACCTTGATTGACCAGAGCAATCATGTTTATCTTATCATTACCTACTAGGGATTCATTAAGCATAACGGGATCATAACCAAAGTGGTTGGCTATCTGGGTGATGATGCCTCAAACTGAAATTCCGACCGAGGTTGCTCGGCCTACTCTTACCAAATGATCGGCAACAAAAGCAGCTACATTCACATAAATCCTATGGGCCATGGAATATAGCAAATATATTTCTTTTTGCGTAACCACCCCTGTTCTATCACCTCTTTCGAACAGTGAATAAGCCAAACTCTTCTGAGTATATCTGAAGCATGGGCTCTGGATACAAGATGCCTTTGCGCCCTTATCAACATACTAGGGTAAATCTGTAATACCCAACCAGAAAGATTTCACCCTAAATGTGTCTGGGATAGTCTCGGGTCCATAAATATGGAAACGAAGGATGCCTCCTAATTCCTCAACCGTCAACTGATGGTCAGTGTTATACAACCTGAATGTTATGGTGTCGATTTGGTGTCTGATGGTACCTGTCCAAGTTGTTTTCAACCTAAAATCCACAAAACTAAAGAATTCAAGGGTTATGCGCTCAAAAGTGGGCACCTCGAAATGCATGAATTCTAAAATTTCTATCACATGAAACATTCTATTGACTTCATCCAACAATCCTAGATCAGATAAAGTTTTAGAACACATATACCTTATTGGCAAAATCTTACGCTTAACATGGCACAAATAGTGTGCCTCATGCTCTGGATTGTCGAAGATGATTCCATGGTCATTGGGTTGGAGATTGTGCCTCTTCTTAGGCCTTGAAGGTTCAGCGATTGGCTTCTTTCCTTGGACAATTCACTTAGGGGGCATTTTGGGGTACCTGAAAAAATTACGAAAATACACAAGAGAATTAGTGGAAAAAGCTACCGGAATATGGTAGAGGCCGGAATTTGGGACAAGTTTTGTGAAGAGGTTTTTGTGATGGAGGTGATATGATGGGGAAAGAGAAGAGCTTTTGGTGAAGTTGGTTATGGAGTTTGTAGAGAAAGGAGGAAGAAGATGAGGGATTATGTCACAAGTGAGAGAAAAGAAAATAAATAAGGGAAATTGAGTTTTAAAAACACAAATTCGAGTGGGACCCACTGATTGAAAAAAATTCGTTTTTCCCAGATGGTCTGACACGGGCCGTGTCCCGTGACACGACCATTTGTGTCAGGTGCTGCCTGTTGCTTAAAATTTCCCAGCTTTCCTGACACGGGATGTGTCCCGTGACACGACCAGTCGTGTCAGGTGCTGCCTCTTGCTTAAAATTTCCCAGCTTTCCTGACATAGGCCGTGTCCCGTGACACGATTGGCCGTGTCAGGTTCCACCCTATACTCCATGCGTGCCTGTTGGGCTGACACGGGCTGTGTCCCGTGACACGACCGGCCGTGTCAGACCCTGTTTTTGTTAACTTCCTCCTTTTTCTTTTTCACCTTTTTTTTTCCAATCGAAACTCAAATAACTCACTCTTTGTGGAAAAGAAAACCTGGAGAACATCATGAAAATAAAATAAAAGAAATAATTAGAAATAAAACCCGTAGGTTGCCTCCCATGAAGGGCTTCGTTTAACGTCATATGGCTCGACGGTCATCCATCTTATCTTGTAAGACGAACATTATCAATCAGCCCACCTGCTTTCCTAGTGCAATAAGGCTTGAATCTCTGTCCATTTACTTTAAATGTATCCCCATTGGATTGACTTTTCAATTATATTTCTCCATGGGGAAACACTTTGTAAACCACAAATAGTCCGGACCATCTGGATTTTAACTTTCCAGGAAACAACATCAACCTAGAATTGCACAACAAAACCAATTGTCCTTCCTAAAATTCCTTCCTTAGGATCTTCTGATCATGCCAATTTTTGTTTGTTCTTTATTTATATTGGAATTCTCATAAGCTCGATTCCTAAACTCTTCTAACTCATGAAATTGAAGAGTTTGGAATTCGCCAACTTTCAAAAGATCACAATTCAGGAACTTGGTAGCCCAAAAGGCTTTATGCTCGAGTTCGAGCGGTAAATGACATGCTTTACCACAAACCAGTTGATAGAGAGACATACCTATAAGGGTTTTGAAAGCAATTTTGTATGCCCAAAGCGCATCCTTCAACTTTATAGCCCAATCTTTTCGAGAAGCGCTACTAGTTTTCTCAATAATCTACTTTATCTGCCTGTTAGACACTTCCACCCCTGTCCACTTGTTTAAGGGTGATACGCGGTGGAAATCTTGTGCTTCACATCATACTTCTTCAACAGATTCTCTATCAGCTTGTTTAAGAAGTGGGTACCCTCATCACTGATTAGAGCCCTCGGTACCCCAAACCTAGATAAAATGTTGTTTCTAAGGAAATTGGCCACCACTTTAGAATCATTTATGGATAACGCGACAACTTCCACTCACTTTGACATATAATCAACCGTGACCAGAATGTAATTCTTTCCAAAAGAGGGTGGAAATGGTCCCATGAAGTCTATTCCCCACACATCAAATAATTCTAATTTTAACATGGCATTCTGAGGCATCTCGTTCCTTTTTGAAATGTTACCCGTCCTCTGACATTGATCACATATCTTCACAATGCTCTGAGCATCTTTAAATAGAGTTGGCCAGTACAACCCAGACTGAAGGAATTTTGTAATTGTTCTATCTCCACTAAAATGTCCTCCATATTCTGAGTCATGACAAGCTCTTAGTACATCTCTCCATTCTTCCTCTGGTACACACCTTCAAACCAATCCGTCTATTCCCTTTTTGTACATAAATGGTTCGTCCCACAAATAAAACTTGCAATCATGCAAAAAAAATCTTTTTATTAGAGTCAAAATCATCAGGTATTATTCCACCTACCAAATAATTCGCATAGTCAGCAAACCAGATAGCACCAATCACAACTAGGATTCGTTTGTCAACAAACTCATCCTTGGTTGGGTGCTTATCCTCTATTTCTTTTATCGGAGACATCCAAGATAAGTGATCAGCAACAATGTTTTCACATCCCTTTTTATCCTGAATCTCTAGATCAAATTCTTACAGAAGTAAGATCCACCTCAGCAGCCTTGGTTTTGATTCTTGTTTAGAAAAAAGATATTTCAAAGTAGCATGGTTAGTATAAATAATTACCTTTGACCCTAATAGGTCGGACATGAATTTGTCGAAAGCATATAAAACTACTAACAATTCCTTTTTAGTGGTTGCATAGTTCATCTGAGTTGGATTCAACACATGACTTGCATAGTAGATCACATACAAGAGATTTTCTCTCCTCTGTCCTAGCACTGCCCCTACTGCTATATCACTAGCATCACACATGATCTCAAATGGTAGAGACCAATCATGAGACATTACTATAGGGGCAGATACAAGCTTATTTTTTAAAGTTTCAAAGGCCTCACCACACTTTTCATCGAAAAGAAACAATGTATCCTTCACAAGCAGACTAGTAAAAGGATTCACAATCTTGAAGAAATCTCTTATGAACCTACGGTAGAATCCCGCATGTCCTAAGAAATTTCTTATTCCTTTCTCATTCACTAGTGGGGGTAAATTTTCTATCACCTCCCATTTGGCTTTGTCAACTTCAATTCCCTTATGGGAAATTTTGAGACCCAGTATTATACCTTCACGCACCATGAAATGACACTTCTCCCAATTGAGAATCAAATTAGCCTGTTGACATCTTTCTAGCACAAGAGATAAATTATTCAAGCAATTCTCAAAAGACGATCCAAAAACCGAAAAATCATCCATAAAAACTTCCATGTGCTTTTCAAGCATGTCATCAAATATGGATGTCATACATCTCCGAAACGTAGCAGGTGCATTATGTAAGTTTAAGATTGTGCCTAAGAGGGGGGGTGAATTAGGTGGTGGTCTATTTTTGACTTATTTCATACTTTCTGGTTTTGATTTAGTGCTTTGAAAACTGTAAAGTGCAGAAAGTAAAGAGACACGGAGAATTATCTTGGTTCCTTCCACACCCCGGAAGTACGTCCAGTCCCCTTTCAAACACGCAAGAGATTTTACTATTTTGTTAGAACTTTTACAAGACTCTTCCTAGTCTTATCCACTAAAGAACCTAACAAATAACCAAGAACAACCTCTTGGATTTCCAATAAGTCTAATGAGAACAATCCTCTCAAAAGATACCTCTTGTTTCCAATAATGTACAACAAGGAACAAAAGTAATCTAATACTTAATTCCAACAATCCTGGAAATAAGTTACACTTTGTATGTTTTTATGAAGTATGATTTCTTGAAAGATGTTGATCACATAGAGTGACTTCTTTGAAGTTTCTTCTTTCTTCTCTTGTAAGCAATTCAAACTGTAACACAATGGTTAGATAATGCTCAAATATTTCTGTTCTTTATATGTGTGAAAGTGCAGAAAATCTTTGTTCTTAAAAGTTAAGAAATATGAAGTTTGAATATTTTACAAAGTTCAGATTTTATTGCATAAGAGAAGAGTTGATTATGATTTGAAAGATTTTGTAATATATAGTAATCAAGATACCTTTCCAAAAGGACACTTTTCTGTTTGAAAAACTTGACAAGATGCAATGTTTGATCATGCAACTATTGGAGAAAAGGTGTGAAGGATATCTTGAAACCAGTTCAGATTTTTCAAAATTTTCAATGTGCAAATCGATTAACATAAGATGCAAATCGATTGCACGTGTTTGTAACATTCAAAATTTCAAAAAATTTGAAGTGTAAATCGATTAGCATGTTGTGTCAATCGATTTACAAGAGTTAAAAAATCAGTTTGTTCTGTGATCAATCGATTTACACAACCTGCAAATCAATTGCTGGCAGGAGCAAACAGTTTTTTGAAAAAGCATGTGTAAATCGATTTACACAAGATGTTAATCGATTTACAGCAGAGAAAAACTTAAAAATTGTTTTGAAATATAATTGAAGTGATGTGGCAAGTGTGTATATCATTTTTGAGCATTTCTAATCAATGTAGTTTAATTGAGAATTGATATACTTGATTGCTTGCCAAGATCCTTGAAGCTTTGAGTGAATGATGCTTTAAGTTAATTTCCACTTCTTTTCCTTCTTTCCATAATGCTTGTTTGTCTTTCATCAAACTAGCTTGTTTGTATTTCATCAAAACTAAAGTTGATTTGAGGCTTGAGATTACATTCTCCCCCTTTTTGATGATGACAAACCATTTTCCTTTATGTGTTGATCAGAATTTGAGCAGAATGTGTTTTCTCCCCCTGAGAAGATTTCTCCCCCTATGGAGAAAAAGGTTTGAAAGCTTGCTCTGTAAAGACAATGAAAACAAACAACCATAAAGTGCTATTACATCCTTCTCCCCCTTTGACATTATCAAAAAGAAGGGAAAGATGCAACAAGAAATTATAACAGAAAGAAATGTACAGGAACATGAATGAAAAACAAAAACTTTCAAAATTATCGAACAAAGTTTAAGAACACAATACATAAAACGAACACTTGAAATACAACAAGACAAAAACCATAATGATACTTATAACAAGAATTTAATAACATTGATCAGGAATATTTTAGAAAGGTCCTTGATATGGAAATTGTTGTTGAAGAGGTGGTTCGGTGTATTGAGGAGGCGGAGGTGCAGGATTTGTTGGGTCGTATGGAGGGATATGAAGATGTGAATAAAGATATGAAAATTGTTGGTTCACATCATTCTAAAAAGCATGTATTCGAGATGAGGTAGAGTCATTTATCTCAGTCCATCGAGCGTTGATGTTAGAATTGAGAGAAGCAAACTTTTACGTCATGAAATCCATAACATCTTGATTTGTTGGACCAGAAGAAGCAGCAGGAGGAGGAACTTCATGGTCTTCTTCATCTGCATTATTACCTTCATCGCCGACAACATCCTCTCCAATGTAAGTGATGGTCTTTGCTTCAGCATTGAAATGAACACCCATCCTTGAATCAACATTTTTGATGGAGATCCTAGTGGTGATTGGATCCATTTCAATTCGCTTAAATCCAGTGAAATCTATATCAAAAGCTGCCATAATCCTTGTAATGAAATATGCATATGGTAGAAAGGTGGCCCTTGCGGCAACTTTTAGCATATGCACCACAATCAATTTTGCCCAATTAACCGGAATTCCATTTTTCCTTGCATAAATGATTTGCAGTTCTATGTCGGTCACCGTACAATGATTCCCTGCTCTAGGAAACAGAATATACACCAGAAAATAGTGAAACAACCTATCATCAATATGAAAATTTCCAGCACTCCATGTGTCCCTAGCTGGAATAACCCCGCCAAGACTTCGAATCCGCTTGGCACGATATTCAGATTCTGATAACCTTCCAATGCTATAGAAAAATTCTCGCTTCTGATAATTTTCCCAAGCAGCATCTTCTGGATCATAGAGGGTACTTCCAGAATATGGAATGTTCAAAATTCTGCCAATAGTTTTGGAATACAGAGGGATTCTTTTTCCAAGGACATAGGTATAACATTTGTTGTTGTCATAGCACATATTGCTGTAGAAAATTCTAACCAGATCCGGGTAATAGAAACCATGTGAAGATATTAATGGTTCTAAACCATAAGCAATGAAATCTCTTTGAAACGAGAAGAATTCATCTGGAAAAGTAGATAACATTCCAAACTTTGGAGCAGAGATGATTTTCTTTTGAAAATGCTTGATAAATTTGTCCCGCTGTGGATCCGAGAGGTATTCGAGCACAGAGTTTTCAGATGTTGACGTAGCTTGCTTCTTTCCTTTCTCTGAGGCAGAGGCTTTTCTCTTGGGAGCCATGGATCTTGTTAGGGTTTTCAAAAGAGAGATATAGAGTTCTTTGTGTTGTTATGTGAGAGAGTGTGTTGGTGTTATGAGATAGTTTTGGTGAGTTTAAATAATAGAGAGAGTAAGTGAGGTCTTTTTGAGGTTTTAATTTGGTGATTTGGTCAAGGTTTCATTGATTGATCAATAGTAAGGTGGGAGGTTGAGAGACAATGAAAGTTTGACCAATATATTAAAAGCTCATACAAGTATCACATGTTAAAAATAAAATTTGCTAAAAAAAATACACAGAAAATACTTTAGATTCTGTGGTAAATTGATTTTCCCCTTGGTTAAATCGATTTACACAAAATATTTTTATGAAAAAATAATTTTCGTTCAGTGGTAAATCGATTTACATATTGTGTAAATCGATTTACACAAAAGATTTTATTAAAAAATGATTTGCTTCAGTGGTAAATCGATTGACATATGGTGTAAATCGATTTACTTAAAGAAAAATTTAAAAAATCATTATTTTTAACTTTTGAAACAATGTCTAACCACATATATATGTACATTAAGGTATAGTTAAGGATTGAGTGCACCTTATATATCTTGTTCATCGAGGATTCCAAGTTCACGACGAATTTTAAAAAATGCATCCTTTGTAAGTGGTTTTGTGAAGATGTCCGCGAGTTGATTTTGAGTGTCCACGAAAGTGATCTCGACATCTCCTTTGAGTACATGATCTCGGATGAAATGATGTCTGATGTCAATGTGTTTTGTCCAGGAATGCATAACTAGATTTTTCGTAATATTGATCGCGCTTGTGTTATCACATCGAAGAGGAATGCATCCAAGGTTTACTCCATAGTCAAGTAATTGTTGTTTTAGCCAAAGAATTTGAGCGCATCCACTTCTAGCCGCAATGTTTTCTGCTTCGGCAGTGCTGAGAGCTACGCTTGCTTGATTTTTGCATGACCATGAAACCAAGGCATTTCCAAGAATGTGACATGTTCCACTTGTACTTTTGCGATCAGTTTTGCAACCTGCATAGTCAGCATCAGAATAACCAACTAGATTGCACATACTACCTTTTGGATACCATAATCCGACGTTGGTTGTTCCTTTGAGATATTTTATTATGCGCTTGACTGCTGCAACGTGAGACTCTTTAGGATTGGCTTGATATCTTGCACATAGGAAACGCTGAACATAATGTCAGGTCTACTTGCTGTTAAATAGAGGAGTGAGCCAATCATTCCATGATACTTAGTTATGTCAATAGAATTCCCTGATTCATCTGGATCAAGATAGGTGCCGGATCCCATAGGAATTGCACTTTCTTTGCTACTTTCCATCTCAAACTTCTTTATAAGGTCTTTGAAATATTTTGATTGGTTTACGAAGATACCATGTTTGAGTTGCTTAATTTGAAGACTGAGAAAGAAATTCAATCTTCCCATCATAGACATCTCAAACTCTCCTTGCATCATAGACGAAAATTCCTTGCACATATTTTGATTAGTTGAACCGAAAACAATATCATCTACATAGATTTGTACAAGTAAGGTATGATGATTAACATTTTTTATGAAGAGAGTGGTATCAACTTTACCCTTTACAAACCCTTTTTCACATAGGAATGCGCTTAGTCTATCATACCAAGCCCTTGGTGCTTGCTTCAGCCCATAGAGAGCTTTCTTCAGTTTGAAGACATGATTAGGATGTTTGAAGTCTTCAAATCCGGGAGGTTGCTTTACATAGTGTTGTACCCCAAAATTTGCCCTCCCATATTCTTCAAAGTTTTGACAAGCATCATCTCAATTTGCTCAAGTCTACTCAAGGGTTCCACAGTTCAAACACCCTCCTAAGCCAGTCAAATTAGGGTTTTGGTTCTTGCAAGGAAGTTGAGGTTTTCAAGGGCTCAATCAAGTCCCATATGCTCATATACATTGTCAAGCACCTACATGTCAAGTTTCAAGGCTCACAAGGTCAAGTTGCACAGTCAAAAACCCTAATTGCTTCACAATCAACTGTAGGGATAAAATGGTCATTTGGCAGTCAAAAGTCAAAATTTTTGGTCAACATCTTATTTTGAAGCCACAATCATCATTGGATCAAATCTTGATCATGATTCCACAAGAATGGCTCAAAAATCATCAAGATGCAAAAGTTTGCATTTTTGGACAGTTGAAAAAGTCAACTGTAACTTGACCAAGGCATAACTTTT
Organism: Vicia faba; assembly: GCA_948472305.1. Taxonomy (NCBI): domain Eukaryota; kingdom Viridiplantae; phylum Streptophyta; class Magnoliopsida; order Fabales; family Fabaceae; genus Vicia; species Vicia faba. The sequence continues at coordinate 1,163,851,987 of OX451736.1, forward strand.
TCATGGTTCATCAGAAAAATCCCATCCAATGCTCATTTTGAAGGGGATGACATTTCATACAACTCATCTTCACATTCCAAGTCCAAGAAATTCTCTCACAAAAAGTTATCAATTTCAACATTATAGGTCATTTTCAAAAGTCAACAAAAAGGCATTTTAAGTCAAAGACCATAACTTGAGATTGGTAACTCAAAATGACATGGGACCAAAGGCATTGGTTAGAGGACTTCAAGACCTTTCCAAAATGTCAAAGAACATGTTCATATGATCAAAATTGAGCAAGATATGCATTGGAGAAGTTGGGAACTTTTTGTGAAATGGCAAAAGTCAACTATCCTTGAAACTTCAATTTTTGACAAAAGGGCCCACTTTTTTCCACTTTATTCAGCCTTGTCATGCCACCCACGTGTCCCATGATCAATTTCAAGACCAAATAATTATTTTTCTATTTTTATTTAATTTTTATGGATTTAATTCATTTTAATCCATAATAATTCAAGTAAATCTAAAAAAATTAATTAAATGGTATCTTATGGTTTGAATAGCCTTCATGAAGCATTTTCAACCTACCAATTTCGTGCTAAGCTCATTTAGGCATGAAAATTCAAATTTTGAACAAGCTTTGAAAGGCCTTTAATGGTGGTTAAGACAAAATCCAAAGCTTAATTGCATGGTTAAAGGCTCCTAAATGTGACTTATTCTCACTCATTACTACATATGCAAGCCTTGCAAGCCTCATTCACAACCTGAACATTACACAAAAGGCCAGAGCAAAATCCAAAAAGTGTCAAAAAAAGTGTGAGATCAAAAGGTGTATTACAAGCATTTTCAGGCCAAAAGGAGAACGTGACTCTCTTCTTTGCCATCCCCTGAAGCTAAAGCAACCCTTGCCACGTCCTAAGATCCATCATACCGCGCTGTAAGTTCTTCTCAGGTCCCCCAAAATTCTATATCATTTTTTCTTATGTGTTTGTGTGCAGGATTCCCAGTGCGTTTCACCATGAACCTTCAGCGTTCCACATGCCAAGTGGCCATGATCATCAATCCGAGTGCCAAAAAGTGATGAACACTATATTCTCCAGTCAACGTGCTCCAGGCAATCTCCAAAAGTCAACAAGGCTGGTTAATGGGCCAGCAATTTCCAGGCTTCACACCTCCATTGGGCCATTAACACCCCCATTGGTTTCTATTTCTTTTTTTTTTCTATTTTCCTTTTCTTTTTATTTTCTTTTTTTAATTATTATCATTATTGTTAATTAATCTAACAAACTAATTTTTCCCATAAAATATCAGAAAAAACAAAAAAAACATTTTATTATTTATTAACTTATTTTGTAAATAAATGTAAATTAAATTAAATTAGCTTAATTAATTAACTTTAATACTTTTTACAATAAATAAAAACAATTTAGAATTAGGTTTTTGCTAACTTTTAATTTCTATTTATTTTCTCTTTATTTTCATTAAAAACACAAAAATACAAAAAACATTTTCTTAATTAATTAATTAATTAGTTATTAGTTTTAATTTCATTAATTATAAAAAAAAAAGATAAAAAATTTAATTCTTTCTTAAAAAAGGGTCAACACCCTTAGCACGTTCCCGATTAAATTTTTACTTGCGCGCATTTATTTATTTTGATTATTTATGTAACTGTTTCTGGATATGTAATAATTAACTAGGACTTTATTGCTTTCTTTTAATTTCTTGCATGTTTATTTTTCAAAACGGGTTTTGTTTTTTTGGCGATGTATATACCCGCGCCTTGTAATAGTTAGATTTACATTTTCGCAATTTATTTTCCGCACTCCTAACCGTTAACAATGCATGAAAGAATGTATGAATAATAAAATCAATCTGTAGCTCACAAATAACATGTACAAGATAACCTTAACTGAAAAACAACACACAAAGCACATACCACTCCTAGGGTACGCCTCACTGGTTGCCTCGAACGTGGTCATCAAGTATAGGACGTCTTAGAGGTCGCCCTTTGTCCAAAGATCCAGTTGCCTCGAAACGGTTGCCTCAGATAAAAGGATCTAGGACATTAGGGTTACTTCTAAGGTGTCCTTCTATTACTTCGGTGACCACACATGTCCCAAATAATCGAATTGACCCGAACATCTCTAACGATGGTGCTACCTACCTCTCAATGGTGGGATAGCACTATCTAAAGGACTCTTACACAGCTTAATTCCTTAGAGTAGGTAGATTCTCATAGGTACTTGCTCTTTTCAAAACAAAACAAAAACATCTTTTCACACCTCACACTTTCTAAAAATTTTCAAACAAATTGTTTATACACTCTTGAGGACAGATACAAGAGTTACTTAGAAATTTTTGAAACGAAACTTTTTCAAAACCCACTCACACTTGAAAAGCAAACAATATTTTGAAAACATAAGAGCAAGTACCTAAGAGCCCATGGATAACCATGGATAGAAAGGATGCTAACACCTTCCCTTTTTATAAATGTACCTCCCGAACCGAGAAACATTCTCAAATAAGGAATTTTGATGTGCTTTTGTCCTTTCCATATTGGAGAACATAAAAGACGGTGGCGACTCTTGCTTACCGCGACATTTCACGAAACCAGCTAAAAAACAGTCAGTTCTATTCCCACCGATCACAGAACTGGCGACTCTGCTGGGGACTTTAAAGTGAGGTGTACCTTAGGAATAGTTCATCATCATGTTTTGAATTGCTTGCTTTGCTTGATTTAATATTGTGGGCCTGTTTTGGGAGTTTCATAGATCCTAACCCGGATCTGGGGATACCTTTTAGAAAGTAGCAACAAACTGTGAGGGAACTGTGTGGGGTATACCGACACGGTTGAAGTAGTTTGCTACGTTGATGTGGCACTTTGGTGAGTACCGGTAACCCTTGAGTCAAGTCAAGGAGAGTATGGGGCCGCCGCGTGGTGTCGTGAAGCATCAACTAACCTTAGGAACCTTAATTGAACCATCCTGGCCTCTTTAGGGGTAGTGAGATGACTGACTTTGGTGCAGTCCAAAGTTGGTTGATACTCGATACTACACTCATTGAGGGTTGTTTTCTTGGAATATTTTAATCGCCAGTCCAGTGGCTAAATCAAAACAATGAACACAGAAAACAACCCAATGATATTGAGCTCCTTAGAACCCGGTTACTTTTGATAGGACAAGTTTTTGAGCCCACCAACTTCAAGAGGGTAGTACCCCAAACTTCATGCTGGCCTGAACTCTGAGGGCTGTCTTGTGTGCCTTCAAACTTGACTACTTGCATACTTGTTATCTAACAACACGAGTCCCTTGCAGGTTTTGTTTACAGTCCTTAATCTGGACTCATAACAGGGTTCACTTACATCACTCCACGCATAGCATAACATCATACCATTGCATGCATCCTGCATAAAGACTAATCCATTTCAAGGATCTCAAGGGTTTGTGATGCAGGTCATGATGGACCAGATGTCTAGCAAGGGGCAAAGGGGATTTATTTTCCTCTAGCCAAGGTTGTCAGGGGCTATGACCCACTAGATATGGTGAGCCTTGACTCTTGAAAAAGGACTCTCAGCAACACGAAGTTCCTTCAATCAAGATACCAGATTTCAATTCTAACAAATTTTCTTGTTTACCCCACGAGATCCTTGAAAACATTGCATACATACACATCATTACATTACAGGTACCCTTTTACAGGTCTCTTACCATCTTCGCTGTTTATTTCAGCAATGGCTTCCCAACAAGACAACCAGGATCTTCATGCTCAAGAGACTCGGTTCGGGGAGATCCTCCTAAATCTATCCAAGGGGCAGGAAAAGCTTAGAACACTCCTCACGGGGACTTTGGTCAGGAACAGTCCAGAAGACGATAAAGACGAACGACTGAAACGTCTATAAGCTGAGGTGGATACAATGAGAACCCAAATGATGGGGCAAATGGCTCTTATCCAAGACTTATCTCAAAGACAAGGAGAGCTCAGGGTTCTCATCAACCAACTGCTTCGGGATAACCAACTGGGGCAAACATCTAAAGTTGAAGAGCAAGCCATCATTCAACCACCTGTGGGACAAGAAGACAAGGGAAAAGCTCCTCAGTTTGCTTCAGGGTCACAAGCCCAGCATCAACCTCACCAGCGTCAACAGGGTAATCGGCGTAAGCGAAATACGTCTGGAAGACATTTCTCGGAGACTGGTATACCATCATCACTGATACTGAGACGCTTGTTGGAGGTCAAGCTGGTTGCTTTAAAAGATCCTCCTAAGAATCTCAACATAACCTCCCTAAAGTACAATCCTGATGAAAGGTGTGCCTACCATTCTGACAGCCCTGGACATGACACTGACAACTGTTGGAGCTTGAGGAACAAGATCCAGGACTTGATCAACGGAAGGGTGCTGGAGTTCATGCCGGGTGGCAAAATGAAAATATTCTGTTGAGAATCTTCCATCTGAGATGACTAGTGCAAACTAAGAAGCTTTTGTTCATTCGAATGTTCAAGTTGTATTTTTCTTTGATTGTTCAAACATTTGTTCATGTCAAACGTTATTACTTTATCAATGCATCGCATATGTCTGTTTTGAATCAATATATTCGCATTCGCTATTTTCAAACTACTTTCATTTTTTGTGATGTTCAAACTCTCAATTAATAATTCTAAGCCTCTTGAGGGAGGATGACGAAAATGATACCACGACCTTTACAGTATGCTTTTGAACAGACCCCGCTGATGAGGTACAGGCATTGTTTCAATCCCTAAACACTGGAGTTATAAGGAAGATAATCCCTCGTCAACCCCTCTGAGCCAAAGAAGTAGGAGTTTTTCTTTTCGAAAATTAAAACCCTTAATCATAACCTGGGGCAGGGTAGTTCTCTTAGTTGATCCAAGTGCACAACGAATGGCACCAAAGAACAAAACAAAAGACAGTGATGGTCCTGAATAATCATAAAGACGGGCAGTCATTATCCCTCAAAATAAATGCCCAATAAGTCAAAACCTATGAAGGAGACTTACAAAATTGGGGCATCCCGCTGACTGTAATTCCAAAAAAGGAAACAGTTCAGGCAAAAAATAGGGATAACGAAATCAAAAAAGAAAGAGGTCCTACAAACCCTCAACACAAAAGGAAATGACTGCCTATTCAAAATAAACCGTCAGTATCCGAACCATCACTGGTATATCGAAGCAAAGACTCAAACAAGGTCTAACGCACGATCAACTGAGTTTAGGTTTGAAGAACATCACGAAGAGCGGGTGGGTACAAATACAATTTGAGTCTTTATCCTTTGTTTCTTAAACCGTGAACTAGGCCACGTTATAACCCTCAAAAGTCCTAGCTGAAGCATGGGTTTGTTCGAAAGCATATTGTTACAAAGGTATCCTGACTCCTTAAGGCTCGCTGTAAAATCTTGAGTTGACATCACATGTTACATAATTTGCTTGTTTTACTGAAAAAATGCATTTTCAAAAACTTCAAGACAGACATAAGCTTTGCATTTTTAATATAACATTGCTTGCATATGATTATTTGTTTGAACAGCAGAGAACTTTGCACGACGAGCATCTAGTGAACAAAAGCCTTATCAACAAAATGTCACCTCAAATGGAAAAGTACTTCCAACCAAGGGGGCAGACACGATCATTGTCCATCATCTGGGGCAGTTAGGTCAAGATTCGAAGAATCTCTCAAAAGGCCAACCGGCTTGGGGCAAATCTCCATCTGGATCACTTGGGGCATTGGACGATCAAACGAGGATCTTCTGGTGGTTTGGTAACACTGCGCTACTGACAGTGACAACTTCCTGTATCCTGAGAGCACGGACATAGTCGAAAAAATACTGCGCATAATCAAAGACCCGCTAGGTTGACACACCTAGGCAAAAATAAGGGCTTCCCAACAAACCAAAAGGGTTCGGGAAAAAATAAGGGATGAAATAGAAAAATCTGTACACCCGGCAAGTCGAAAACCTGAAAAGGCGGCTTGGGCAAAAATGGGTATCCCGATGGACTAAAAACCCGAAAAGGCGGTCCAAGCAAAAGTTAGGGATCAAAAGTGTACGACTATGTTCCGTCATCTCGTCACTTGCCTACCAGAAGAAGATTCATCAATCGGCAGCTATCAAGCACCTCCACAGGTATCTTCTTCTCCCACATCAGAAACAGGGGCAGTAATGAGTTGTCCAAGCGGTCTAGTTGCTCTGTCAACCAAGGTACCAAGGTAGGTTCAGCTGAAGAACATAACCCAGATACCTCCACTCCTCGCAGAGTAAGACAAGATTCAACAATTCTCCCCGAGCAGAGTTGGTCTCCCGTCAGCCCTGACAAGGTACAGTATCTCCAGCAAGTCAACAACACTCTCCCCAAGCAGAGTTAATCTACTGTCAGCCTTAAGGAAGTTGGGTATCCCCAGAAAATCTCAATATTCCCCAGTGGAGTATGCAGATATTCCTAAGCAAACATCCCTGGCAGTCTTAATATAAGATTGTTCCCCGGCGGAATACAAGACACCCTAGTGGAGCCACTTCCCCCAGTACAATCCAAAAGTTTCCCCAGGAGAGTTAAATTATCCTCCCCAGTAGATTCTGGAAGCTTATCCCCAGTAGATTCTGGAAGCTTATCACCGGAAGAGTACGAACGCTTCTCCCCGGCTTTATTCAAAGTTATTCCCCACCAGAACTTATAACTGGGTTATCCTCAGCTAATTACCACGGAAAGATCGTCTTCGACGAAGCTCTTCCTATCCCCAGCAGAGTTCATCAAGTTCCCCAACATAACACATCAATGGAATCCCCAGTGGAGTTATCATCAAAACCTCAGCGAAGTATCTCTTCCCACAGAGTAGATTCCCCTCAGAGTAATATCTTCACCAGGATTATTCCCCAACAGAGTCATCTTCTCCTACCGGTTTATTCTTACAACCATCATCCCCAGCGGAAATGAAGAACTCTACTCTTCAACATCAGCCCAGGATTCAACAAACTCCCGGCATTCGTCAAGGATTTATTTTCCCAGACGAGAATACATTCATAAACATCACATCTTCATACATTATAGCATGCATACGCATCATACAACACAAATCTCATTTATTTTTGTGAACATCTTAAAATCATGCAGTTCATGCATCATGACATTGCATATGACTAATACTTTACCTTTTCAGAAAAAAAAGTCAATCAAAAGATGATTACCATCTACCTTTACAGTTCCAGATCAACACCTGTAACAAGCCAGGAAAATTCTGTGGACGACTGATCATGGGTTAATATCCGAAACCAAACAGGACAATCATCTACTTGATCATCCTCAGGCAACCCTACATCGGTTCCTTTTCTTTCAGAAGAAGTCTTACACAGGCTCATCAACAGGCAACCCTACACCCGTTTCCTTCTCAACCTCAGATGTAGTTTTACACGAACTCATCATCAGGCAACCCTACACCGGTTCCTTCTCAATTTTCAAGACGAAGTCTTACACGGACTTATCATCAAAGTAACCCTACACCGGTTCCTTTTCTTTCAGAAGAAGTCTTACACGGACTTATCTCAAGATGACCTTACCCCGGTTCATCAAGAAGTTTTACACGAACTTATCCTGCAGTAACCTTACCCCGGTTCCTCCAGAAGTCTTACACGGACTTGTCTCAAGATGACCTTACCCCGGTTCATCCAGAAGTTTTACACGAACTTATCCTGCAGTAACCTTACCCCGGTTCCTCCAGAAGTCTTACACGGACTTGTCTCAAGATGACCTTACCCCGGTTCATCCAGAAGTTTTACACGAACTTATCCTGCAGTAACCTTACCCCGGTTCCTCCAGAAGTCTTACACGGACTTGTCTCAAGATGACCTTACCCTGGTTCATCCAGAAGTTTTACACGAACTTATCTTGCAGTAACCATACCCCGGTTCCTCCAGAAGTCTTACACGGACTTATCTCAAGATGACCTTACCCCGGTTCATCCAGAAGTTTTACACGAACTTATTCTGCAGTAACCTTACCCCGGTTCCTCCAGAAGTCTTACACGGACTTATCTCAAGATGACCTTACCCCGATTCATCCAGAAGTTTTACACGAACTTATCCTGCAGTAACCTTACCCCGGTTCCTCCAGAAGTCTTACACAGACTTATCTCAAGATGACCTTACCCCGGTTCATCCAGAAGTTTTACACGAACTTATCCTGCAGTAACCTTACCCCGGTTCCTCCAGAAGTCTTACACGGACTTATCTCAAGATGACCTTACCCCGGTTCATCAAGAAGTTTTACACGAACTTATCCTGCAGTAACCTTACCTCGGTTCCTCCAAAAGTCTTACACGGACTTATCTCAAGATAACCTTACCCTGGTTCATCAAGAAGTTTTACACGAACTTACCCTGCAGTAACGTTACCCCGGTTCCTCCAGAAGTCTTACAAGGACTTATCTCAAGATGACCTTACCCCGGTTCATCAAGAAGTTTTACATGAACTTATCCTGCAGTAACCTTACCCTGGTTCCTTTTCTTTCTCCAGAAGTCTTACACGGACTTATCTCAAGATGACCTTACCCTGGTTCATCAAGAAGTTTTACATGAACTTATCCTGCAGTAACCTTACCCCGGTTCCTGCAGAACTCTTACACGGACTTATCTCAAGATGACCTTACCCCGGTTCATCCAGAAGTTTTACACGAACTTATCCTGCAGTAACCTTACCCCGGTTCCTCCAGAAGTTTTACACGAACTTATCCCGAAGAAACCCTACACAGGTTCTCTCTCTCCAGACGTAGTTTTACACAGGCTCGTCGTCAAGGAAACCCTACACAGGTTCTCTCTTCCCAAAGATGCAGTTTTACACGGACTCGTCATCAGAAACCCTACCCAGGTTGTACTTCTTCCAGGATGCAGTTTTACACGGACTCATCATCAAAGTAACCCCACACAGGTTCCCTTCTCAAACTCCAGACGTAGTTTTACACGGACTCGTCATCAGTAAACCCTACACAGGTTTCCTTCTCAGCTCTAGATGCGGTTTTACACGGACTCGTCATCAAAGTAACCCTACACAGGTTTCCTTCCTCCAAAGATGTAGTTTTACACGAGCTCATCATCAGGCAACCCTACACAGGTTCCCTCTTTCAACTTACAAAAATTACAATTCAACAGACCACCTCCAGATGGCATCTATAAGCCCATCCACCTATCTACAGTCTTCAAATGGCATCTATAAGCCCATTCCCGACAAGGTTCTGTCACATCTCCATATGGAATCTATAAGCCCATCCTCCTATCCACCATCTCTCCAAGTGGCATCTGTAAGCCCATTCCCGACATCACATTGCTGATACCTCACTATGTGAGTGCAAATTTCTGGGCACTCTAGTGTTCAATCATCTTCCACCTTCGGATCACGAAAGGCACGCTAGCCAATCTACATCCTCAGGTCTAAGAAGATTGAACAGGGGCAACTGTTGTACCCCAAAATTTTCCCTCCCATATTCTTCAAAGTTTTGACAAGCATCATCTCAATTTGCTCAAGTCTACTCAAGGGTTGCACAGTTCAAACACCCTCATAAGCCAGTCAAATTAGGGTTTTGGTTCTTTCAAGGAGGTTGAGGTTTTCAAGGTCTCAATCAAGTCCCATATTCTCATATACATTGTCAAGCACCTACATGTCAAGTTTCAAGGCTCACAAGGTCAAGTTGCACAGTCAAAAACCCTAATTGCTTCACAATCAACTGTAGGGGTAAAATGGTCATTTGGCAGTCAAAAGTCAAAAAATTTGGTCAACATCTTATTTTGAATCCACAATCATCATTGGATCAAATCTTGATCATGATTCCACAAGAATGGCTCAAAAATCATCAAGATGCAAAAGTTTCCATTTTTGGACAATTGAAAAAGTCAACTGTAACTTGACCAAGGCATAACTTTTTCATGGTTCATCAGAAAAATCCCATCCAATGCTCATTTTTAAGGGGATGACATTTCCTACAACTCATATTCACATTCCAAGTCCAAGAAATGCTCTCACAAAAAGTTATCAATTTCAACATTATAGGTCATTTTCAAAAGTCAACAAAAAGGCATTTTAAGTCAAAGACCATAACTTGAGATTGGTAACTCAAAATGACATGGGACCAAAGGCATTGGTTAGAGGACTTCAATACCTTTCCAAAATGTCAAAGAACATGTTCATATGATCAAAATTGAGCAAGATATGCATTGGAGAAGTTGGGAAATTTTTGTGAAATGGCAAAAGTCAACTATCCTTGAAACTTAGATTTTTGACAAAAGGGCCCACTTTTTTCCACTTGATTCAGCCTTGTCATGCCACCCACGTGTCCTATGATCAATTTCAAGACCAAATAATTACTTTTCTATTTTTATTTAATTTTTATGGATTTAATTCATTTTAATCCATAATAATTCAAGTAAATCTAAAAAAATTAATTAAATGGTATCTTATGGTTTGAATAGCCTTAATGAAGCATTTGCAACCTACCAATTTCGTGCTAAGCTCATTTAGGCATGAAAATTCAAATTTTGAACAAGCTTTGAAAGGCCTTTAATGGTGGTTAAGACAAAATCCAAAACTTAATTGCAATGGTTAAAGGCTCCTAAATGTGACTTATTCTCACTCATTACTACATATGCAAGCCTTGCAAGCCTCATTCACAACCTGAACATTACACAAACGGCCATAGCAAAATCCAAAAAGTGTCAAAAAAAGTGTGAGATCAAAAGGAGTATTGCAAGCATTTTCAGGCTAAAAGGAGAACGTGACTCTCTTCTTTGCCATCCCCTGAAGCTAAAGCAACCCTTGCCACGTCCTAAGATCCATCATACCGCGCTGTAAGTTCTTCCCAGGTCCCCCAAAATTCCATATCATTTTTTCTTATGTGTTTGTGTGCAGGATGCCAAGTGCGTTTCACCATGAACCTTCAGCGTTCCATATTCCAAGTGGCCATGATCATCAATCCGAGGGCCAAAAAGTGATGAACACTATATTCTCCAGTCAACGTGCTCCAGACAATCTCCAAAAGTCAACAAGGCTGGTTAATGGGCCAGTAATTTCCAGGCTTCACACCTCCATTGGGCCATCAACACCCCCATTGGTTTCTATTTCTTTTTTTTTCTATTTTCCTTTTCTTTTTATTTTCTTTTTTTAATTATTATCATTATTGTTAATTAACCTAACAAACTAATTTTTCCCATAAAATATCAGAAAAAACAAAAAAAAAACATTTTATTATTTATTAACTTATTTTGTAAATAAATGTAAATTAAATTAAATTAGCTTAATTAATTAACTTTAATACTTTTTACAATAAATAAAAACAATTTAGAATTAGGTTTTTGCTAACTTTTAATTTCTATTTATTTTCTCTTTATTTTCATTAAAAACACAAAAATAAAAAAAAACATTTTCTTAATTAATTAATTAATTAGTTATTAGTTTTAATTTCATTAATTACAAAAAAAATACAAAAAATTTAATTCTTTCTTAAAAAAGGGTCAACACCCTTAGGACGTTCCCGATTAAATTTTTACTTGCGCGCATTTATTTATTTTGATTATTTATGTAACTATTTCCGGATATGTAATAATTAACTAGGACTTTATTGCTTTCTTTTAATTTCTTGCATGTTTATTTTTCAAAACGGGTTTTGTTTTTTTGGTGATGTATATACCCGCGCCTTGTAATAGTTAGATTTACATTTTCGCAATTTATTTTCCGCACTCCTAACCGTTAACAATGCATAAAAGAATGTATGAATAATAAAATCAATCCGTAGCTCACAAATAACATGTACAAGATAACCTTAACTGAAAAACAACACACAAAGCACATACCACTCCTAGGGTACGCCTCACTGGTTGCCTCGAACGTGGTCATCAAGTATAGGACGTCTTAGAGATCGCTCTTTGTCCAAAGATCCAGTTGCCTCGAAACGGTTGCCTCGGATAAAAGGATCTAGGACATTAGGGTTACTTCTAAGGTGTCCTTCTATTGCTTCGGTGACCACACATGTCCCAAATAATCGAATTGACCCGAACACCTCCAACGATGGTGCTACCTACCTCTCAATGGTGGGATAGCACTATCTAAAGGACTCTTACACAGCTTAATTACTTAGAGTAGGTAGATTCTCATAGGTACTTTCTCTTTTCAAAACAAAACAAAAACATCTTTTCACACCTCACACTTTCTAAAAATTTTCAAACAAATTTTTCATACACTCTTGAGGACAGATACAAGAGTTACTTAGAAATTTTTCAAACGAAACTTTTTCAAAACCCACTCACACTTGAAAAGCAAACAATCTTTTGAAAACATAAGATCAAGTACCTAAGAGCCCATGGATAACCATGGATAGAAAGGGTGCTAACACCTTACCTTTCTATAAATCTACCTCCCGAACCGAGAAACATTCTCAAATAAGGAATTTTGCTGTGCTTTTGTCCTTTCCATATTGGAGAACATAAAAGACGGTGGCGACTCTTGCTTACCGCGACATTTCGCGAAACCAGCTAAAAAACAGTCAGTTCTATTCCCACCGATCACACATAGACTTCTTCATTTATGAATCCGTTGAGAAATGCGCTTTTTACATCCATTTGAAAAAGTTCAAAGTCCAATGAGCATGCATATGCAAGTAATAATCTTATTGCTTCCTATTGCACCCCAAATTTCCCCTCCCATATTCTTCAAAGTTTTGACAGGCATCATCTAGATTTGTTCAAAATCTCTCAAGGGTTGCACAGTCAACCATCCTCCTAAGCCAGTCAAACTAGTGTTTTGGTTCTCATAAGGAAGCTGAGGTTTTCAAGGGCTCAATCAAGTCCCACATGCTCATACATATTGTCAAGCACCTACATGTCAAGTTTCAAGGCTCACAAGGTCAAATTGCACAGTCAAAAACCCTAATTGCTTCACAATCAGCTGTAGGGGCAAAATGGTCATTTGGCAGTCAAAAGTCAAAAATTTTGGTCAACATCTTATTTTGAAGCAACAATCATCATTTGATCAAGTCTTGATCATGATTTCACAAGAATGGCTCAAAAATCATCAAGGTGTCAAAAGTTTCTATTTTTGGACAGTTGAAAAGTCAACTGTAACTTGACCAAGACATAACTTTTTCATGGTTCATCATAAAAATCCAATCCAATGCTCATCTTGAAGGGGAAGAAATTTCCTACAACTCATCTTCACATTCCAAGTCCAAGAAATGCTCTCACAAAAAGTTATCAATTTCAACATTATAGGTCATTTTCAAAAGTCAACAAAAAGGCACTTTAAGTCAAAGACCATAACTTGAGATTGGTAAATCAAAATGACATGGGAACAAAGACATTGGTTAGAGGACTTCAAGACCTTTCCAAAATGTCCAAGAACATGTTCATAGCTTTAAAATTTAGCAAGATATGCATTGGAGAAGTTGGGAAATTTTTGTGAAATGGCCAAAGTCAATTATCCTTGAAACTTCATTTTTGACAAAAGGGGCCCACTTTTTCCACTTGTTTCAGCTTGGCCATGCTTCCCACGTGTCCCACAATTTATTTCAAGATTTAAAATTAATTTTTCCATTTTTATTTAATTTTATTTGATTTAATTCATTTTAAATCTTTTAAAATCAAATAAAAATCAAAGAAATTAATGGAGGGATATATTTTGTGATGATTAGCTTTGTTAAACCTTAAAACACATTCCAAATTCGTGCAAGGGCCTATTCCAAGCAAGAATTCAAATTTGACACAAAAATGGAAGTTGTTTCAATGGAGTTCATGGCATAATCTTAAACATGAATGCAAAGGCTTAATGACCATTATTTGGATTGATACACATTTCATTACTATATATACAAGCCTTCCCAACGTCATTCAAAAAAAAGAATGTGTGCAGAAACGGCTAAGAGCAAAACCAAAAAATTATTCAAAAAGTGAGAGTTCTAAAACATAGTTGCGAGCATCTTCAGATCAAAACAAGCACGTGGTTCTATTCCTTGCCACACCCTGAAGCTAAAGCAACCTTTGCCAAGTCCTGAGGCTCATACCGCGCTGTAAGTTCTTCCCAGGTCCCCTATAATTTCCATATCATTTTTTTCATTGCTTTCACATGCAGATTCTCAAAAGAGGAACACTATAGACCTCATAGATCCAACAAGCCAGGTGTCTTCAAGGCAGATCCAAAGGACAAAAAGCAAGGAACACCATGGTCTGGAGTCAAAGCGTGCACAGGCTACCATGAAAGGTCAAACAAGGCTTCGTGCTAATGGGCCAAGATTCAATTCAACACCTCCAAATTTCAACCCACACCCCCCTTGGTTTTACTTCTTTTTTTCATTTTGTTTTGTTTTTCTATTATTTTAATTTCTAACCCTTTTTTATTTTTATTATTATTAACAAATTAACTTAATTAACATATTTTCATAAAATAAAATAAAAATAGAATTACATCATTACTATCATTATTATTTTATTTTGTAAATTAACATTAACTAAAATAGTTTAATTAGGCCATTTTAATTCCTTTCTAAAAAAATTAAAATAGATCTAGAATTAGGTAAAGTTAATTTTAATGTTATTCCATTTCTTTTATTTCATAAAAACATAAAAAACAAAAATATATTTTCTTTTAATTAATTAGTTTAATTATTTAATTAATTGCATTTAATTGACAAAAAGACCAAAAAAATCAATTTCTTTTCTTAAAAGGGTCAACACCCTTAGAACGTTCCGATTTAATTTTTATTCGCGCACAGTTTATTATTATGTAATTGCCTCCGGATGTAATAGTAATTAGGACTTTTACTGTTTTTATTTACTTTCCGTACTTATTTACTAAAAAACGGGTCTTTGTATTTTTGGCGATGTATAGACCCGCGCCTTGTAATAGCGTAGGATTTATGTTTCCGCAATTTACTTTCCGCACCCTCTTAACTGCTAAACTTGCATGAAAGAATGTATGTAAATAAAAACAACTCGTAGCTCACTAATAACAAAGACAAACATTAACTGAATACAACACACAATACACACACCACTCCTAGGGTACGCCTCACTCGTTGCCTTCGAAACGTGGTCATCAAGTATAGGACGTTTTAGAGGTCACCCTTAGTCTAAAGATCCAGTTGCCTCGAATCAGTTGCCTCGAAACAGTTGCCTCGAAACGGTTGCGTCGGATTAAAAAAGGATCAAGGACATAAGGGTAGCCTCTAAGGTGTCTTGTTGTTGCTTCGGTGACCACACTGTCCCTACCATCGAATTGACCCGAACACCTCCAACGGTGGTGCTACCTACCTCTCAATGGTGGGATAGCACTACCTAAAGGACACTTACACAACTTAATTCCTTAGGGTAGGTAGATGACTCATAGATACTTGCTCTTTTCAAAAACAAACAAAATACTTTTCACACCTTACACTTTCAAAAGCTTTCAAAACAAATTTTTCAAACACTCTTGAGGACAGATACAAGAGTTATTCAGAAATCTTTCAAAGAAACTTTTTCAAGCCCACTCACATTTTAAAAAGCAAACATTTTGAAAACATAAGAGCAAGTACCTAAGAGCCCGTGGATAACCACGGATAGAAAGGGTGATAACACCTTCCCTTTCTATAAATCTACCTCCCGAACCGAGAAACATATCTTATAAGGAATTTTGCTGTGCTTTTGTCCTTTCCTTGTTGGAGAAAATAAAAGACGGTGGCGACTCTTGCTTACCGCGACATTTCGCGAAACCAGCTAAAAACAGTCAGTTCTCATTTCCACCGATCACAGAACTGGCGACTCTGCTGGGGACAATTAAAGTGAGGTGTACCTTAGGATAGCTCATACTTGTGTTTTCAATTGTCTGAATTGTTTGCTTTATTATTGTGGGTACTGTCTTGGGAGTTCTATAGATCGTAACCCGATCTGGGGGATACCTTCTTAGAAAGTAGCAACAAGGTTGTGAGGGAACTGTGCGGGGTATACCGACACGGTTGAAGCAGTCTGCTACGTTGATGTGGCACTTTGGTGAGTACCGGTAACCCTTGAGTCAAGTCAAGGAGAGTACGGGGCCGCCGCATGGTGTCGTGAAGCATCAACTAACCTTAGGAACCTTAATTGAACCATATTGGCCTCTTTAGGGTAGTGAGATAACTACTTTGGTGCAGTCCGAAGTTGGTTGATACTCGATACTACACTCAGTTGAGGGTTGTTTTCTTGGGATATTTTGATCGCCAGTTCAGTGGCTAAATCGAAACGATGAACACAGAAAACAACCCAATGATATTGAGCTCCTTAGAACCCAGTTACTTTTGATAGGACGGGTTTTTGAGCCCACCAACTTCAAGAGGGTAATACCTAGACCCCATGCTGGCCTAAACTCTAAGGGCTCTCTTGTGTGACTTGTGTGCCTTCCAACTTGACTATTTGCATGCTTGTTATCTGACACTTGAGTTTCTTGCAGGTTTTGTTTACAATCCTTAATTAGGACTCATAACAGGGTTTACCTACATTACCCCATGCATAGCATAACATCATACCATTGCATACATCCTACATAAAGACTAACCCGTTTCAAGGATCTCAAGGGCTTGTGATGCAGGTTATGATGAACCAACTGTCCAACAAGGGGCAAAAAGGATTTATTTTCCTCTAGCCAAGGTTGTCAGGGGCTATGACCCACTCGATATGGTGAGCCTTTGACCCTTGAAGAAGGACTCTCAACAACAGGAAGTTCCTTCAATCAAGCTACCAGATTCAAATTCTAACAAACTTCTTTATCCCGCGAGGTCCTTGAAAACATTGCATGCATATCATACATATCATTGCATTACAGGTACACTTGTTGCAGGTCACTTACCTTCTTCGCTGTTTATTTCAGCAGTCATCATGAATCCTGAATCATCCAATGGACAAGCTATCAAGGCCCTCCAGGCCCAGAATGCCCAGTTCCAGGAGTTGATTATGAGCCTAGCCCAGGGTCAAAAGGAATTGAAGACTCTGATTCAGAAGAAGAAGAACAAGAGGACTATTCTGTTCAACCCTAGACACAGATCTGGGAACACACTGCAGAATGAAGCTGAGAGGACTACTCCATCTGTGGGGGAAGGAAGTCACCAAGGGAGAGAGGTTCCTAGCCCTGTGGTCTCTGACACCGAGACAGACTTCAATGATGAACAATACCCCCCTGCTGAAGACAGGTACAAACAGCTGGAGGACCGGTTAAATGCTATGGATATCCAACGTGTGCCTGGGTTGGACTTTGGGGACCTAGGTTTATCTTCTGGGGTGGTGATCCCTCACAAGTTCAAGGCACCTGCCTTTATAAAGTACGACGGGGTTTCCTGTCCTAAGCTGCACCTCTGTTCATACGCAAGGAAGATCCAGCCCTACACGGCAGACAAGAATCTATGGATCCATTTCTTCCAGGAGAGTCTTTCAGGGACTCAGCTCGATTGGTTCTATCAGTTGGATGGAACCAGTATTCGTAACTGGGAGGACCTGGCAACTGCTTTTTATAAGAAATATCAGTATAATGCCGACCTCGCTCCCACGCGTACCCAACTCCAGAGTATGTCACTTGGGACGAGTGAAGGTTTTAAGGAGTATGCGCAAAGGTGGAGAGATCTGGCTAGAAGGGTGCAGCCGCCCTTGACTGACCGTGAGCTCGTTGACATGTTCTTGGGGACCCTGTCTGGTCCCTTCTTCAACCATCTGATTGGAAATTCTTCTGCTGGGTTTACAGATTTGATCTTGACCGGGGAGAGGATCGAAGCTGGCATCAAGGCTGGAAAGATTCAAGAAGCTGCACCTTCTGATACTCACAAAAAGCCTTACACTGGGAAGAAAGAGGCCAATGTTGCGTACAACCAAAAGGGTCGCCATGATCAACATGTAGGGGCAGTCCAGATCTCTAATCCTAGGCCTGCTCAACAAGGACAGGGGCATCAATGTAAGGAGGTCGCACCCAAGAGACAATTCACTAAAATCAACATTCCACTGGATCAAGCGCTACAACAAATGTTGAAGGCAGGGCTGATTACCTTGAGGGCTCCTCTTAGGAATCCAAACACCTCTGATCCCAACTACCATCCTAATGAGAGGTGCGCATACCACTCCGATAGCCCGGGTCATACTACGGACAAATGCTGGCCTTTGAAGAACAAGATTCAAGACATGATCGACGCCGGAGAGATTCAGTTTGAAGCGTCAGAGACTCCAAACATAATCAATTCTCCTTTTCCCAATCATTGAAGGCTTTTGTTTATTTGAATTTCCGAGTTGTAATTTTTTGCTTATACAAACAATTAATGTCATAGCAAACTCTTTTATTTCACTAATGCACTGCATATGTCTGTTTTTGAATTAATCTAATTATTTTTCATTATATTCAAATTGCTTTCATTTTATGATGATCAACTCTCAATTAATAATTCTAAGCCTCTTGAGGGAGGATGACGAAAATGATACCACAATCTACAGTATGCTTTTGAACAGACCCCGCTGATGAGGTACATGCATTGTTTCAATTCCTAAACACTGGAGTTATAAGGAAGATAATCCCTCGTTAACCCCTTTGAGCCAAAGAAGTAGGAGTTTTTCTTTTCGAAAATCAAAACCCTTAATCATAACCTGGGGCAGGGTAGTTTTCTCAGTTGATCCAAGTGCACAACGAATAACACAACGAAGAAGTCCTTTTGAAACAAAAGACAGTGATGGTTCCGAATAATCATAAAGGACAGGCAGTCATTATCTTTCAAAATAAAAACCTGTTAAGTCAAAACCTATGAAGGAGACTTACAAAAACTGGGGCATCTCGCTGACTGTAAATGCAACAAAGGAAACAGTTCAGGCAAAAAATAGGGATAACAAAATCAAAAAAGAAAGAGGTCCTACAAACCCTCAACACAAAAGGAAATGACTGCCTATCCAAAATAAATTTTCAATATCCGAACCATCACTGGTATATCAAAGTAAAGACTCAAACAAGGTCTAACGCACGATCAGCTGAGTTTAGGTTTGAAGAACATCACGAAGAGCGGGTGGGTACAAATAAAATTTGAGCCTTTAACCTTTGTTTCTTAAACCATTGAACCAGGCCACGGTACAACCCTTAAAAAAGTCCTAGCTGAAGCATGGGTTGGTTCGAAAGCATACTGTTACAAAGGTATCCTGACTCCTTAAGGCTCGCTGTAAAATCTTGAGTTGACGTCACATGTTACATAATTTGCTTGTTTTACGGGAAAAATGCATTTTCAAAAACGTCAAGACAGACATAAGCTTTGCATTCCTGGTATAACATTGTTTGCATATGACTATTTGTTTGAACAACATAGAAGTTCGCACGACGAATGTCTAATGAACAAAAGCACCTCCAATCAAGGGGCACGACATGATCATGGTCCATCATCTGGGGCAGTTAAGTCAAGATTCGGAGAATCTCTCAAAAGGCCAACCAGCTTGGGGCAAATCTCCGTATGAGTCACTTGGGGCATTGGACGATCAAACGAAGATCTTCTGGTGGTATGACGATACAACACTACTAACAGTGGCACCTCCTTACATTCTGAGAGCGTGGACATAGTCGAAAAAATACTACGCATAATCAAAGACCCGCTAGGTTGACACACCTACGCAAAAATAAGGGCTTCCCGGCGAACCAAAAGGGTTCGGGAAAAAACAAGGGATGAAATGAAAAAATATGTACACCCGGCAAGTCGAAAACCTGAAAAGGAGGCTTGGGAAAAAATGGGTATCCCGGTGGACTGAAAACCCGAAAGGGAAGTCCAGGCAAAAGTTAGGGATTAAAGCGTACGACTATGTCCCGTCACCTCGTCACTTGCCTGCCAGAAGAAGATTCGTCGAATCGGCATTTGTCTAACACTCCACAAGGTATCTTCCTCTCCCACATCAGAAACAGGGGCAATAATGAGTTGTCCAAACGATCTAGTTGCTCTGTCAACCAAGGTACCAAGGCAGGTTCGGCTGAAGAACGTAACTAAGTTACCTCAACTCCCCACAGAGTAAGACCAGATTTCGGCAATACTCTCCCCGAGCTGAGTTTGGTCTCCTAATCAACCCTAAAAAGGCACAATATCCTCCAGCAAGTCAGCGATACTCTCCCCAAGCAGAGTTAGTCTACTGTCAGCCTCAAGGAAGTTGGTTTATCCCCCAGAAGATCTCAATATTCCCCAGCGGAGTATACATATCTTCCTAAGCAAGCATCCCCGACAGTTTTGATATAAGATTGTTCCCCGGTGGAATCAAGACACCCCAGTGGAGCCACTTCCCCAGTGCAATCTCAAAAGTTTCCCCAGGAGAGTTGAACCATCTCCCCAGTAGATTCTGGAAGCTTATCCCCGGTAGATTCTGGAAGCTTACCCCTGCGGAGCACGAACACGTCTCCCGGACTTTATTCAAAGGATATTCTCCACCAGAGCTTATAACTGGGTTATCCTCAGCTAAAAACCACGGAAAGATCGTCCTCGGCGCAATTCTTCCTATCCCCCAGTGGAGTTCATCAAATCTTCCAACAAAACTCATCAACGGTATCCCCAGCGGAGTTATCATCAAACCCCAGCGAAGCATCTCTTCCCACAGAGTATTCCCCACAGAGTAATCTCTCCAACAAGTTTATTCCCCAACGGAGTCATCTTCTCCTACCGGTTTATTCTTGCGACCATCATCCCCAGCGGAAACGAAGAACGCTACTCTTCAACATCAGCCCGGGAGTTATCTTCCCGGCATTCGTCAAGGATTTATTTTCCTAGACGAAAATACATTCATAAACATTTCACATTTTATACATCCTGCTTACATACATGATAAAATGCATACTACACCATCTCAGTTATTTCGAGAACATCATGACATCATGCATTTCATACATCATGACATTGCACAACTGATGTTTTGCCTTTTCAGGAAAAAGGTCAATCCAAAGACGATTACTATCAACTATTGCAATTCCAGATTTGATACCTGCATCTAGCCAGGGCATATCTGTGAGCGATTGATTGTGGATTCGATACCTGTATCTAGCTAGGGCATATCTACATTAAAGAGATTAAAGAGATGGCTGGGAAATGCTCCAGATATGGATGTTGTTCTTTTGCTTATTCAAGACTCCTTCTAGATATAGTTCAGATGTGACCCAGGCATGGCGACGTTTTGATACTTATTCCAGATTTCCTTTCAGAGATAGCTTGGAAATGCTCCAGATATGGATGCTGTTCTTTTGCTTATTCAAGACTCCTTCTAGATATAGTTCAGATGTGACCCAGGCATGGCGACGTTCTGATACTTATTCCAGATTTCCTTTCAGAGATAGCTTGGAAATGCTCCAGATATGGATGTTGTTCTTTTGCTTATTCAAAACTCCTTCTAGATATAGTTCAGATGTGACCCAGGCATGGCGACGTTCTGATACTTATTCCAGATTTCCTTCAGAGATAGCTTGAAAATGCTCCAGATATGGATGATGTTCTTTTGCTTATTCAAAACTCCTTCTAGATATAGTTCAGATGTGACCCAGGCATGGCGACGTTCTGATACTTATTCCAGATTTCCTTTCAGAGATAGCTTGGAAATGC
Source organism: Vicia faba (assembly GCA_948472305.1). Taxonomy (NCBI): domain Eukaryota; kingdom Viridiplantae; phylum Streptophyta; class Magnoliopsida; order Fabales; family Fabaceae; genus Vicia; species Vicia faba. Next base: position 1,163,873,536 of record OX451736.1, read on the forward strand.
TCTAGATATGGATGTTGTTCTTTTGCTTATTCAAAACTCCTTCTAGATATAGTTCAGATGTGACCCAGGCATGGCGACGTTCTGATACTTATTCCAGATTTCCTTTCAGAGATAGCTTGGAAATGCTCCAGATATGGATGTTGTTCTTTTGCTTATTCAAGACTCCTTCTAGATATAGTTCAGATGTGACCCAGGCATGGCGACGTTCTGATACTCATTCCAGATTTCCTTTCAGAGATAGCTTGGAAATGCTCCAGATATGGATGCTGTTCTTTTTCTTATTCAAGATTCCTTCTAGATATAGTTCAGATGCGACCCAGGCATGGCGACGTTCTGATACTCATTCCAGATTTCCTTTCAGAGATAGCTTGGAAATTCTCCAGATATGGATGCTGTTCTTTTGCTTATTCAAGACTCCTTCTAGATATAGTTCAGATGTGACCCAAGCATGGCGACGTTCTGATACTCATTCCATATTTCCTTTCAGAGATAGCTTGGAAATGCTCCAGATATGGATGTTGTTCTTTTGCTTATTCAAGACTCCTTCTAGATATAGTTCAGATGTGACCCAGGCATGGCGACGTTCTGATACTTATTCCATATTTCCTTTCAGAGATAGCTTAGACATGCTCCAGATATGGATGCTGTTCTTTTGCTTATTCAAGACTCTTTCTAGAGATAGTCCAGATGTGACCCAGGCACGGCGACGTTCTGATACTCATTCAGATTTCCTTTCAGATATAGCCTAGAGATGCTCCAGATCCGGACGCCGTTCTATTGCTTATTCATATTCAAACTTCTAAAAGACAACTTAGAGATGCTCCATCCCGGATGCTCTTCTATTGTTCAGTCCAGATACGATCCAGATTCGGATGTCATTCTGTTACTCATGCAGTATGGATATACCCCAGACACGGCGGTCATTCTACCATTTATTCAGACGTCAGCAATTAGACACAGACTAGATATGCTCCAGACACGGAAGCTATTCTATTTCTTATTCAGATTCACCTGTCCACCATCTTTCCAAATGGCATCTATAAGCCCATTCCCGACAAGGTTCTGTCACACTTTAAGATGGCATCTTTAAGCCCATCCTCCCATCCATCATCTCTCCAAATGGCATCTGTAAGCCCATTCCCGACATCACACTGCTGATACTCGACTATGTGAGTGCAAATTTCTGGGCACTCTAGTGCTCAATTATCTTCCACCCTCGAATCACGAAAGGCACACAAGCCAATCTACATCCTCAGGTCTAAGAAGATTGAACAGGGGCAACTGTTGCACCGCAAAATTTGCCCTCCCATATTCTTCAAAGTTTTGACAGGCATCATCTAGATTTGTTCAAAATCTCTCAAGGGTTGCACAGTCAACCATCCTCCTAAGCCAGTCAAACTAGGGTTTTGGTTCTCATAAGGAAGCTGAGGTTTTAAAGGGCTCAATCAAGTCCCATATGCTCATACACATTGTCAAGCACCTACATGTCAAGTTTCAAGGCTCACAAGGTCAAATTGCACAGTCAAAAACCCTAATTGCTTCACAATCAGCTGTAGGGGCAAAATGGTCATTTGGCAGTCAAAAGTCAAAATTTTTGGTCAACATCTTATTTTGAAGCCACAATCATCATTTGATCAAGTCTTGATCATGATTTCACAAGAATGGCTCAAAAATCATCAAGGTGTCAAAAGTTTCTATTTTTGGACAGCTGAAAAGTCAACTGTAACTTGACCAAGGCATAACTTTTTCATGGTTCATCAGAAAAATCCCATCCAATTCTCATCTTGAAGGGGAAGACATTTCCTACAACTCATCTTCACATTCCAAGTCCAATAAATGCTCTCACAAAAAGTTATCAATTTCAACATTATAGGTCATTTTCAAAAGTCAACAAAAAGGCACTTTAAGTCAAAGACCATAACTTGAGATTGGTAAATCAAAATGACATGGGACCAAAGCCATTGGTTAGAGGACTTCAAGACCTTTCCAAAATGTCCAAGAACATGTTCATAGCTTTAAAATTGAGCAAGATATGCATTGGAGAAGTTAGGAAATTTTTGTGAAATGGCCAAAGTCAATTATCCTTGAAACTTCATTTTTGACAAAAGGGGCCCACTTTTTCCACTTGTTTCAGCTTGGTCATGCTTCCCACGTGTCCCACAATTTATTTCAAGATTTAAAATTAATTTTTACATTTTTATTTAATTTTATTTAATTTAATTCATTTTAAATCTTTTAAAATCAAATAAAAATCAAAGAAATTAATGGAGGGATATATTTTGTGATGATTAGCTTTGATACACCTTAAAACACATTCCAAATTCGTGCAAGGGCCTATTCCAAGCAAGAATTCAAATTTGACACAAAAATGGAAAGTTGTTTCAATGGAGTTCATGGCATAATCTTAAACATGAATGCAAAGGCTTAATGACCATTATTTGGATTGATACACATTTCATTACTATATATACAAGCCTTCCCAACCTCATTCAAAAAAAAGAATGTGTGCAGAAACGACCAAGAGCAAAACCAAAAATTATTCAAAAAGTGAGAGTTCTAAAACATAGTTGCGAGCATCTTCAGATCAAAACAAGCACGTGGTTCTATTCCTTGCCACACCCTGAAGCTAAAGCAACCTTTGCCAAGTCCTGAGGCTCATACCGCGCTGTAAGTTCTTCCCAGGTCCCCTATAATTTCCATATCATTTTTTTCATTGCTTTCACATGCAGATTCTCAAAAGAGGAACACTATAGACCTCATAGATCCAACAAGCCAGGTGTCTTCAAGGCAGATCCAAAGGACAAAAAGCAAGGAACACCATGGTCTGGAGTCAAAGCGTGCACAGGCTACCATGAAAGGTCAAACAAGGCTTCCTACTAATGGGCCAAGATTCAATTCAACACCTCCAAATTTCAACCCACACCCCCCTTGGTTTTACTTCTTTTTTTCATTTTGTTTTGTTTTTCTATTATTTTAATTTCTAACCCTTTTTTTATTTTTATTATTATTAACAAATTAACTTAATTAACATATTTTCATTAAAAAAAATAAAAATAGAATTACATCATTATTATCATTATTATTTTATTTTGTAAATAAACATTAACTAAAATTGTTTAATTAGGCCATTTTAATTCCTTTCTAAAAAAATTAAAATAGATCTAGAATTAGGTAAATTTAATTTTAATGTTATTCCATTTCTTTTATTTCATAAAAACATAAAAAACAAAAATATATTTTCTTTTAATTAATTAGTTTAATTATTTAATTAATTGCATTTAATTGACAAAAAGATCAAAAAAATCAATTTCTTTTCTTAAAAGGGTGAACACCCTTAGAACGTTCCGATTTAATTTTTATTCGCGCACAGTTTATTATTATGTAATTGCCTCCAGATGTAATAGTAATTAGGACTTTTACTGTTTTTATTTACTTTCCGTACTTATTTACTAAAAAACGGGTCTTTGTATTTTTGGCGATGTATAGACCCGCGCCTTGTAATAGCGTAGGATTTATGTTTCCGCACCCTCTTAACTGCTAAACTTGCATGAAAGAATGTATGTAAATAAAAACAACTCGTAGCTCACTAATAACAAAGACAAACATTAACTGAATACAACACACAATACACACACCACTCCTAGGGTACACCTCACTCGTTGCCTTCGAAACGTGGTCATCAAGTATAGGACGTTTTAGAGGTCACCCTTAGTCTAAAGATCCAGTTGCCTCGAATCAGTTGCCTCGAAACAGTTGCCTCAGATTAAAAAAGGATCAAGGACATAAGGGTAGCCTCTAAGGTGTCTTGTTGTTGCTTCGGTGACCACACTGTCCCTACAATCGAATTGACCCGAACACCTCCAACGGTGGTGCTACCTACCTCTCAATGGTGGGATAGCACTACCTAAAGGACACTTACACAACTTAATTCCTTAGGGTAGGTAGATGACTCATAGATACTTGCTCTTTTCAAAAACAAACAAAATACTTTTCACACCTTACACTTTCAAAAGCTTTCAAAACAAATTTTTCAAACACTCTTGAGGACAGATACAAGAGTTATTCAGAAATCTTTCAAAGAAACTTTTTCAAGCCCACTCACATTTTAAAAAGCAAACATTTTGAAAACATAAGAGCAAGTACCTAAGATCCCGTGGATAACCACGGATAGAAAGGGTGCTAACACCTTCCCTTTCTATAAATCTACCTCCCGAACCGAGAAACATATCTCATAAGGAATTTTGCTGTGCTTTTGTCCTTTCCTTGTTGGAGAAAATAAAAGACGGTGGCGACTCTTGCTTACCGCGACATTTTGCGAAACCAGCTAAAAACAGTCAGTTCTCATTTCCACCGATCACACTTCCAAACATGCTACCGGAGCAAAAGTTTTTTAAAAATCAATTCCTTCCTCTTGGTTGTACCCTTGAGCAACTAGTCTTGCCTTGTTTCGAGTGATTATTCCATTTTCATCCATCTTGTTTTTGAAAACCCATTTGGTTCCAATGATACGTTTATTTCCTGGATTAGGAACAAGTTCCCAAACTTTGTTCCGCTCGAATTGGTTTAACTCCTCTTGCATGGCAAGGATCCATTGATCGTCTTCTAGTGCTTGAGCCACTTTAGTAGGTTCAACTTGAGATACAAACGCCATATTTAAGCATGCATCCTTAAGATTTAGCCGAGTAGATACTCCTTTGCTAATATCTCCAATTATATTGTCAATTGGATGATCACGATGAGTTCTCCATGCTTGAGGAAGATCATCATCATTTTCATCTTGATGTGAAAGTTCATGTGTTTGTTCCGGATTGACAATTTTGCCATCTCCGCAGGAATTCTCATGAGATAGATCTATAGAATCATCATCATCACAAATAACAACTTCCTCCTTGGAGGTGTTAGATTCATCAAAAGAAACATGCATTGATTCTTCTATAGTTAAAGTTCTTTTATTGTAAATTCTAAAAGCTTTGCTAGAAAGGGAGTAACCAAGAAAAATACCTTCATCCGATTTTTCATCGAACTTACCGAGATTGTCTTTGTCGTTGTTAAGGACAAAACATTTGCACCCGAAAATATGAAAGTGAGAGATATTTGGTTTTCTTCCTTTGTAAATCTCATATGGAGTTTTCTTTAGTATAGGTCTTATGATCACGCGATTGCTTACATAACATGTCGTGCTTACCGCATCCGCCCAAAAATATTTAGGCAAACTTGAGTCACTTAGCATGGTTCTAGCAAGCTCCACCAAAGACCTATTTTTCCTTTCAACTACTCCATTTTGTTGTGGAGTTCTTGGTGCTGAAAAATTGTGGAAGATCCCATTTTCTTCACAAAATTCTTCAAATAGACTGTTTTGGAACTCTCCATCATGATCACTTCGGATTGATGTTACCTTTAATGACTTCTCATTTTGAACTTGTTTTGCATATCTCTTGAATGCCTTGAATGCTTCATTCTTGTGCACTAAAAACAAAGTCCAAGTGAAACGGGAAAAATCATCTACAATAACTAAAGCATAAATGTTACCTCCGAAGCTTCTTGTTCTAGATGGACCAAAAAGATCCATGTGCAACAATTGAAGTGGTCTTGTTGTTGAAACCACATTCTTTGGTTTGAAAGTTGATTTGGTCTGTTTGCCCTTTTGGCATGCACTACATAATTTGTCTTTGATGAACTTCATCTTTGGTAGACCAATAACTAAGTCATGCTTAACCAATTTGTTCAAGTGCTCCATGTGAATGTGAGCAATCCTCTTATGCCATAACCAAGCGTCATTGTTGTTTACCATAAGACATTGTACCTTCATAGACAAATCATCTAGAGTAATCATAAAAATATTGTTAGATATTATACCTTTGAGTTTTACCTCATTGGTTGCCTCATCCATAATAAGGCATTCTTCTTTGTTGAATTTGATCTTGAACCCTCTATCGCAAAGTTGACTTATGCTAAGAAGGTTGTGCTTTAATCCTTCAACATAGAGAACATCCTCAATTTGAATGGATGGAGGTGTGCCAACTATTCCAACGCCAAGAATCTTTCCTTTGGTGTTGTCTCCATAGGTGACATACCCTTTGGCTTTATGTACTAGATATGAAAATTGGTGTACATCTCATGTCATATGCTTTGAACATCCACTGTCAAGATACCAAACATTTGATGTGGATTTCAAGCATACCTACAAAAACAAATTATTTCTTGTTAGGTACCCAAGTTGCCTTGGGTCCTTCATAGTTAGTTCCCTTTTTCACCCATGCATAATGTCCACTAGCCATACTGAAATTTCTAATATAGCATGCGTTGGGTGTGTGTCTAATAATACCACAGTAAAAACAGTTTGGAACAAATTTGCTCTTGTATCTAGGAATTTGTTTTCTTTTAGATACATTAGCCTTTTTCTTTTGATGATTATGAACAACTTTCTTCTTTTCTACTTTCTTGGGATTGGAACTATTACTAGCCTTTACAAAAACAGTGGGATTGTTACTTGATTTCTTAGTATTCACATAACCAAGACCTCTTTTATCATTTGGATAACGTTGTTGGCTTAGTAATCCTTCCAATCCTATTTTTCCTTTTTCATATTGTTCAATGACTCTTTTCAATTGAACAATTTGAAAGACATTTGATTCACACTTGGAGCATGCAAAGTTTTCCTTTTCTTTAATAAAATTCTGTTTTTGAAGATCAAAATCTTTAGTCATGGTGTCAATTTTTTCTAGACAAATTAGAAGTTCTTTTTTCTTGTTTTGACACCTTTTTGTATAAACTTTTGCATTCTTTCAAGAGTTCATCAATTGCACCTTGAACATCATCATCAAAAAGATTAAATTCATTACTAACCTCTTCTTCATCGTCGGAGTGATGTGATGCCATTAAGGCTAAGTTTGCACATTCTTCGCTTTCCGATTCCGATGAACTGCTCATATCATTATCTTCCCATGCTATGTAGGCTTTCTTTTGTTTTGAGTCCTTTCCTTTGAATCCATTTTTCTTTGGGAGATTTGGACAGTTTGGCTTGATGTGTCCTTGCTTTCCACATTCATAACATGAGACATCTTGTGTTGATGTGGAGGCTTCTCTTTTCTTGAAGTGCTTTCTCTTATGTGCATGAGATCCGCCTTTGTCATTTCTGCCAAAAAACTTCCCAAGTCTTTTCACAAGAAGCATGAAATTTTCATCTTCTTCTGGATTGTCTTCTTTTACCACTTCCTTTGAATCAATTTTTAAAGTAATGTTTTTGGACTTCTTTTCTAGATTCTCATGTTTTTCAAGTCTACCGAGTTCCGTTTCGTATTCTTGAAGTTTGCCAAATAATGTAGCGGAAGTCATTGCGGAGAGACTCTTCTTTTCCAAGATTGCCGTTACGTTTGGTTGACATTCCCTAGTCAATGATCTAAGAATTTTCAAGAGCATTTAAGTGATTTGTCAAATGCACAAATCTCTTTTGTAAGTCAAGAATGGATTCTCTGGGCTGCATTCGAAATAGTTCATATTCTTGACTCAGGGTATTTAGCCTTGATCTTTTTACTTCAGCCGTTCCTTCATGAGTTTGAACCAAGGTATCCCAAATTTCCTTTGTTGTTCTGCAGTTTGAGACACGGAAAAATTCGTCCATACTGAGTGCACCTTGAAGAAGGTTTATTGCCTTTTTGTCATAGAGAACTTTCTTTTTATCATCGTCGTCCCATGCAGTTTTGGGCTTTGCAGACCCAACGCCATTGATTACCATTATCGGGATAAATGGACCATTTTCAACAGCATCCCATACTTCCTCTCCTTGTGCTTCTAAATGCACCTTCATGCGTATTTTCCAAAAGTCAAAATATTCACCACAGAATAGAGGAGGCTTGTTGTTACTACCACCATCTCTGAAAACTGGTTGATGATTTGCGGAACCCATTCTGGATCTCTAGGAGCAGGTTACCTATAACATGCTCTGATACCAATTGTAAGTTTAAGATTGCGCCTAAGAGGGGGGTGAATTAGGTGGTGGTCTATTTTTGACTTATTTTATACTTTCTGGTTTTGATTTAGTGCTTTGAAAACTGTAAAGTGCAGAAAGTAAAGAGACACGGAGAATTATCTTGGTTCCTTCCACACCCCGGAAGTACGTCCAGTCCCCTTGCAAACACGCAAGAGATTTTACTATTTTGTTAGAACTTTTACAAGACTCTTCCTAGTCTTATCCACTAAAGAACCTAACAAATAACCAAGAACACCCTCTTGGATTTCCAATAAGTCTAATGAGAACAATCCTCTCAAAAGATACCTCTTGTTTCCAATAATGGACAACAAGGAACAAAAGTAATCTAATACTTAATTCCAACAATCCTGGAAATAAGTTACAATTTGTATGTTTTTATGAAGTATGATTTCTTGAAAGATGTTGATCACGTAGAGTGACTTCTTTGAAGTTTCTTCTTTCTTATCTTGTAAGCAATTCAAACTGTAACACAATGGTTAGATAATGCTCAAAGATTTCTGTTCTTTATATGTGTGAAAGTGCAGAAAATCTTTGTTCTTAAAAGTTAAGAAATATGAAGTTTGAATATTTTACAAAGTTCAGATTTTATTGCATAAGAGAAGAGTTGATTATGATTTGAAAGATTTTGTAATATATAGTAATCAAGATACCTTTCCAAAAGGACACTTTTCTGTTTGAAAAACTTGACAAGATGCAATGTTTGATCATGCAACTATTGGAGAAAAGGTGTGAAGGATATCTTGAAACCAGTTCAGATTTTTCAAAATTTTCAATGTGCAAATCGATTAACATAAGATGCAAATCGATTGCACGTGTTTGTAACGTTCAGAATTTCAAAAAATTTGAAGTGTAAATCGATTAGCATGTTGTGTCAATCGATTTACAAGAGTTAAAAAATCAGTTTGTTCTGTGATCAATCAATTTACACAACCTGCAAATCGATTGCTGGCAGGAGCAAACAGTTTTTTGAAAAAGCATGTGTAAATCGATTTACACAAGATGTTAATCGATTTACAGCAGAGAAAAACTTAAAAATTGTTTTGAAATATAATTGAAGTGATGTGGCAAGTGTGTATATCATTTTTGAGCATTTCTAATCAATGTAGTTTAATTGAGAATTGATATACTTGATTGCTTGCCAAGATCCTTGAAGCTTTGAGTGAATGATGCTTTAAGTTAATTTCCACTTCTTTTCCTTCTTTCCATAATGCTTGTTTGTCTTTCATCAAACTAGCTTGTTTGTCTTTCATCAAAACTAAAGTTGAGTTGAGGCTTGAGATTACACATTACACAACCTAAATGGAATTCTCCTGTAGGCAAAAATACCATAAGGGCATGTGAATGCAATCTTCTCTTGATCTTCTGGAGTTACTGCAATCTGATTGTATCCCGAATACCCATCAAGAAACAATAGTAATCATGACCAGATAACCTTTCCAACATTTGGTCAATGAATGGTAAAGGAAAATGATCTTTTCTCGTAGCAGTATTCAATCTTCAGTAATCTATGCACACTCTCCAACCTGTAACAGTTCTGCTAGGAATCAACTCATTCTTCTCATTTTTCATGACACTTGTTCCTCCCTTCTTAGGTACCTTACGAACAAGACTCACCCATGCACTATCGGATATATGGTAAATAAGACCCACATCCAACAACTCCACAACCTCTTTTCAGATAAATTCTTTCATAGCAGGGTTAGTCTTCTTTGAGGCTGGACAATCGATCTCTGATTATCCTCCATCAATATCTTGTGCATGCAAACTGTGGGACTAATACCTTTCAAATCTTCAATGGCCCATCCGATAATACCCTTGTATTTCTTAAGCACTTTGATGAGATGGTCTTCCTGAACTTCTTTTAAGCTATAGTTGATAATAGCTGGACATTTCACATCAGTGTCAAGAGAGATATACTTGAGATTTTTAGGCAATTGTCTCAACTCTGTTCCCCTTTTCACCTCTCTTTTTCTTCAGGAGACTGTGGTGGTCACAAATATTCCCACTGTTGTGGTTTTAATCTATTCCTCAAAGGTGGTGCTTCAAAAATGTCTAGCACTTCATACTCTTTCTCATCTATTTCCTTATTTATTTCGGAAATTGACAAGCTAAGAACTCTTTCCAAAGGTAATTCAGGAGCTTTGCTTTGAACTGGGTGAATGAACATTGTGTCCAACACTTCTATGTTTTTACTTGTATCTTCCTCATCTTTGAATTTCATGGTGTCTCTCACATTAATTTTCAGCTTCTCATCATAGACCTTAAAGGTCATAGTACCTTCCTCAATATCTATCATGCATCTTCCCGTCTCTAGAAAATGTATTTCCAAAATTAACGGTATTTCCTCATCTTCTAGAATTTCAAGAACCACAAAATCAATAGGGAACACAAACTTTTCAATCTTCACAAGAACATCGGTTGCGAAACCATATGGTCTTTTCACTGAATGATCTGCAAACTGAAGGGTCATACGAGTGTCTTGCACCTCACCTAGTTCAAGATTTTTATAATTTAAAGTGGCATAAGGCTTACAATAGCCCCTAATTCAATAAGTTCCTTCTTGAATGATCTATCCCCAATGGTGCAAGGAATAGTAACCGCATCTTGGTCTTTATTCTTCATAGAAATTTTAAGACCCTTCAAAATAGCACTACATGTTTCAATTAGAAATATCGACTCAGTATCGATTAAACACTTCTTGGATATAATGTCCTTCATGAATTTGTCATAGATAGGCATTTGTTCCAGAGCTTCATCAAAAGGAATGTTAATCTCAAGCTTCTTGAACAATTACAAGAATTTCTCAAAAAATTTCTCATTAAGATCTTTCTTCCTTGTTCTTGTAGGATAAGGGAGAATGATTTTTTTCTTAGGATATTTCTACTTTTCCTTCTTAATAATTGGCTGTATGACCACTTTCTCAGCTTGCTTCTGATCATCTCTGATTTCTAGATCCACCTCTAATAGACCTTCCTCTTCTATTTCCTCTTTTTTGACATTTCCAGCTAACTTACTTCTTCTGGTCACAACTGCATTCACACTATGACTTTCTCTTGGATTTGTAACGGTTCCACTAGGAAGAGCGACAGGTGCTTGAGCATTCACTAGTTTTTTTTGCTATTTGTCCCATCTGAACTTCTAGATTTTTAATAGAAGCGAAAGTGTTTTTCTGATTGTTTCTTGTCTCCTCTTGAAACTGAATATTATGAGCTGCCATCTTTTCAATGGCTAACTCCCAATCTACTTTCTTCAGAGTTTGTTGTTGTTGCTGCTAAAGTGATTATGGTATTGGCCTTGCCCCTGCTGCTGAGCATTTCCTTTTTGATCCCTCTAGGCAAATTTTGGATGATTCTTCCACCTAGGATTGTAGGTGTTAGAATAAGGATTATTCTGCTTTAGGAACTTGATATCTTCAATTTGTTAAGCAGTTGCAAGATAATGCACAGTGAAGTATGGTCCACCACAAATTTCACAAATAGAATTTTGACCTTTTTGAATTTGAGCCACTTGTTGTGTATTGATATTCATTGCCTTCGGCTTCTTTTATACTTATTCATCAATTGTTTCTTCTATTTTTATCTGCTTGTTGGCTTCCAACTTCAAATCAATTACTCCATCTGGCTTGCTTGCAACCTTGTCATGTAACTCCAGATGCTCATTTGTAGCAATGGCTTCAATTATCTTCTTGATACTAGTGGTTGTTGAAAAATTAGATGAGCCACCAGCTATTGCGTCAATTAGCTGCTTGGTTTTGATCCTAAGGCCATTCACAAACATTTGCATATGCTCAGTCTGATGCAAATTATGAGTAGGACAAGCCACTAGGAGTATTTTGAATATTTTATAGGAATCCCCTAGTGATTCACCCTCTTTCTGCTTAAAATTTAGGATCTCATATCTTTTTCTCATGAATACTAATGCTGGAAAGTACTCATTCAGGAACACTTTTTCCATCTCTTCCCAAGAAGTAATGCTACCAGTCGGAAGGGAATAAAACCACTCTTCAGCCTCATCAACTAAAGTGAACTGGAATATCCATAATTTTTATGTTCCTCAGTATGCCCATCTATCTTCAAAGTAGTGCTCATTGTTATAAACCTTTGTAAATGCTTGTTGGCATCCTCATTAACCATTCCAGGGAAAGATCTCCTCTCAAGCTGAGTGATAGTGCTAGGATGCAGCTGAAAATTTGGTATATTCACCAGTTGATTCATAATAGTTAGTCAACTAGCCAGTGCATTCGTTCCACCATAGTCACCAAGTAGTCTCTCAAGTGGATTTTTGGCCATAGTCTCAGATTATAATTCTGAATTTGTCTCTTTATGCTCTGAACAGTGTTCTGATTTAGAATCTGAATGAACTGAAATAAGTTCTTCCTCAGAGACAAGTTTAGCTAATCTCTCTTATCTTCTCCTTGAGTGAAAAGTTCTTTCGATCTCTGTGTCAAAAGGAAATTCAGTTGAGGCCTTACCTCGCATAAAATATTAGACAGAAATTAGTAATAATAAAATTATATATATATATATATATATATATATATATATATATAACAGAAAAATAAAATTTTAATTGCAGAGCAATAAAATTTCAATTGAACTATAATTAATTCTGTATTTTGGCAGTCCCCGACAACGGCGCCAAAAACTTGATAGGGAAAATAACAAGTGTACTATTTTTGCTTGAGCAGTAATGATAGGGAATTTCCACAGATATCGATCTCTAGGACTGCGTATATTACCAAATTTAACTTGTGGTTCAATTAAACAAAAAATTTCATTTAGTTTGGGTTATGATATAACTTCAACAATTATAAAGATGAAAAGAATGTAAATTATGACTTTTACTAATATGATAAAACATGCTAGGGGTAAGTGTTTGATTTCCATATTATAACTTTGAATCTTTATCTTTTCAATAAGCTCATCAACATCAACTATCGGTTCTTAAGATTGTCTTTCCCTAAGTCCTTAGTGAAAAACCTTTTACTTCTATCCTAATTTCAATGCCCATTTAAAACAAGTGATGAAGCCAAGCATTTGATTATCAAGAATTTCCAGTTATTATAGGACTACCCTAGTGTTTACCATGAAAATAGGTAAACAACTACTGATCTTCCAAAAAGGGTGATTTTTGGTTACTTTCAGGATCGATCAGATTCCTAGGACATATGCTAAATATTTGTGTTGTTTTGATAAAAATGCTAATTCTAATAAAGAACACGTTCGACTGAGAAAGGTGGAGGTTAGAGGAAGACGAAAATTTGATAAAAGTGCAAGTAAAAGTAAGTATAAAGGGGTTGAGAAGAGTAGAAATCTGGTAAAAGTGAAAGTAAAATGCAAGGGAAAATAAACTTTGCAAGTAAGATAAAAGGCTATAAGCAGGAACGACAAGGAATGTAAAAAGGAATCTAAAAGACTTTGATTATAAAATATGGTGTTTCAAACGTACATTATCAATATTCTTTCTCACACAGCGGGTACTCAAATAGTATTGAGTGACTTGTACAATTGGTTGAACACACGGAAAATTTACATAAACTTCCTATATTTATACTAGTAAAAAGTAACTGCTAGACGATTACTTCAATCCAGGATCAGGACAAGTGTCCTTTGCATGTTCTTCTATCTTTAACTTCATGCCTCGTTGCTTTCTTCAACTGCCAAGTGAACTGCCTTTCCCTCTTATATTCAAATTAGAATTCAAATTGTTGCTAATACAAACGCTTCTAGGTCGAAGGCTCTTACAAGATCGAAGCCTCTGGGTCGAAGACCCTTTCTAACTTACAGAATTCTATAAGTGTTTTTTCCTTCTTAACAAGGATTATTTCGATGGGCCTTTTCAAAGGCTCTCAATTCGAAGTATCTTCAAATTTAGACTATGTTTCCAAATCGAAGGGTTCTTAATTTAGACTTATTCAATCTCTTAGATTTCTTCAGTCTATTTTTAGCCAATAAAGCCAATGTGTCTGGGTGTCGAATTTAGGAGCTAACAAATTGCCCCCCAAGAATGTCAATTTCGATGCCAGAATAAATTGACATTCTATGATATTCCCATTCAACACCTGACTTCTTTTTGGCCACAAAAGTCAATCATACGCTTTTCGCCTTTTACCAACCACTGTTGGTATTCAGAGTCATCATTACCCTTTTCCCAAGACGTCACTATCAATCAGCCGTTACATGCTTCCATGATGGCCATTATCCCTACAACCTAGGAAAGTATGGCAAACGTTTCCATCACCTGTACGATAACTACCTCAACGTTCGCCACGTGCCCCACTAACTCTGCAACATTAAATGGTTTTGAGGGAAAACACTATTCCCTGGACACTATAAATAGCCACGAATTCTCTTCTTTGGAATTTTTACAACTCCTAATATTCCTTATTTCCTTGCAAAAAAGAAATCTTAAGAACTTCATCTTCTTCGTTCTTTTACTACCCTCAACCATGACTTTCCTTTCAAACGCACCAAACAATCCCAAAACCAAGAACGCTTCTGACTTATAACAACAACCAGAAATCTTTTCCACTAGTTCTGTTCCTACTTCGACTGGGGAGCGAAGGGTTGTTTCTGAACCCATGACTAGAGAATGGCGTGAAGCTTACAATTCTCAGGTACTTATTCCTGTTAGGTACTCTAGGCACATGTACGCCATGTCTGGTCCGCTATCTGCATGCATTGAGAACCCCAAACAGAATAATGCCTTCTTCCCAACTCACCCTAGGCTCAAGCCTATAGATTGCGCAAATAAACCCATGAATGACCCTGAGGATGCTACTCCTGCTAACCAACAACATTCTAAAACGAAGGAAGACATAAACCTTCAGTTTATGAACAATGGGAACAGGATCTTTCGATCTTGCCCTAGCCTTACTTCAGAGTATCCAGAATGGCTAAGTAAGATGGAAAAAGCGCAGACCCAAATCTAGAAAGATATGGGTATTTATGACTTGGTCATGTTATCGAAGACTGGGTTACCTTATTGCCCTCTTATGTTGGTATCTTCGCTGTACTTCTGGGATAACACGTATTTCACTTTCCATTTACCCTATGGAATGGTGACTCCAACTCTTTTCGACATAGCAGCCATTACTGGTCTTTGGCTAACTGGTGACTATTTCGACCCTAAAGATTTATCTGAAGACACTATTGGGTTTTCAGCCACGAAACCCACATACACCATATTCATCAACCACTTTCACGACAAGTCTAGCAGCACTGTCTCTGAAGTGGAACACATAACTTTTCTAGCTTTTTAGTTGTTTAGCTTCGTTTTCTGCACCAAGTCACTTCAAGTGACTAAGAAGATGCTCACCCTTGCGACGCAACTTCATCATGGCTACAACCTTTGTTTGGTTGAATTGATTTTGGCCAACCTGTATGAGTCCATCAACAATGGTGTGACTCAGCTTAAAGTTATTGGAGATAAGGTGACTTTGTTCCTTACTGGCCCCTTCTGGCTCCTTCAACTTTGGCTTAATGCCACTTTTTAATCTTTTCTTCCTTAGAAGAACAAGATTAATGAGAAGGCCCGAGAAATCCTAAACAGAAGGGTCGAAGGCACTAGATTAGTCCTATTGACTCCAACTGACGAGGGTCAACAATTCTAGAAAGAATTTACTAGCTTTGTAATGATGTTTGTAGAGCGTAAGGAGTTTTTTCCGACTATGGCTCCCTTTTCCAGTCAAAAGGTTGGTCCGGAATGGTTTATTCGACCATATCCCTCATCTGATGAAGAGGACCAAGTGGTGGAGTATGTGGCTATCTGGGAACCATTTCTTCGCCCAAGGATTATGCCATTGAGATTCAAGAGTTCGAAGAATCAACTCAGTTTGATTGCTTATCAACCGAATCTTATCTCTCGCTAATTCGGCATCATCCAATCACTCCATTCTCCAATCTATCCCCGAGAAAAGTCTCTGCTGTTTTATAATGCAGAATATTCAGAGAATGCTGCTACCAAGCATATTGGTAGATACGTTGGTCAAACTGTACTAACTTTGTTTGACTTCAAACTCAACTTCCTGTGTTCGCCTATCTTTGAATACTGGTGGAAGCAGTACTATGACGAATAATTCTTTGATACAAAAGACTTTGTTGACCGTCTTCAAGAGGTATTTATGCTGGTCTCTGACAACATCAAAAAAGGTAATCTTTGTTTTCAAAACAAATGCCTCATTTTCTTCGATTCAATCATTCGACATCTGGTGTATACTTATTTATTTTCTATCCGTCAAGAGAACCATTACCAAGAAAGTCACTGAAAGCGCAAAGGGAGGAGACCTTTCTGTAAAACCTCCACCACAGGTAAATACTTTCAGCCATAACTTTCTTTTCAACATATTAATATTGATGTTGATGCTTTAGACTCCTTTCTTTTTTGGGTATTAAGAAAACTACTCCAAAGAAAAGGAAAGTTCGAGAAATTGAGATTTCCAGTTACGAAGAAGAAGAATCTCCTCATATCCCTCTTAGGAGGCAAAAATTAAAGAAACCAACTCCTCTTTCTGAACCTCGTCCAAAAACCAAAACCAAGGTTATGGCTACTAAAATGAGGCCTCCTCTTGTCATCATCAAAGAGACAACGGAACGAGAAATAGCTACTAGGCTGAATAATCCCAATGAAAGTGATAATTCTTCCCCTGGTGCTGAAGTTCCACCCCGGGTAACAACTTCGACCATCTAAAACTCTTCTTTGAATTATTTTACAATAATTATAATAATACTCTTTTGATCCTCAGAACACTGCTGGTACTTCCAAACTGGCTCCTACACCTGTAGAAGAATCTGTTACTTTAATAAACAGTGAGGGTGATCCCACTTATAGGCCTTCTTCAGCAAAGGGATCCTTTGTGAGCTCATCCAGCAAGGTGAACCAAACTTCTGAGCATCAAGTTGCAACTGTTGTGGAGAAGAATAAAGAAATCCCCAGTGAGGAGAATTCTGACCTGCCACACACTACTCTCAGAACCTCACTAGCCATTTATGATGAACAAGAAGAGGAAAAGGAAGTTGTTGATGATGCAGTCGAACCGGAGGGGGAGGACATATCAGAGGGAGAGAATTACAATGAGGATATTCTGGCGGATGATGGGAGAGAGAATTCTGCAGGGGGAGCAAGAAACCCTACAAATTTCGAAGGTGCCCATGTCCCAATACAGGATTTATCCGTGGGAGAAAATGTGGCCCGTGTCACCAATGAGAGAGTCACTTCGATAGGGTCCCGTACTAAGGAGGATTTGGCATTACTAAAACAGAATAATCCTCTTGGCTACTTAAATGACATACTTGAGGGTAGAGAAAATTCTTCCGATCAAAGTCACAATGCTTCGACTGCGTCTGGAAAATCTACTTCAACATCTCCTCTTGAGGAGGCACTTCAAAAAGTCAAGGCACAACTTTTTAAAAGAGATTTAATACAAACCTTAGAGTGAGAACCTACTGCTCCTTCCTTTCTGAAGACAACTTTAAAAGTTGTCGACCTTTCTTGCTGCCTCCCCTGACATCACTGGCGTTATTTTGGATTTGACTTCGATCATTGATCAGGTCTCAGCTGATTATAATCGCCGAAGGACTCTCAATCGCGAAATTGAAGAAGCCAATGGCCATGTAGCTGCTTCCTGGAGTGCTGCCACTAAATCAGCTTCAAGGCTAAAGGAGTTGTCGAATGAGCAAGAGGTTAGGTAGAAAGAAGTCAAAGAAATCGACCAAAATACAGCCAGCATGAAGGCTCAGATTAGAGAATTGGAGGCTAAGATTGTCGCCAATGATAAACGAAAAGAAGAACTTCTTGCTATCAACACCGATTCTAAGAGCCAAGAGGAACTCAGTAATGGGATTAAAATATGTTGATCAGGCCTAAGCATTAGATGCTAAAATCGAAGCTCTTCATCAGTCAAAGACTATGTGTGAAAGACGTTTGGAACTGCAGAAGATCAAATATATCCAAATCAAAGCCAACCTCCCATTTTGATTTTGACTTTTTATTTGTATAATTTCTGTTTTTGTAATGACTTATAGCCATTTTGGCTGCTTAATGCATCTTCCATTTTGGCTCTTTACTTCGACTGAGATTAAAGATTGGTTATTTTAACCTCTTGAATTATAGGTCTATACTTTTTCAAGTATTTAACATTTACTCTCAAGAGCCTTTGATCTTCATTTAACTCTTCGATCTCATAGGCACCACCAGAAAATGTTTGGATAATCTTAAAAGGTCCTTCCCATTTAGGAGACCATTTTCCCATATTTCTATGCTTTCAATCCAATGGGAGAATTACCTTCCATACCAGATCCTCAGGCAAGAATGTCTTGGGTTTTACTCTTTTATTATAATATTTTTCCACTCTTTTCTTCTGTATCCTTAAGAGATCTAAAGCTCCCAGTCTTTCTTCGTCCAAATCAACCAATTTGTCTAACATCATATTCCAATAAGCTTTGGAAGGTATATCTTGATGTTTCTGAATTCTTGTTGACTGCAGACAAATTTCTACTGGCAATACTGCGTCATGGCCATAGGTTAATAAAAATGGTGTCATTCTGGTAGCTTCCTTAGGAGAAGTTCGACATGCCCATAAGATTTGGTCCAATGTTTTATGCCAATTCTTTGGCTTTTTTCCTACATGCTTCTTTATCAAGCCAATTACTATCTTATTTTCTGCTTCGACTTGTCCATTCTTGCGCATAGTAAGGTGTAGATGTTAACATCTAGAATCCCATTTCTGTGGCGAACTCCTGCATTTTTTGACCAGTAAATACTGATCCTTGGTCAGTTCTTATTGTCTCAGGGATTCCAAACCTATATATAATGTTCTTTTGGATAAATTCAATGACATTCTCTTGGTCCGCGTTGACTAAAGGAACTGCTTCAATCCACTTAGTTAAATAGTCAATTCCCACTGTTGTACCCCAAAATTTGCCCTCCCATATTCTTCAAGATTTGCCAAGATCAATCTCCAGATGATTCAAAATCTCTCAAGGATTGCACAGTCCAATTGCCTCCTAACACAGTCAAAATTAGGGTTTTGGTTCTTGCAAAGAAATTGAGGTTTCCAAGGGTCCAAACAAGTCCCACATGCCTAGATACATTGTCAAGCATCCATATGTCAAGTTTCAAGACTCACAGCATCAAATTGCACAGTCAAAAACCCTAAATGCTTCACAGTCAACTGCAGGGGCAAAATGGTAATTTGACAGTCAAAAGTCAAAAATTTTGGTCAACATCTTATTTTGAAGCCACAAACATCATTTGATAAATTCTTGATCATGATTCTCAAAGCATGGCTCAAAAAGTCCCAAGATGCAAAAGTTTCTATTTTTGGACAGTTGAAAAGTCAACTGCAAATTGACCAGGGCATAACTTCCTCATGGTTTATCAGAAAAATCCCATCCAAAGCTCATTTTGAAGGGGATGACATTTCCTACAACTCATATTCACACTCCAAGTCCAAGAAATTCTCTCACAAAAAGTTATCAATTTCAACATTATAGGTCATTTTCAAAAGTCAACAAAAAGGCACTTTAAGTCAAAGACCATAACTTGAGATTGGTAAATAAAAATGACATGGGACCAAGGGCATTGGTTAGAGGACTTCAAGACCTTTCCAAAATGTCCAAGAATATGATCATAGCTTCAAAATTGAGCAAGATATGCATTGGAGAAGTTGGGAAATTTTTGGGAACTTTCAAAATTCAACTTTGCCTAAAACACTTCAAAATTGCTAATGGGCCTCAAATTCTTCCTTGAATCATTACCCAAAGCGTATGCACGACCCATTGAGCTAAAAATGATTTATTTTCTTATTTTTAATTAATTAATTGAATTTTTATTCTTATTAATTCATTTAATTAGATTTAATTATGGGAAAATATCAAATAATGCTTTTTCAAATCTTTTTATGCAGCAAATACACTCATTATAGGCTAAAGATTTCGTGCATCATCCCAAGGGGACAAGATCATCCACATTTGGCAAGATTTTCATGAAAAAAGATTGGAAAATATATGATTGGAAATCAAAGATTCAAGTCATCAATTCATGGACTTATGGGCTTGTTTCTGACCTAGAATGCTTCACATGCATATGCACAAGGAAACCCTATTCCACAATACACGAAAAAGTTGTTGAAGCTGCATAACCAAGTTGCCAAAATTCCAAAGAAATTGTGAAACTGATTTCATAGTTGGAGGATGTTTCAAAGCATAAAAAGGATCCTAACACGTTGTTGGACCTTCCAGGAGTCTATTGCAATCAAGAACCAGCTTCCATACTCAAAGAAACGGTAGAACATCATCGTGTTTTTCACAAAAATGTCCATAATTGAATTTTAATTTCCACGCATCATTCATATGTTTTGATTATTGATTCATGCTACTAACATCTCCCTGAAACTTTTGGCATAGTTTAATTGTTCTAAAGATGCTTGAATCGAAATCTGCCATTGATGAAACCTAGGGTTTCAGAAGCTTCAAAATAGGGCTTCCCATATACTGTAAAATTGGACCATCAAACATACATGAATGAATTCATTGCAAGAAACCCGATTCAACGAAACCCTCGCGCCCAATTTATTTAACCCATGGGCGTAATCGCTATTTTCACAGGTTCCACTTAGTGGGGGTTTAAAACCCCCGCTACTTGTTTTATAATTGCAGGAAAAAGATGAAGAAGAAGCTGAGGTGTCCAGGCGTGGTTGGGTAATTCAAATATTAGCGCGTTTTTTCTTTCTTTCAGCATGATTATCTTTTTTCATATATTATATTCTTTGTCTATCCATATAACAAATGTGTTGCCTGGCTCAGTTGGTTGATGAGGTGTCTTGCAAACAATGGGACATGGGTTCGATTCCCAGGTCCCCCCACATATTGCATAATTTTTGTTTTAACGTATTCCCATGCAGCTTCCATCAAATGTTCTACCATACACGCTCATACGCTAGCCTGCCAAGTGGCTCCAAGATCCAATCCAGTGGCCTCAGAAGGAAGTCCATGGTAGAGCTCAGTCAATGGACATACACACAAGCGTGGAAAGTCAACAAGGCCTTTGGCTGATGGGCCTGAATTGCTGTAAACACCTCCATTCTGGGCCTGATACCCCCTATGTTTGTATTCTATTTTTAATTTTCTTTTCTTTTCTTTTTAATTCTTTTTAAATTGTTTTAATTATTTTTCTTAATTCACCATAAAATAATTTTCATAATAAAAAATCAGAAACCAAAAAAATGTTTAATATTTAATTCTTATTAATTTCACTATTAAAATATTTTGGTAAATAAATTTCAATAACTAATTTAGTTTAATTTAGGTTTGAAACTTTAATCTTTTTCTTAATAAATAAAAAATGTGTAGAATTAGGTTTTTGACATTTCATCTTTTTCTTAATTAATTTTTCTCATTATTTATTATTATAATTACTATTTATTTTTGTAAATAAACATGTACATTAATTAATTAGTAAATTAGGTCAACTTTAATATTTTCATTAATAATTAAAATACATAGAATTAGGGTTTCATCTTGATTTTAATTTTCTTTATTTTCATAAATACCAAAAACATAAAAAACATTTTATTTTCTTTAATTAAATATTAATTAGCTTTAATTTGATTTAATTTCAAGCAAAGGGTCAAAACCCTCGGACATTCAATTTTAATTTCTTTTCACGCATTATTTTCTTTTGAATATTATGTAATTGCTCAAGGAATGTAATAGTAATTAGGTATTTATTTACTTTCCGCACTTTTATCAAAACGGATCTTTGTACTTTGGCGATGTATAGACCCGCGCCTTGTAATAGCGTAGCTTTTATCTTTCCGCATTTAAATTTCCGCACTTTTAAATTCTAAATTGCATGAAAGAATGTATGGTTAATTAAAAACAAGCGTAGCTCACAAATGCCATGATCAAAGATAAACTTAACCTGAAAACAACACACAAATTCACACACCACTCTTAGGGTACGCCTCGCCTGTTGCCTTCGAAACGTGGTCGTCAAGTATAGGACGTTTTAGTAAGTCCTTATGTCCATAATCCAGTTTCCTCGAAACAGTTGCCTCGAAACAAGTTGCCTTGAAACAGTTGCCTCAGAATAGTTGCCTCGAAACGGTTGCCTCAGATTAAATAAGGATCAAGGACATAAGGGTAGCTTCTAAGGTGTCCTACTGTTGCTTTGGTGACCATACTGTCCCTAAACTCGAATTGACCCGAACACCTCCAACGGTGGTGCTACCTACCTCTCAATGGTGGGATGACACTACCTAAAGGACTTCTACACAGCTTAATTCCTTAGGGTAGGTAGATGACTCATAGATACTTGCTCTCTTAAAAAAAAAATCAAAACTCTTTTCACACCGACACTTTCAAAAAGCTTTCAAAACAATTTTTCAAACACTCTTGAGGACTGATACAAGTTATTGAGAAATCTTTAAACGAAACTTTTTCAAACCCACTCACACTTTGAAAAGCAAACATTTTGAAAACATAAGAGCAAGTATCTAAGAGCCCCTGGATAACCATAGATAGAAAGGGTGCTAACACCTTCCCTTTCTATAAATCTACCTCCCGAACCGAGAAACTATCTCATAAGGAATTTTGCTGTGCTTTTGTCCTTTCCATGTTGGAGAACATAAAAGACGGTGGTGACTCTTGCTTCCGCGATATTTCGCGAACCAGCGTTAAACAGTCAGTTATAAATCTACCGATCACAGAACTGGCGACTCTGCTGGGGACATTATAAAAGTGAGGTGTACCTTAGGACTAAGATCACTTGTGTTTTCAATTGTCTGAATTGTTTGCTTTATTATTGTGGGTACTGTCTTGGGAGTTATATAGATCCTAACCCGGATCTGGGGGATACCTTCTTAGAAAGTAGCAACAAGGCTGTGAGGGAACTGTGCGGGGTATACCGACATGGTTGAAGCAGTCTACTACGTTGATGTGGCACTTTGGTGAGTACCGGTAATCCTTGAGTCCAGTCAAGGAGAGTACGGGGCCGCCGCGTGGTATCGTGAAGCATCAACTGACCTTAGAAACCTTAATTGAACCATCTTGGCCTCTTTAGGGTAGTGAGATAACTGACTTTGGTGCAGTCTGAGGTTGGTTGATACTCAATACTACACTCATTTAAGGGTTGTTTTCTTGGAATATTTCGGTCACCAGTTTAGTGGCTACATCGAAACGATGAACACAGAAAGCAATCCAATGATATTGGGACCCTTAGAACCCGATTACTTCTGATAGGACAGGTTTTGAGCCCACCAACTTCAAGAGGGTAGTACCCCAGACCCCATGCTGGCCTAAACTCTAAAGGCTGTCTTGTGTGACTTGTGTGCCTTACCATGTTTGCTTTTTGTGAATACTTGTGGTGTGTTTAATCATAGCATCATAACATCATACAACATCATATGCATTGACTAACCATTTCAGGGGTTCGAATCTTCATCTTTGTTCTTGTTTTGTAGGACATGGAAACTATCCGCAGAAAGACAATTCAGATCAGCCTTGTAAGGATCCCTCCTCAGCTTAAGGAACTCATATCCAGGATTCCCGAGAGTTCTTCTTTCAGTGAGAAACATGGAAGACTCACCAGCTTGGTCAACACCAACATTGAGGAAGATATGATAAAGGTCCTTTTCCAGTTCTTTGACCCTCTGCATCACTGTTTTACTTTCCTGGATTATTAACTGGTGCCTACATTGGAAGAGTTCTCCCGGCTTCTGAAGATCCCTATCCTTAGTCAACTACCCTACAACGGTACGGAAAGGGAACCCCAACTTGAAGAGATTGCTAAAGCATTACGCCTACAACCATCTGACATCAAGGGACATTGGGAAGTCAGAAGTGGTATCAAAGGGTTCTTGGCCAGGTTTCTGTTTGAGAAGGCCCAAGAATGTTGGAATTCCCTTGACCTACAAGCTTTTGAAGAAGTTGTGGCCCTCCTTGTCTATGGGTTGGTGTTGTTCCCAAATCCTGATCAGCTCATAGATATCAATGCTGTCAAGATCTTCATGTCCAGGAATCATATACCTACGTTGCTTGGGGACATCCTTCATTCATGTTACACTCGAACCATGAGAAAAAGAGGTTTTCTTATGTGCTGCACTCCTCTCCTGGGAAGGTGGTTTATTTCGCACCTTCCACAATCAGTTTTGAAGAACGAGCGGGGTTTGAGATGGTCACAACGATTGATGACTCTTACACATGCTGATATACATTGGTGTTCTCGGTCCAGAGAAGACGTCACTATCATTGATCGTTGCGGGGAGTTTCCTAATGTTCCTTTACTGGGAATCAGAGGAGGTATTACTTACAACCCGTGTCTGGCTTGGAGATAGTTTGGTTATGCTCGGAGGGACGGCCCTCATGACATGTTAATTCCTGACATAGTTTTTGACTTCGACGACAATGTACAAGGACTTCGTCAGAGATTTATCAGAGCTTGGAGGATGCCCAGTAAGGTAGACAGCAAGACACTGGGGCACAGGAACTCCATCCCGTTGGAGCCTTATCTCAAGTGGGTACGAGCCCGCTCCCAGAAGTTAGTGATGCCATATCCTCATGTTCTCCCTGTGATCAAAGAGCCAGTTTTGGAAGGAGAGGTGTCCTACACTGTTCAACATCCTGACATGCCTACATCCTGGGAAGAAATGCAGAAGAGCTGGATCCAGCTTAAGGAAGAACGGAATTCTCTTGAAGCCAGTCTACATGCTAGTGAGAAGAAGGTCTTGGAGCTCACCCGCTTATTGCACGAGGAAAAGACTCTCAACACCTACATTGCTCCAAAGAGGATGTGCAGTGTCTTTTGGGATTGATTTACTTTGTAATGTTTGCCCATGAGGCCCTTGATGTACTGAACAATTATTTCTTAATGATAACGTGTGTTCCTTTTTTGTCTACAACAAATTTGAACTTTCGAACCCTTGAATGCATTGCATAAACACATATCATGCATCATGTGCATAGCAGGTACTCTTTTTTACAGGTGGTTTAATCTTCTTCGCTGTTTATTTCAGCTCGCCATCATGAATCCTGAATCATCTATTGAGCAGTCCATCAAGGCCCTTCAGGCTCAGAACTCCCAGTTCCAAGAGCTGATCATGAGTTTGGCCCAAGGTCAAGAGGAATTGAAGGCTCTACTGGTCAAGAAAAAGAAGAAGAGAACTGTACTATTCAACACGGGCCGGAGGTTTGGTAACACACTGCAGAATGAGGTTGATCAAGCTGGTTCTTCTGTAGGGAAAGGCAGTCCCCAGGGGGGAAGGGTTCCTAGTCCGGTGGTCTCTGACAACGAGACTGATTTCAATGAGGAGCAGTATCCTCCAGTTGAAGACAAGTACAAGCAGTTAGAGGACCGCCTGAATGCCATGGAAATTCAACAAGTGCCTGGGTTGGATTTTGGAGACTTGGGTCTATCTTCTGGTGTGGTGATCCCACACAAGTTCAAAGCACCATCTTTCGCAAAGTATGACGGGGCGTCCTGCCCTAAGCTGCATCTCAGATCTTATGTGCAGAAGATCCAGCCGTATACTGTGGACAAGAACTTATGGATCCATTTCTTCCAGGAGAGTCTTTCAGGGACTCATCTCGAATGGTTCTATCAGCTGGATGGAACCAAGGTTCGTAACTGGGAGGACTTGGCTACTGCTTTTTACAATCAGTATCAATATAATGCCGACCTCGCTCCTACACGTACCCAACTCCAGGGTATGTCGCTAGGATCGGGAGAAGGTTTGAAAGAGTATGCGCAGAAGTGGAGGGACCTGGCTGGCAGGGTGCAGCCACCGTTAACTGACCGTGAACTAGTAGATGTGTTCTTGGGGACCCTATCCGGGCCGTTCTTCAATCATCTCATTGGCAATTCGTCTGCAGGGTTTACAGATCTCATTCTGACTGGGGAAAGGATCGAAGCTGGTTTGAAATCAGGGAAGATACAAAAAGGTGCATCCTCAAGTTCTGAGAAGAAGCCTTTCAAAAAGGAAGCCAATGTTGTGTATGGGCCTAGAAGGCAAAATAAACCAGAACGCCGCCAAGCTGTCAATGCGGTGGTGATTGCAAAGCCTGCTGCCTCTCCTCGGCAACCTAACCAACCAAGGGGTGAGAGACCCAGAAGAGAATATACTCGGCTTAGTATGACCTTGTCACAGATCTTGCCGCAACTGCTATCGACCAACTTGGTAGCCGTCGGAGAAGCTCCAAAGGTGGTGAACACGACCTCTCCGAAGTATAATCCCAATGCCCGCTGTGCTTATCACTCTGATAGCCCGGGGCATTCTACTGATGATTGTTGGGCCCTAAGAAATAAGGTTCAGGACCTTATCGATGCGAAGGAAATACAGTTTGAGGCACCCGAGAGGCCAAATGTTGTGACCGCTCCTATGCCCCAGCATGGAGTAAATGCTATTGAGGAAGACTTGTATGCAGTCTCTGTGGATGATGTTGCTACCCCTCTATTGACTGTTAAGAGGAACCTATTGCTGGCCGGTTTATTTCCGGGTTGTAGCGAGGGTTTCCTTCTATGTGCTGTTTTGCCTACTGGTTGTCCGTTGCTGAAGTCAGGCGTCCAAAACCTGATGGATAGCAAAGAAATTTTGTTCAAGAAGACCGTTGTTCCTTTTGTTCCTACTGAAGAAGTATTTGTCGTCACCATCTTCAAGAATCCTACCAAGGCTTCCCCAAGGAAGCCCGTCAAAATCATGTCCGTTGCACCTATTATCATTACTGTTCCGGGGCCCCTCCCCTATAAATCTGACAAGGCTGTACCATGGCACTATGGGGCAGATGTGTATGTACTTGGAGTAAAGCAGGAGTTCAACACCAATACCGGTATTAGTAACATCACTGGTCCCGCTAAAGTTACTCGCAGTGGCAGGCTCTTTTCGCCTGACATTGCGCCATCAGTCATCCGAAGACCTCTTATCATAACGCCTACAAATGCGCCTGTTTCCCTTTCTGATTAAGTTTCTACCCCTGCTGCCGAGTCATCTGACACTCGGGGCAAAGGGATTGCTGATGTGCCTGCCCGGATGGAGGCACCGAAGACTGTCAATGTTGAAGCCTCCCAGCAAGAGATGGAGGAAATCCTTAAGATCATCAAGAAGAGCGATTTCAACGTCGTTGAACAGCTGGGGCATACCCCCTCCAAGATCTCTATGCTATCATTGCTGCTGTGCTCAGAGGCCCATGCCATGGCCCTGATTTCATTTCTGAAGACGGCGCATGTGCCACAAGAGACGTCTGCTGATCAATTCACTGACTGTGTGGCCAATTTGACCGCTGACAATGGTTTGGGTTTCTCGGATGCTGATCTAACTGCTAAGGGAAATAACCACAATGATGCCCTGCATGTCTCCATAGAATGCAGGGGCACTACTCTCGCACACGTGTTGGTGGACACCGGTTCTTCGCTGAATGTATTGCCCAAGAAGGCCTTAGACAGGCTGGATTGTGAGGTTCTGGAGTTGAAGCCTAGTAACATCATTGTCCGAGCCTTTGACGGGTCGAAGAGGATGGTACATGGTGAAGTGGACATTCCGATTCGTGTTGGTTCTCAAGTCTTTGATTCAACGTTCTATGTGATGGACATTCGTCCATCTTATTCCTATTTGCTGGGCCGTCCTAGGATTCACAAGGCTGGGGCTGTGACCTCCACTCTACACCAGAAGCTCAAATACCCTGTCAGAGGGAAGATTGTTACAGTGCAGGGGGAGGAAGAATACATGGTTAGTCATCTGAACTCGTTCCAGTATATAGAGATGGATGGGGAGTTTATTGAAACCCCCTTTCAACATTTTGAAGAGGTGCCTCCAACATTGGCGTCAGCAGATACAGTAACTGAAGAAGACTTTCCTTTGAAGATGGCTTCCTTGAAGGACGCCCGAGCTGTGATTGAGAAAGGTGAATGTGCTAATTGGGGCAGGCTCCCTGATTTTACTCCTAAGACTGACAAGTTTGGGCTGGGTTTTACTGCAGAGACTCAGAGGGTTGTACGCAAAACAAGGATTAGAATACCTCCTGTGTTCATCACCAACCCGGGAGTAAATGCTATTGAAGGCGATGCGGAGGAATCAGAGTTTGATAGCTGGATCTACCCGACGACTGACGGTGGACTGAACAATTGGACTGCAAAAGACCACATACCTGTTACTTTTGTTACGCAGTAATGAATTCCTTTGTTTTTAAATTTTTAATGAACAATAAATTGAAACTTTATGGCCCGGTGTCTTACCCGGGGCACCGTGGCTTCATTTGTGAGGGCTTATTACTTGTCATTTCCATATATCATGAATAAAGACATTGGACGTTTTTCGCATTTCAAATCTTGTGCTCTCTTTCTTTCTTCCTTTCTTTCTTTATATATTGAAAAACAGCTATATTTACACACACTCACCTATACAGGTTTCAATCCACTCTGGATCTCACTGGTAACGACTCTGCTACTGCCAGTTATGACTTCGAAAATCTGATCAACTTAGCCGAAGACGAAGGTGAAGATGATTGTGAAGTTCCTGGCGAGCTTGCAAGACTGTTACTCCAGGAAGAGAGGGCCATTCAGCCACATGAAGAGCCAGTGGAAACGGTAAATCTGGGTACTGAGACAGATAAAAAGGAGGTTAAGATTGGTGTCAATCTGGAGCTCAGCGTGAAACAACAGTTGATTCAGATGTTGCATGACTATGTGGAAATATTTGCCTGGTCCTACGAAGACATGCCTGGGTTGGATACCGACATTATGGTTCATCACTTGCCTACCAAGGAAGACTGTCCTCCGGTTAAACAAAAGGTCCGCCGTATGCGTCCAGAGATGTCCGAGAAGATCAAAGCTGAGGTTATGAAGCAATTTGATGTCGGGTTTCTAGCAGTGACTTCTTACCCTCAGTGGGTCGCCAATGTGGTTCCGGTGCCAAAGAAAGATGGTAAAGTCAGAATGTGTGTTGACTATAGGGATTTGAACAGGGCCAGCACCAAGGATGATTTCCCTTTGCCTCATATCGACGTACTGGTTGACAATACTGCTCAACACAAGGTGTTCTCCTTCATGGATGGGTTCTCAGGTTATAATTAGATTAAGATGGCTCCTGAAGATATGGAAAAGACTACCTTTGTTACTCAGTGGGGCACCTTCTGCTACAAGGTCATGCCTTTTGGGTTGAAAAATGCCGGGGCAACCTACCAACGGGCCATGGTTGCTTTATTTCATGACATGATCCATCATGAGATAGAAGTATACATTGACGATATGATTGCAAGGTCCCAAACTGAGGAAGAACACCTTGACCACCTGCAGAAGCTGTTTGACCGTCTGAAGTTGTACAAGCTGAGGTTGAACCCAAACAAGTGCACATTTGGGGTAAGATCTGGAAAACTGCTAGGCTTCATCGTGAGCGACAAGGGTATTCAAGTGGACCCTGCCAAGGTCAAAGCCATACAAGAGATGCTAGTTCCAAAGACAGAGAAAGAAGTCAGAGGCTTTCTAGGACGTCTGAATTACATTGCCCGATTCATCTCGCACCTAACTGCTACCTGTGAACCAATCTTCAAGCTTCTGAAGAAAGATCAGGTAGTATGTTGGAACGATGAATGTCAGGCCGCTTTCGACAGAATCAAAGAGTATCTCCAAGAACCACCCATTCTCATGCCACCGGTTGAAGGGGGACCTCTAATACTATACCTGACAGTACTTGACAGCTCAATGGGGTGTGTGCTGGGGCAGCATGACGAGTCTGGCTGAAAAGAGCACGCCATTTATTACCTTAGCAAAAAGTTTACCGACTGTGAGACCCGATACTCACTGCTCGAGAAAACTTGTTGCGCTTTGGTATGGGCTGCTCGCCGGCTGAGACAGTATATGTTGACTCACACTACTCTGTTGATTTCAAAGATGGATCCAATAAAGTACATATTCGAAAAGCCTGCCCTGTCTGGAAGAATAGCAAGATTGGAAATGATCTTGACAGAATACGACATCTAGTACACGACTCAGAAATCTATCAAGGGAAGTGTATTGGCAGACCACTTGGCACATCAGGCAGTGGACGACTACCAGTCAATGAACTTTGAATTTCCGGACGAGAGCATCATGATAGTGACTGATTGTGAAGTACCTGGACCAGATGAAGGACCTGAGGAAGGATCCCGATGGTCTATGCACTTTGACGGAGCCTCCAACGCTTTGGGTAACGGTATCGGCGCTGTGATCATATCCCCTCAAGGCAGTCATACTCCACTCACTGCCCGACTATGTTTCAACTGCACCAACAACATAGCGGAGTATGAGGCATGCATCATGGGTCTTCAAGCTGCAATTGACTTAAGGATCAAGTTTCTGAGACTCTTCGGAGATTCCGCTCTCGTGATCAATCAGATCAAAGGCGAGTGGGATACGAAACACCCAAACATTATTCCTTACAAAGAGTGTGTGTTGACATTGATCCCCCATTTTACAGAGATAACCTTTGAACACTTCCCAAGAGAGGAGAATCAGTTGGCGGACGCGTTAGCTACGATGTCTTCCATGTTCAAAGTCAAATGGGACAATGAGGCTCCCCGGATCATTATCTGGAAACTGGACGAACTTGCATATTGTTGTGATCTTGAGGCTGAGACAGTGACTGAAAAACCTTGGTATCATGAAGTGAAAAGGTACTTGGAAGCTCAAGAATACCCTGAAGGTGCATCTGTCAATGACAAGAAGTTTCTGAGAAGGTTCGCAGCAAAGTTCTTCCTTAGCAATGACATTCTGTACAAGCGAAACCATGATTCAATCTTACTGCTTTGTGTGGATAAGACTGGAGCAGAAAGAATCATGGCAGAGCTGCATGAAGGTACCTTCGGAACACATTCCAGTGGACACACCATGGCCAAGAAAATCCTTCGGGCAGGACATTTCTGGTCCACAATGGAAGCTGATTGTTACCAACATTCTCGGACATGTCATAAGTGCCAGATATATGCAGATAAGGTGCACGTTCCTCCAGTTCCTCTGAATGTCTTGACTGCACCGTGGCCTTTTGCAATGTGGGGCATTGATATGATCGGCGAGATTAGACCTACGGCATCCAACGGGCATCGCTTCATCCTGGTAGCGATTGATTACTTTACAAAGTGGGTTGAAGCAGCTTCCTATGCTACCGTAACCAAGAGTGTCGTGGCATGGTTCATTCGGCATAACTTGATCTATCGATACGGCATCCCGGAAAGGATCATTACAGACCACGGTACCAATCTTAACAACAAGATGATCACTGAGCTCTGCGAGCAATTCAAGATACAGCACCACAACTCTTCTCCTTATCGACCGAAGATGAATGGGGCTGTAGAAGCAGCGAATAAGAATATCAAGAAGATTGTGCAGAAGATGACAGTGACCTATAAAGATTGGCACGAGATGTTACCGTTTGCTCTTCATGGGTACCGTACCTCATCAAGGACGTCAATCGGGGCAACTCCTTTCTCCTTGGTCTATGGCATGGAGGCAGTCTTGCCGATTGAAGTCCAGATACCCTCTCTCCGGATAATGAAGGATGCAGATTTGAGTGAAGATGATTGGATCCAGACTCGACTTGATCAGTTAAATCTAATTGACGAAAAGAGACTCACTGCTATTTGTCATGGTCAAATGTATCAAAAACGGATGATCAGGGCATTTAACAAGAAAGTCAGACCACAAGAGTATCAAGTTGGGGACCTGGTAATCAAGCGCATCATTCTTCCTCAAAGTGATCCCAGGGGCAAATGGACCCCCACATACGAAGGGCCATTTATGGTTAAACATGTGTTCTCAGGAGGAGGCATGATTCTAACCACCATGGATGGTGACGACCTTCCTCACCCCGCCAATGCAGACATAGTAAAAAGATACTACGCATGATAAAAGACCCGCTAGGTTGACATACCTAGGCAAAAATTAGGGCTTCCCGGCGAACCAAAAGGGTTCGGGCAAAATGAGGGATGAAATGAAACAAATCTGTACACCCGGCAAGTTGAAAACCTGAAAAGGCGGCTTGGGCAAAAATGGGTATCCCGGTGGACTGAAAACCCGAAAGGGCGGTCCAGGCAAAAGTTGGGGATAAAGCGTAATACTATGTCTCAATGGATCACCTTGCATCCAGAATCCGGTATCAACCATCAAGTTCAGACGGCATCGATCAATCAGCTTCATCGTCAACTGAGCAGCAAAGTGATGAGACGCTCGAAGATATAAAGGCGATAGTAGAGTTGGAACCCAGTGGGATTATCTCTTTTCACACAACTGTTTTGTTTTCATTGTACAAATTGTAAACTCTGTTGTTCGGAGGCGTTCTCTTACTAGGACGTCAGCCTCTTGTACATAAAACGCCTATTTACAGGAAAATTAAAAAATCAATACAAATTCACTTTTCAGACCAATTGCCAAACGCTTTTCTTTTTCTGTTTTGTTTTGCAAAGAACGTCCAATGTTCGATTGTGATATATGCATTTGACACTAATTGCTAACTCATAAATATTTGCATACAAAACAAAGGATTAATTACGGGTAACATCAAAAACAGGGGCAATAATGAGTTGTCTAAACAATCTAATGGCTCTGTCCACCAAGGTACCAAGGTAAGTTCGGTTGAAGAACGTAACCAAGATATCTTAATTCCCCAGAGAGTGAGCCAAGATTCAACAATACTCTCCCTGAGCAGTTGGTCTCCCGTCAGCCCTGATAAGGCACAATACCTCCAGCAAGTCAGCAATACTCTCCCCAAGCAGAGTTAGCCTACTCAGTCAGCCTTAAGGAAGTTGGATTATTCCCCAGCAGATCTCAACATTCCTCAACGGAGTCTACAAATATTCCTCTACAAGCATCCCCGACAATCTTGATCTAAGATTGTTCCCCGACGGTATACCGGACATCCAGTGGAACCATTCCCCAGTCCAATCTGAAAAGTTTCCCCAAGAGAGTTGAATCAATTCCCCCAATAGGAAGCTTATCCTCAGCAGGTCTTGAAGCTTATCCCCAGCAGGTCTTGAAGCTTATCCCCAGTATATTCTGGAAGCTTGTCACCCGCATAGCACGAACGCGTCTACCGGACTTTTTATTCAAAGGTTATTTCCCCACCAGGATATAACTGGGTTATCCTCAGCCATTTGCCACGGAAAGATCGTCCCCGGCGAAGTCTTCCTATCCCCAGTGAAGTTCATCAAATTCTCCAACAGAACATATCAATGGTATCCCCAGCGGAGTTATCATCAAACCTCAGCAGAGTACCTCTCTTTCTCCACAGAGTTCACTCCCCGCAGAGTAATCTATTCGCCAAGTTTATTCCCCAACGGAGTCATCTTCTCCTATCGGTATTCTTGCAACCATCACTCCCAGCGGAAACGAAGAACGCTACTCTTCAACATCAAGCCCAGGATATAACTTCCCGGCACCCGTCAAGGATTTACTTTCCTAGACAAAAATAAATTCATAAACATCATATCTTCATACATTATAGCATGCACATACGCATCACGAACATACAATCTCATTCATTTTTAGAATATCACGCATGTCATACATCATGACATTGCACACAACTAACATTTTGTCTTTTCAGGACAAAGGTCAGTACAAAGATGATTACTATCAACGGTCGCAACTGAAGATCCGATTCCTGTATCTTGCCAGGGTGTATCTGTTGACGGATAATTCCAGACTCGATTCCTGTATCCTGCCAGGGCACGTCTGAAGAGTTCGAAGATCCGATTCCTGTATCTTGCCAGGGTGTATCTGTTGACGACTAATTCCAGACTCGATTCCTGTATCCTGCCAGGGCACGTCTGAAGAGTTCGAAGATCCGATTCCTGTATCTTGTCAGGGTGTATCTGTTGACGACTAATTCCAGACTCGATTCCTGTATCTTGCCAGGGAACGTCTGAAGAGTTCGAAGATCCGATTCCTGTATCTTGCCAGGGTATATCTGTTGACGACTAATTCCAGACTCGATTCATGTATCTTGCCAGGGCACGTCTGAAGATTCGAAGATCTGATTCCTGTATCTTGCCAGGGTGTATCTGTTGACGACTAATTCCAGACTCGATTCCTGTATCCTGCCAGGGCACGTCTGAAGAGTTCGAAGATCCGATTCCTGTATCTTGCCAGGGTGTATCTGTTGAAGACTAATTCCAGACTTGATTCCTGTATCCTGCCAGGGCACGTCTGAAGAGTTTGAAGATCCGATTCCTGTATCTTGCCAGGGTGTATCTGTTGATAACTATATTCCAGACTCGATTCCTGTATCTTGCCAGGGCACGTCTGAAGAGTTCGAAGATCCGATTCCTGTATCTTGCTAGGGTGTATCTGTTGACGAATAATTCCGGACTCGATTCCTGTATCTTGCCAGGGCACGTCTGAAGAGTTCGAAGATCCAATTCTTGTATCTTGCCAGGGTGTATCTGTTGACGACTAATTCCAGACTCGACTCCTGTATCCTGCCAGGGCACGTCTGAAGAGTTCGAAGATTCGATTCCTGTATCTTGTCAGGGTGTATCTGTTGACGAATAATTCCAGACTCGATTCCTGTATCTTGCCAGGGCACGTCTGAAGAGTTTGAAGATCTGATTCCTTTATCTTGCCAGGGTGTATCTGTTGACGACTAATTCCAGACTTGATTCCTGTATCCTGCTAGGGCACGTCTGACGAGTTCGAAGATCCGATTCCTGTATCTTGCCAGGGTGTATCTGTTGACGACTAATTCCAGACTCGATTCCTGTATCTTGCCAGAGCACGTCTGAAGAGTTCGAAGATCCGATTCTTGTATCTTGCCAGGGTGTATCTGTTGACGACTAATTCCAGACTCGATTCCTGTATCCTGCCAGGGCACGTCTGAAGAGTTCGAAGATCCGATTCCTGTATCTTGCCAGGGTGTATCTGTTGACGACTAATTCCAAACTCGATTCCTGTATCTTGCCAGGGCACGTCTGAAGAGTTCGAAGATCCGATTCTTGTATCTTTCCAGGGTGTATCTGTTGACGACTAATTCTAGACTCGATTCCCGTATCCTGCCAGGGCACGTCTGAAGAGTTCGAAGATCCGATTCCTGTATCCTGCCAGGGTGTATCTGTTGACGACTATATTCCAGACTCGATTCCTGTATCTTGCCAGGGCACGTCTGAAGAGTTCGAAGATCCGATTCCTGTATCCTGCCAGGGTGTATCTGTTGACGACTATTTTCCGGACTCGATTCCTGTATCTTGCCAGGGCACATCCACATGAAGAGTTTGAAGATCAACCCCTGTAACGGGCCAGGTAATTATTTTCTTTCTCAGGTACGCAAGTTCTCGCTAAGGAATCTCTTACGCGATCGACACCTAGATGGCATCAATAAGCCCATCCACATACCAACAGCTCCAGATGGAATCTATAAGCCCATTCTCCTATCCATCATCTCTCCAAATGGCATCCGTAAGCCCATTCCCACCATCACATTGCTAACATGTGAGCGCAAATTTCTGGGCACTCTAGTGTTCAATCATCTTCCACCTTCGGATTACGAAAGGCACGCCAACCAATCTACATACTCAGGTCTAAGAAGATTGAACAGGGGCAACTGTTGTACCCCAAAATTTTCCCTCCCATATTCTTCAAGATTTGCCAAGATCAATCTCCAGATGATTCAAAATCTCTCAAGGATTGCACAGTCCAATTGCCTCCTAACACAGTCAAAATTAGGGTTTTGGTTCTTGCAAATAAATTGAGGTTTCCAAGGGTCCAAACAAGCCCCACATGCCTAGATACATTGTCAAGCATCCATATGTCAAGTTTCAAGACTCACAGCATCAAATTGCACAGTCAAAAACCCTAAATGCTTCACAGTCAACTGTAGGGGCAAAATGGTCATTTGACAGTCAAAAGTCAAAAATTTTGGTCAACATCTTATTTTGAAGCCACAAACATCATTTGATCTATTCTTGATCATGATTCTCAAAGCATGGCTCAAAAAGTCCCAAGATGCAAAAGTTTCTATTTTTGGACAGTTGAAAAGTCAACTGCAAATTGACCAGGGCATAACTTCCTCATGGTTTATCATAAAAATCCCATCCAAAGCTCATTTTGAAGGGGATGACATTTCCTACAACTCATATTCACACTCCAAGTCCAAGAAATGCTCTCACAAAAAGTTATCAATTTCAACATTATAGGTCATTTTCAAAAGTCAACAAAAAGGCACTTTAAGTCAAAGACCATAACTTGAGATTGGTAAATCAAAATGACATGGGACCAAAGGCATTGGTTAGAGGACTTCAAGACCTTTCCAAAATGTCCAAGAATATGATCATAGCTTCAAAATTGAGCAAGATATGCATTGGAGAAGTTGGGAAATTTTTGGGAACTTTCAAAAGTCAACTTTGCCTAAAACACTTCAAAATTGCTAATGGGCCTCAAATTCTTCCTTGAATCATTACCCAAAGCCTATGCACGACCCATTGAGCTAAAAATTATTTATTTTCTTATTTTTAATTAATTAATTGAATTTTTATTCTTATTAATTCATTTAATTAGATTTAATTATGGGAAAATATCAAATAATGCTTTTTCAAATCTTTTTATGCAGCAAATACACTCATTATAGGCTAAAGATTTCGTGCATCATCCCAAGGGGACAAGATCATCCACATTTGGCAAGATTTTCATGAAAAAAGATTGGAAAATATATGATTGGCAATCAAAGATTCAAGTCATCAATTCATGGACTTATGGGCTTGTTTCTGACCTAGAATGCTTCACATGCATATGCACAAGGAAACCCTATTCCACAATACACGAAAAAGTTGCTGAAGCTGCATAACCAAGTTGCCAAAATTCCAAAGAAATTGTGAAACTGATTTCATAGTTGGAGCACGTTTCAAAGCATAAAAAGGATCCTAACACGTTGCTGGACCTTCCAGGAGTCTATTGCAATCAAGAACCAACTTCCATACTCAAAGAAACGTTAAAACAACATCGCGTTTTTCACAAAAATGTCCATAATCGAATTTTAATTTCCACGCATCATTCATATGTTTTGATTATTGATTCATGCTACTAACATCTCCCTGAAACTTTTGGCATAGTTTAATTGTTCTAAAGATGCTTGAATCGAAATCTGCCATTGATGAAACCTAGGGTTTCAGAAGCTTCAAAATAGGGCTTCCCATATACTGTAAAATTGGACCATCAAACATACATGAATGAATT
Organism: Vicia faba; assembly: GCA_948472305.1. Taxonomy (NCBI): domain Eukaryota; kingdom Viridiplantae; phylum Streptophyta; class Magnoliopsida; order Fabales; family Fabaceae; genus Vicia; species Vicia faba. The sequence goes on from OX451736.1 coordinate 1,163,910,707, forward strand.
CGTTGCAAGAAACCTGATTCAACGAAACCCTCGCGCCCAATTTATTTAACCCATGGGCGTAATCGTTATTTTCACAGGTTCCACTTAGTGGGGGTTTAAAACCCCCGCTATTTGTTTTATAATTGCAGGAAAAAGATGAAGAAGAAGCTGAGGTGTCCAGGCGTGGTTGGGTAATTCAAATATTAGCGCGTTTTTTCTTTCTTTCAGCATGATTATCTTTTTTCATATATTATATTCTTTGTCTATCCATATAACAAATGCGTTGCCTGGCTCAGTTGGTTGATGAGGTGTCTTGCAAACAATGGGACCTGGGTTCGATTCCCAGGTCCCCCCACATATTGCATAATTTTTGTTTTAACGTATTCCCATGCAGCTTCCATCAAATGTTCTACCATACACGCTCATACGCTAGCCTGCCAAGTGGCTCCAAGATCCAATCCAGTGGCCTCAGAAGGAAGTCCATGGTAGAGCTCAGTCAATGGACATACACACAAGCGTAGAAAGTCAACAAGGCCTTTGGCTGATGGGCCTGAATTGCTGCAAACACCTCCATTCTGGGCCTGATACCCCCTATATTTGTATTCTATTTTTAATTTTCTTTTCTTTTCTTTTTAATTCTTTTTAAATTGTTTTAATTATTTTTCTTAATTCACCATAAAATAATTTTCATAATAAAAAATCAGAAACCAAAAAAATGTTTAATATTTAATTCTTATTAATTTCACTATTAAAATATTTTGGTAAATAAATTTCAATAACTAATTTAGTTTAATTTAAGTTTGAAACTTTAATCTTTTTCTTAATAAATAAAAAATGTGTAGAATTAGGTTTTTGACATTTCATCTTTTTCTTAATTAATTTTTTTCATTATTTATTATTATAATTACTATTTATTTTTGTAAATAAACATGTACATTAATTAATTAGTAAATTAGGTCAACTTTAATATTTTCATTAATAATTAAAATACATAGAATTAGGGTTTTATCTTGATTTTAATTTTCTTTATTTTCATAAATACCAAAAACATAAAAAACATTTTATTTTCTTTAATTAAATATTAATTAGCTTTAATTTGATTTAATTTCAAGCAAAGGGTCAAAACCCTCAGACATTCAATTTTAATTTCTTTTCACGCATTATTTTCTTTTGAATATTATGTAATTGCTCAAGGAATGTAATAGTATTTAGGTATTTATTTACTTTCCGCACTTTTATCAAAACGGGTCTTTGTACTTTGGCGATGTATAGACCCACGCCTTGTAATAGCGTAGCTTTTATCTTTCCACATTTAAATTTCCGCACTTTTAAATTCTAAATTGCATGAAAGAATGTATGGTTAATTAAAAACAAGCGTAGCTCACAAATGCCATGATCAAAGATAAACTTAACCTGAAAACAACACACAAATTCACACAACACTCTTAGGGTACGCCTCGCCTGTTGCCTTCGAAACGTGGTAGTCAAGTATAGGACGTTTTAGTAAGTCCTTATGTACATGATCCAGTTGCCTCGAAACAGTTGCCTCGAAACAAGATGCCTCGAAACAGTTGCCTCAGAATAGTTGCCTCGAAACGGTTGCCTCGGATTAAATAAGGATCAAGGACATAAGGGTAGCTTCTAAGGTGTCCTACTGTTGCTTTGGTGACCACACTGTCCCTAAACTCGAATTGACCCGAACACCTCTAACGGTGGTGCTACCTACCTCTCAATGGTGGGATGGCACTACCTAATGGACTTCTACACAGCTTAATTCCTTAGGGTAGGTAGATGACTCATAGATACTTGCTCTCTTCAAAAAACAAATCAAAACTCTTTTCACACCAACACTTTCAAAAATCTTTCAAAATAATTTTTCAAACACTCTTGAGGACTGATACAAGAGTTATTCAGAAATCTTTAAACGAAACTTTTTCAAACCCACTCACACTTTGAAAAGCAAACATTTTGAAAACATAAGAGCAAGTATCTAAGAGCCCCTGGATAACCATGGATAGAAAGGGTGCTAACACCTTCCCTTTCTATAAATCTACCTCCCGAACCGATAAACTATCTCATAAGGAATTTTGCTGTGCTTTTGTCCTTTCCATGTTGGAGAACATAAAAGACGGTGGCGACTCTTGCTTCCGCGACATTTCACGAACCAGCGTTAAACAGTCAGTTCTAAATCCACCGATCACACCCACGATATATATTTCTAGATTTTAGACGATGCTGGTTGAATCTCCCCAATGAGATCCAAGGCCCATCCTCTAAAAGGCCAAGGTTTCACAATCGGGTGAAGTTCGCTTGCAGGTACATGTTTGATGCCTGTATGTATTTGACATTCTTGGCAACCTTTTGCAAACTCCACACAATCTTTCAACATAGTAGGCCAATATAATCCTTTTCGAAACAGCAACCATTTTATTTTATGGCCTACTTGATGTGCCCCACATGCCCTAGCATGTGTAGTTGAAAGGGCTATGTATGCCTCTGTTACACTTAGGCCTTTTAGTAGTACTCCTTCAGGTGTCTTTTTAAATAACTCGTTTCTCATTAGAATATAACTTAGTGCCCTGTACTTTGTTTTTCATTCTGTCGAAGCCATTGGATTTTGCAAATAATCTACTATAGGCTTTCTCCAATCTTGTTCTGTTAGATTGTCTATGAACAAAATTTCAAAGTTTTCTTGGTCAGCGTACCCCAGTTTTGTTGTTTCCAAATCTGTTAGAGACAACTTGGTTGATGTTACTCTTCCTCTAACTTTGATTTCTTGTTGTAATTTTTCTTTCAAAATTTTATACCCAGATGCAATTTTTGCTAAGTCATTAGCCACTTGATTTTCCAATCTTGGTATATGTCGAATGTTGATCACTTCAAAGTTTTTCAACAAACGATTGGCTATTACAAAATACATGATAAGATTTTCTCTTATACATTTGTATTCTTTGGTAACTTGCCTTATGACTAACTATGAGTCTCCCATTATTTTGACTCGAGTTGCCCCCAATTCCAACAAGATATCAAGGTCTATGATTAGAGCTTCGTACTCAGCCTCATTGTTCGAACAAGAACCTTCGATATTATACTTGAATGTTGTTGGATTTTATTTGGAGAAAAAATTAGAACTCCTACTCCAGTTCCATCTTTTTATCTGGAACCGTCAAAGTATAACTTCCAGGGTTCGATCTCTAAGTAGTTTAATGGTTCTTCATTTATTGAGTGGTCAACTATAAAGTCTACTACCACTTGACCTTTTACAGCCTTGAGAGGCATAAAGGTTAATGAATACTCAGTTAATGCAAATGCCCATTTGCTTATTCGACTGTGCAAAATGGGTTTCGACAACATGTATTTGAAAACATCAAAATGAGACGAAACATAAACTGGTTTTATATATTGCTTGAGTTTTGAACATGAGAAGTTAAGACATAAACATAGTTTCTCAACTTTGCTATATCTAGTTTATGCATCATTTAAAACTCTACTGATGTAGTAGATGGGTCTTTCGACACCATTTTAATTCTCTTGAGCCAACATGCTCCCAAGGGTTTTATCAGATGCAGCTATGTACAATCTCATACTCCTGTTTCTACAAGGAGGTACTAGAACAGGTGGCTTGGTGAGGTATCATTTGATCTTTTCGAAGGCCTCTTGTTGTTCTTGCCCCCACTCAAATCTTCCTTTGTTAAGTCGAAGTACTGGTGAGAAGGCTTGCGTTTTTCCACTTAAGTTGGATATAAATCTCCTCAGGAAATTTATCTTGCCAAGTAGAGATTGCAACTCCTTCTTGCTAGTTGGCGCTTTCGCTTCCAAAATGGCTATGGTCTTGTTCTGGTTTATTTTGATTCCCTTTTTATGGACCACAAAGCCTAAGAAGTCCCCTGCTTTGACGCAGAAAATGCACTTTAGAGGATTCATCTTTAGACCATAACTTCTCATCCTTTTGAAGGACTGTCGAAGGTGGTCTATGTGATTCTTCCCTGAAACAGATTTAACAACAATATCGTCAATATAAATCTGCATAAAAGTTTCAATAAAATCATGGAAGATGGAATCCATTACCCTTTGATATTTTGCCCCTGCATTTTTTAGGCCAAAGGGTATCACTACCCATTCATAAGTACCTAAAGCTCCAAAGCATCGAAATGATGTTTTCGACACATCCTCTTCAACAATGAAAATTTGATTATACCCAGAGTATCCATCAAGCATACTCATGTATTCAAAGCCAGTGTCAGAATCGACAAGCATTTTTGCCACAGGCATTGGATATTCATCTTTGGGTGTTGCAGCATTTAAATATCTATAATCAATGCACACTCTTAAGGTACCATTTTCTTTATAACAGGTACTATATTTTCTATCCATTTGACAGTCTTTCTACTTCCATGTTAATCTTCGACAAGATTTCTGGTGCAAAATGCCTTGGAGTTTGCTTCACAAGCTTTTTTCCAAGCTTTATTGGTAGTTGAAGCTCCACCAATCTTCTGTCGAGACCAGACATCTTGTCATAATCCCACGCAAAGCAGTCTTTAAACTCCTTCAACAATTGTACTATTTCGACCCTGAGTGCTGGATCTATGTTCGCACTGATGTATGTTGGTATTTTCACCAAACCTTCGCCCAGGTCTATTTCTTCCAGAGGATCTTGCACTAGCATTTTAACATTGTCTGCCAACGGATCCTTTTCAAAACCCAAAGGCTCATCATCATAGATGGAATCTAGCCTCTGGCTTCTTTCTTCCTCCCTTCTTAAGTCAGGTGGTTCTGGTTCGAAGTCTTTCCAAAGACCTTCTAGAAGAAACACTTGGTCATTGGCTTCGACAACCATATACTTGACTTCAGCCTCTAAGGCCGCTATCATTCTACTTTCGGCCACATATGCCGAAATCCTTTGTAAAGCTTGTGATTCAGTCATCATCACTGAGTTCACTTCCCCAGCCTGTTGGCCGTATGTCATCAACTCCTCTATAGTCAATGTTTGATAAATCTTCTCTATCCCACTGGAACCCATGGTCAAAGTATAGGTAGAGGGAGCAAAAGGCATTTGGTTCTGGTGCCAAATAAATGTCTAGAGGATTTCATGACCCTATGTGAGCCAGATTTTTGTCAAAGTTTGTTCTATCGACATTATTAGCTTCTACCATATAGTAGCTTTGATCTGCTTCAATATTTTCAACTATACCATCTAGGCACCAAATGGTAACACGTTGGTGCATTCATGATGGCACTGCGCCTATGCCATGTATCCACTCTCTACCTAAGAGTTGATTATAGTTGGGCTTCGCTGAAATGACCATAAACATAGTTGGTCGAAGTATTGTTCCCACCTTGAGGTCTAATTGTATCACCCCCATAATAGTTCCAATACCTCCCTCATAGTTCGATAGAACCATGTTGTGGGGTTTGATATCTTCACCCCCTTTGCCTAGTCTCCTCAGTATACCTCGGGGAATTATATTTATTGTAGCCCCACAATCAACCAGAATTTTGTTGATGGTTGCTTCCCTAACTTTTGCTCTGATGAACAATGGTTTGAGGTGATTCTTCATCGCCTCAGTGGGGCGCTCGAAGAAAGCATTTTGCTCTTCGACACAGTCGTTGTTCATGACGTAATAACAAACTGGCCTATGTTTATCCATCTCCTGTTCGACCTCCCAGTCAGTCTCTTCCACTTTGACTTGGCATTCGTATTCCCTGGGTAGTATTGATACTACATTCACCATAATATCCAAAGTATCATCGGATTCATAATTACCTTCATCATTTGATTCACCTTGTTCTGGCCACACTAATCTTCTAGCAACTGGTTTTCTTTCCAAAGGATTTCTTTGCTTTCCTTTTTACTTTCTTTGTGGCACATTGGTGCTTGATTCAAGTTGAGGCTCCATGTAGCCTCTCTTTCGGCTTTTTGCCATCTTTGATATCTCCTCCACTAGGAGCAGGACATGGGGTTTTTTCCCTTGTAGTTGCTCGACACATGAGCCACTTTGTTTGTTGTTGTAGTTTGGAATTCTTCCTATAGGCTAAGGATGATACTCTTGGCACATCAAATGTTTGCCATTTCTCCTTACGGGGCCTTTTTCTGCTTGCTATTTTCAGCCAAGTGTCCATAGGGACATTTGTTGGAGGTCTGAAAGTTGATGGCCTCATCACATGGTTCATTGGTCCCTTCTGATATCTTCTTCTGGGATCATATCGGACCTCGGGATCCATGTTGGGTTGGGCATTGGTGCCCCATTTCTCCTTTGCTGCCCTCACACCTTGTATGTGTTCTGCAGCCTTTTTGTCGAAGATAGAGCTGCATCTTGGACACAACATCACTTCAGACCTCTTTTTCTGGCATCGTTGCAGAAAATCTGCCAGATTCTCATTCTCTTTAGGAAATGCAGTTTTATTGACTTCCTCTTGTCAGATGGAATCTTCTGAAGCCTTCTCCCCATATACTTCAACCATGTTGACTTCTACGTTGCTCTTGGCAGCGAGATTCAGCCTTTGCATTTTGGCTTCTAGGTCCTCTGTCGAACCTGTGACGGCAGCCAAATAGGAACCTGCAATAATCCCTTTGTTTGAGCCTTCAACAGCTCCTTTGTTTGAGCCTTCTGTAGCTCCTTTGTTTAGGCCTTCAGTAGCCTTTCTCACTCTTTAAACAGTCTTTCTGGAGATGTTCCCTGTGAAACTGCCAAAAACAGGCTTATTGACGAAGTCTTCTAAAACTTCAACCATGTTGATGCCTGGTGGTTCAGCATAGTGGGCATTAACTTGCAATGGGTTTGCATCAATTTTCATCGAAGGTTTGTCAGCAAACTTGAGTCGCCCCTCCTTGATCGCTCCTTGAACGAATCCCTGAAAAGAAAACATTGTGAAGTTTTATGGCCCAAAAAATTATGATACTTACAAAAACCTCTTTTCTTTCTTTATTCTAAAGGAGGGATTTTTTCCTCTGGGGGCCAGATCCTTGTAATGGTGAAGACGCACTCACCAAAGGTTATAAAAATGTGGACGCAACGTTCATAAGGCTAGCCATTTTAGTAGTTGGCATGCCATAAGGCTGGTCTCGACCCATCCAGTATGTTGAAAATCCTGGGGGGACATAGGGTCGAGATCCTTGATTTACCCTTGGTGAGGGTGTTCCTAATGGACCTCTGGGACCTATATATGAAAGTATTGGTCCCGCTTATACTATTGTCAATGTTGATGTCGAACCAACGGTTGATGGGATAGTTTCACTAACGGTTGGTATAATCGTTGTTTCCGCAGTAATTGATGGAGGTATTTCTCCATTATTTGGCTGATTAGCCATTTCACTATTTCTTCTCCTAGTTGTAAACTCGTTGGTGGTTAATTTACCACTTCTTAATAACATACAACACTTTGTAAAAGAAAAGAAATTATGTAAAGAATTTATGTTAATATAAACAAGAAAACAAAAATTAGCAAAGTCCCACCAGGTGTGCCAATTTGTTTACCGTAAAAATTGGTAAACAACCGTTGATCTTCCAAAAAGGGTGATTTTTTGTTACTTGCAGGATCGATCAGATTGATCCTAGGATATATGCTAAATATTTGTGTTGTTTTGATAAAAATTCTAATTCTAATAAAGAACATGTTCGACTGAGAAAGGTGGAGGTTAGAGGCAGACAAAAACTTGATAAAAGTGCAAGTAAAAGTAAGTAGAAAGGGGTTGAGAAGAGTAGAAATATGGTAAAAGTGTAAGTAAAATGCAAGAGAAAATAAACTTTACAAATAAGATAAAAGGGTGTAAGCAGGAACGACAAGGAATGTAAAAGACTTTGATTATAAAATGTGGTGTTTCAAACGTACATTCTTAATATTCTTTCTCACGCAGTGGGTACTCGAATAGTATTGAGTAACTTGTACAATTGGTTGAACACACGGAAAATATTTATAAACTTCCTATATTTATACTAGTAAAAAGTAACTGCTAGACGGTTACTTCGATCCAGGATCAGGACAAGTGTCCTTTGCATGTTCTTCGATCTTCTACTTCATGCCACGTTGCTTTCTTCAACTGCCAAGTGAACTCCCTTTCCCTCTTATATTCAAATTCAAATTCAAATTGTTGTTGATACGAACGCTTCCAGGTCGAAGGCTCTTACAAGATCGAACCCTCTGGGTCAAAGACCCTTTCTAACTTAGAGAATTCTCTAAGTGTTTTTTCCTTCTTAACAAGGATGATTTCGACGGGCCTTTTCAAAGGCTCTTAATTCGAAGTATCTTCAAATTTAGACTATGTTTCCAAATCAAAGGGTTCTTAATTTAGACTTCTTCAATCTCTTAGATTTCTTCAGTCTATTTTTAGCCAATAAAGCCAATGTGTCTGGGTGTCGAATTTAGGAGCTAACACCTAGTCCTAGGTGAAATCATCTATAATATAATTGTCTAGAAAACCTTAACACGACTGTCTAGCTCTATGTGTTAAGAAAACTGAAACCCTATTGATATGATAGGGAAACATAGTATATTATTCTGAATAATTAAATTAATGGAAAATAACTATTGTGTTGAATAAAACAAGAGATCAGTATCGTTACAATGACAAATCAGAGACACCCCCTAGCATTGGGGGGTTTAGCCTCTCATAGTATTCAAAGAAAATTCAATAAAAATATTAGACATTACAAGATAAGAGGATTGCTTTGATCTTTAATCGCAATAGCTCTTAAAGATCTCTGTTCCCCAAACCCTTGAGAGCTTTATTCCTTCTTCTGCAATTCTTTCGTACAATCAAAAATTATTTCTCTCTTCTCAAAAACAAGCTTAAATAGTCCCCAATGCACCATAGTTGTCAGAAATATCCAAAATACCCTCGGGATGACTAAATAACCAAGTTGCCCAAAAGTCACATTTTCAGCGCCCGGGTGTCGGCCTCTGTCCCTCGTACGAACAAACTGCTTGCTTGGACCTTCTAAAACGGGTCGTGTCAGCTGACACGGGCACCCATGCCAGCCTCTGCTTCTTCTCCCAATATACGCTTATGCATCCTTTCCTGACACGGCCCGTGTCAGGTGACACGGGTGGCCGTGTCAGGACCCCTGTAGCCTCCAATATTCTTCGTCTCAACACTGAAACTCTTATTTTATTTGCACAAGTCCATTGGGGCTTTTTTCCTGAATCTGACAACATAGAACACTACTAATAAAACACATAAAATACAACAAAAAGACATATACTTATACTAAAAACACTACGAGAATGGAAAATTGGAAAAGTCAAACATCTTAAAAAAACAATAGACAAAAGAACTGAAGTATTACCAATTTTCGCGGAGTCATTCTGAATAAATGAATGAGAACTAGTAGAGTTGGTGAACGATCAAATATGTTTTGTGATTTCTTTTGTGCTAGTAGTTTATGAGTTTTTAGACTCTTCGCTCCCTATCTCTTTTTGATAATGTCAAATGGGAAAAAGTTATAATGAGTATATATCTATTATATGCATTATATATAATTATGGTGCAATGTTTCAGGGGGCACAAGGAAAGCTTTGATCACACTTTTCTCATGTTCATGTTGACTCAATTATGATGTAAGTTGCCAAGCCTAAAAAAGGCAGAGACTGCAAAATTTTCTTAGGGTATCTCTGAGTTTTTAGGACTTTGTAACTTGTCTATTTAATAATTCTTCTAATAATTGAGTATGGATTTATATGATGTGCAAATATATTTGTCATTTAATTTTAATGATGACAACAAATGACAAGTGTAAAGCAGATTAAAAGACAATAACTCTATAATTCAAATGTTTATTTGGTGTTAATAGCTCTTTTCAAGAGTTCTTTATGATAACTATCATAGGGGGAGTTGAATACAATTATCCAATAGTTCCTAATGATAACATATGATAAAAAAGAAGATATCTCAAGCTTCATCACTCAGATGATTCAAAGTTCCATTTAAAGTGCTAATCAAACGATGAATAAGTAGATGGACTTAAAGTCTCAAAATTATGAAAGTGGGAAAGTGTGAAAGCTCATTTGGTTATACGCAGTGATCAATTTATTGTAAAAAGTAGAAGAGTAAATCTTTAGGTACTAAGACAATCACACACACACAAAAACTCTTTTCATACCTATTTTATTCTTATTAAATGTCTTAAAACCAATTAAGAAGTGATTTAATCAATTAAGGAATCTAAATCACTGCCTAATAAATTAAGATTTTAGTTAAACCTATTAAAGCAAAGATAAACACCTTTTAATCTATTAGAAAAGACATTATTAAGGATGCTTTAATTGATTAAAACATGTTTTAATCGATTAACACATTTATTTGTCTCATGGATTATTTCATTTTTTGAGCCACATATTTTCTATAAAAATGAGGATTCTCCTCATTTCATTTTACACCATATTTTTGAATAGAAATCTCGATACTTTTCTCTACTTTGTTTCTTTCTAAATTTTTTTCCACTAAAATTGTTGTAGTCCTGAAATATTGAAAGGTCCTTTTAGAGTTGAGTTTTATGGTGTTTTGATTACTATTTTTTATTCAAGAGTGTGATTATTTTATGAAATGTCTTTGTAATGGATTTAAAGGTTACAAGCAAAACCTGGAAAAAGCTTTAGTGAAGGTTCTTGAGCTAAGCTTGTGTAAAAGTTATGTTTGTTGTTAGAAGGTTCGGGGGATGTTCTTGTGTAAAATATCCAAGTGTTGTTGAAGAATGCACGGGCTAATCCTATAAAATCTCAAGTTTTATTTTAGTGAAACTCTCAAGAGCAAACTCTTTGGAACATGAGTAGACCAAGTGTTTAAGCCGAACATGTAACACCCTACATTTTCTAATGTAATAAAATTTCAACTTATATTATTAATCTATGGAGTATGATTACTTCAATTATTTTACATGTAGCATTAGAAAGAGTATTAGAATTTATATTAATAATCTAGAAAAACTATGGGTTTATTAGTAACTAAGGGTGTACATAGAACATGGACCTAAACCTTGTATTTTCGACCCACAATTAACTTTTTTAAGTAAAAAATAGGGGAATTTATGTTCCCGTCCTAAAGCTTGCTCCTACACCCTTGTAAAAAATCAAAACTACCCTTAGAATACGAAAATGCATCTTTGGACGCACCCTATTCACCTACAATTCATTCGTTTTTTAGTTAAAAACTAATATCATGTTAACAAATGATACGGAAATGCATCTTAGTATAGCTTACGAAGATGCACTTCTAGACGAGTTTTTAATCAAATACCCTCCAGACTATTCTACTTCCTCATTTCTCTTTTACTCTCTCAAACTCTCAGACCCTCTCAAACTCTCTCAAACTCTCTAAACTCGTTTCCAAGTTACTACTCTCAATACCCAATCAATCAAAAGCTCAACATCAAACTCATATTTGGTAAGTTTTTTATTTCGCTATACATTTTTTATTTCTCTATACATTTGTAGAAATTGAGCATAGTTTAGATAGGTCATTTAATTGAGAAATGTGTTAAATATGTAGTTTAGATGATCAATACTTTTTTAGAACATTGGATTTCCATGCATTTTTTCCATTTTTTTGTTTCTGTAAGTTACAAGTTAATACGGAAATGCACTTCCGTATTTGATCAAAATTTGATTTCCCATAAATCCAAAAATGGGCATTTCAGTAGCCAGTCAGCATGTATTGGTTGATTTTATTTTCATTGTGTTTCATACGGGTAATACTTATATGGTTTGATTATAGGCATTATGGATGATAACTAAGCTAGATTTAGGCTCGATAGAGTTTCGTAGGGACCACTCACTTATAGTTCGTTTAATGTAGATGCGTCAACTTCTGGGGTTCATGTATCCCCACCTTCATCCTCCTGAATGAGGCATATGTCACCTCCTGATACCCCAAAAGTCCTCGATCCAGGTTGAGGCATCCTAGGTTCCCGAGGGGGTTGGAGGAGGCTCGTACAACTTATTGTTGTTGCCTTTATATCAAGACCATGCTGCCAAGCATATGTGGGACGAAGAGGTAAAATCCATATGTATTTATCATTTGAAACACATGTGTTTTAATATTTGATTCTTTTGACATTGACTTAATTTATTGCAAGATCATGATGTTTTAAAATGCATAAACCATGGTCGAAAGATTGCGAGTCTACCTCAACATGATGAGGAATGGTTTCAAGATGTGATGTTGTTATCAGGGTTGCGAGACATATGTTGGACTGATTATTATATTGCTAATCATGGTATAATGTTAGAGTTTATTGAGAGATGGCACTATGAGACATCATCTTTTCATCTTCTAAATGGTGAGATGTCCATCACACTGGATAATGTCTCATGTCTACTGAATTTTCTAATCAGGGGAAGTCTGTTAGACCATGACATGATTGTCATAGATGAGGCACTAGAGATAATGGTGACATATTTAGGAGATGACCCATGGCTTGACCTGAAGGAGATAGTGTATGCCCGATAGTGTCATGCTATGTTTCGATTCCTAGAGAGGCCGTATGCACAACAACTGACAGCATCAGAGTAGACCGATGGCGATGACAAAGATGTTATGAAGCATAGAGCATATGCAATGAGAGCATACATGTTGTAATTGGTTGGCACATCCATTTTTATGGACAAAAGTTCCTATTATGTATATGCAATTTGCCTCAGATACTTCACTGAGTTGGAGTAGATTCATGAGCACAACTAGGGGTGCTTGTTTGGCCTACCTCTACTCTAAGTTAGCCGAATGTTGTACGTGGAAGACCAAATAGGTAATAGTTGGATGCACGATGTCGACGATAATATATTTGCATCCTATATAGTTTTTGTACCATTTTTATAACATTTGTGCTATGCCATTACTAATAATTCATATGTACCATTTTCAGGCGTGGATCCTCCACCACATCCCATACATCTTCATCTAGTCATATGTTGAGACCTATACTACGGATATGCCCCATGCTTGTGCATTCACCCCTACTCAGAGGGAATCAGGCGACGGAGCCTTTTAGGGTGTATCTTGACTGTATAATATAAGATGATATACACTTCCAGGAGTACAAAGATCACCATCATATGCGTCCCTTGGATAACATAGCCTTATACTCTACTCCGAATGGTTGGATTATGGGTCACGTATGATGTATCCACATATCCCTGAGCACGTCATGTGCCAATTAGGGTATATGTAGTTTGTTCCAAGAATCCCTTCTCATTATTCTCCTTCATCTATAGCCTACAGATATGTAGATGCCATGTATGTTGGTTTCCTTAATCATTTGGTTCCGGTTGAAACACGAGGTACAATAGCTTATATTGAATAGATTTATGCATTCGAATACTTCCAATGGTATTTTAAAGTGTCACATTCTTACATGACACCAAATTCTCAGGGAATTCCTTCTAGGATAGCTCATCAGGAGATATTATAGGATGAGTAGGCTATGGTATATCAAGTTGTTGACGTGTTACCTAGATGTAGATGTATCATGGATCTTGTGCAAGTAAGTATAGACAAAGGAGTATTTCTGAAAAGCTCTCCTAGGAGGGACATTGTAGATGTGATTCTTACCGAGGCACGATCAACATTGCAATATAGGAGGAAGCATATGAACAAGGGGATCCGACATACACAATGATATAGTATTTGTATTAGGAACAATATTAATGTTTGCCATTTATTTTGACTTTATTATGGATTCCAAATTTATTCATTTATATATGGTATTTTTATCTTATTTTATAAGTATATGGTTTAATTTATATAAAATTTATTATGATAGTATAGCTATAATACATGGACTGTTATACCGGTGTATCTCTAAAAAAAGTCAAAATTTACTGTCTAGGGTGAATACAAAAGTACACTTCTGTATTATGTCTAGGATAAATACTAAGATGCATCTCCAAATCAATTTATGTCAAAATGAGTGTCTCAGTAAGAAATGAATAAGGTGCAAATGGGGTGAATACATAAGTGTGTCTCCGGAATAATTTCAGGAAAAAAAGAAAGGTAATGTTCACTTACGTATGTATTTGGTGTAAAAAAGGTATATCTGAAAATGCATTTTCGGATTCGTAGGAGAATTTTGGAATTTTCTTATGGTGATTCTCCATCATTTAGGATGGAAGAAGAAATTTCCAAAAATAGTAAGAAAACGTCAAATAATCAAATGCATTGTTCATTATCTACGATTCTTAAAAGAATCACTCAAACGGTTTAAATGGGTAAAGTAATTCATTATGTGTTTTGAGTTTAAGAGGTCAACCCTTGTTATTAGCATTTTGTAACTTGAAAATATGATTTAACTTTTAATTTAAAATTCAAAATTGTGACTCTCTCTACACGAGTTAAATTAAGTTTTGGTATATATATATATATATATATATATATATATATATATATATATATATATATATATATATATATATATATATATATATATATATATATATATATATAATTGTGTTGTATGAATCATGATTAATTCTTTAAAAATAAATATGAACAAAAATATAAAGTATTTATTATAGATTCTTCTTTCTTTGATTATCTACTAGAAAATTGTTAGGCAAAATCATTCTAGAGGATCTTTAAGTTTTTTTTTAGGCAAAATATTTTTTTTTGGTCTTTTATGTTATTGTTAAGGTTTATTTTGGTCCCTTAACTTAAAAAAATTCATATTAGTCTCTTAACTTTTCAAAACGTTTCATTTTATCTAATTAGCGACGGAGAAATTCAGAAACCGGTCTTTAAATTTGTCGTTAATTAGACTAAAATGACTAAAATGAAACATTTTGAAGAGTTAAGAGATCAATATGATTTTTTTTTAAATTTAAGGAACCAAAATAAACTTTTACGTTAACATACAAGACTAAAAATGATATTTTATCTTTTTTAATAGATTGATCCTTTAAATTTTTTTATCAACTTAGTCCTTTAGGTTATTTCTACATCATTTTCTTTACATTTTGAGCATTTAGAAATTTGTAACTTTTGTATTTCTAATTGCACTTCAACGTTTTCATACTATTCAAAATGACTGCATCTACAATTTACTTATTCGCTTTATTAAAAAATAATAAAGATGCACACTTTTGATAACTTAAAGAACCAAATTATTATAAATAATAAATTAAAAGACTAACATATTAAAAAAATAATTTAAAGAACTTTTGATGTAATTTTATCAAATTATTATTACTGATAAATATAAGATTTCATTATGATTTTCTAATTTGTGTTTATTATTATTATTTTTATCTTGAATTTGCGATTTCTGTTTAATTATTGAATTCTATTTTTATTGTAGGGTTGTATTAATAAAATTAAATGAAATACAAGGTAGTAGATGAAATTAATGTTATTGAAAAATTATATGATTATATGAGATAATGGGTGTAAAGGATTCTATACAAAAAAATTATCATATACATGATGATGTATAATTGTGTGCAATATATGATTGCCTAAGTGGCTGATATGTATTATTTTGTTAGCATATGCATTTTAGTGTGGTGTTTTAAATGCAGATTAATTTCTCTATTGATATAAAATAAATTCTTGCTGATACCATAATAAAAGTCTGAAATATCCGGGTCATATAGCACTAGAGCAAGCATGGTTTTATTTCATGAAAGTGCAAAAAATTTAAATTTGTTTTTGAGAATATTTGTATGTTGTGGAGACAAAAATTTAATAATATAAAATATATATTTGTATATGAGTGAAATTATTTTGTTTAAGGAATAACAAATTTGTATTTTAGTTGTGGGTATATGTTTTAGGAATATTTGTTTTTAAAGAATTGTTTTTTATTGTCCCTCTAGTTTTGGAAATATTTGGTAAGTTCTATTAATTCAATTACTTTTGCAAAAGAATAGTTTACTCATGTTTTATGAATTTTTATTCTTTGTTTAATTCCGTTTTGTATGATTGTGGTTTTAGAAGTTGACCCCTTATAATAACAATATAGGTACCATTGAAATTGAAGATCTCAAGAAGGAATGATTGACGTTGCGTGACCGCGGGGCAAAATGGGTTGTTTAGTATTGATTTACTTTATTTTGAATTGTGACTTGTAATTTTATTAAATAAATAATTTTGACTAAAATGTATTTTTGATCACTCTATTTTTAAATTATTTTTTTAGTTTTAGACTCTTTATTTTAAAAGTCAGTTTTTAAGTCCTTAAAATTTATCTCACTTGAGAATTTTTTAATCCCTCTTTATCTGGTTGTGCAATTAATGACGTGATAAGGGAGTTGTGCATCCACGTCAGATATTTTATTTTTTATATTCAGATCAATATTTTAAATATTAAAAATAATTTAGTTTTTTTAAAAACACTTTTTATTAATTGTTTTCCTGCACTTAAATAACTTAGAACTCTAGGTTTGGAATAATCTTCTTGATCCCTAATTTCTTACGAAGGCAACCTTCATCTTCATCTTCAAGAATGCAACCTTCATCTTCATCTATTTCAACCAGTTATCCATTCAACATGTCTTAAAAATCAGTGTCTAATGCTAGCTATAGTAATTGTTCGTTGAGGAACGAATGTCATTGCGGTCTTGATGCTTCATTGATGACGACGTGGACTAATTCACACATAAGATGTCGCTTCTATGGTTGTGGCATGTACAAGGTACGATATCCTTCATTTATATTTTGTTGCTTACACTTGATTACACGTTTTGAAATTTCTTTCATCTCCATTGATGCAGCTTCAAGGTTTCAAAAAGTGCAGTAACTTTGTCTGGTTGGATGAGGAAATGAACCCTAGGGCAAATGAAGTGATTTTGTCGTTACTGCAGAATTTGAATTATGAGAAGCAGAGGGCTAAAGATTATATCTCAAAAGAAGAAGAAATGAGATGAAGATGAAATTACTGAAGAAACAGTTGAAGTTTAATTGGTCGATAACCATATTGGTGTTACTTGCATTAGTTGCTGCAATAATAATAATGAAATGAAGAGATAATTTAGGTTCAGTGTTGTTTAGGTTCAGTGTTGTTTAGGTTCAGTTTTTGTTTAGGTTCAGTGTTGTTTATGTTCAATTGTTGTTTATGTTCACTTGTTGTTTAGGTTTAATTCATGTTTAGGGTATGATGATGTAAGTGTAAGTGTTATTAACAGTTGAAAAGAAGTTGTTGACAATATATTGATTTGCCTTTGGCTTGATTTTATTTTGCAGCTTATATCACTTTCATACCTATAGTAGACATATAGTATACCTATTTGGAAACCAATGTGCAACCTGTAACTACTATCAAACCTATTTGTAAACCAATTTGCAACTAACTCATATCAGACCTATTTGAATTGTAAATATAGACTTATTTGAATTGTTTACAAGTTATACCAAATGCAAGTTATACCAATTGCAGACCATTTTATACCAAATGCAACTTATACCAATTGTAAACCAATTTATAACTAAATCATATCATACTTTTTTTATTCATGTTTGTAACTTATATGCAAGTTAACAAATTATACCAATTGATATCAAATAAATATAGCAAATGCATCTTATACCAACAATACAATATAACTTGTTCAAAACATAACCATTATAATATAACATAAGTTGTTCACAACTGGTTCATACTAAACCATAGTACCAAAACATTAGAAGATGAAAACATAATGGTTCATAACATGACCATATTACAAACAAAACATATTGGTTCCTAACAGAAAATGCTACATTCAAAAAAATTCGTTGTCATTCTTAATTGCATCTAATCTTGGGTAGCTTGTAGTGCTTGAGATCCCTGTCTAATTTCAACTTGAGTTGCCTTGGCCTTCTTTGTAGTCTTTGGCTTCTTTGTATACTTTGTAGTCTTTTCCTTCGTAGCCTTGTTGCCTCATTTTGGCATCACCCTATCAGTTTCTCTCTTACCCTTACAAGTTCTCTTGTTATGTCCAATTTATCCATATTTATTGCAAGTGACTGTTGCAAATTTTCTGGAAAGCACATTTGGGTTCTTTGGCTCATCAGTTGCCTTGTTTCTCATCTTCTTTGGACGTCCAATTGCTCTTTTCATGACACGAGGACAAATGGGCACAAGATCAACATTAGGCCATAGTTGCGGTCTATTTGTGGGAAACACAATATTAGTATAGGTCTTCTCAAATAAGGTTTGTCTATATGCTCTAATATTACTCTAATATTGTCTCTATGCTCTTTGTGGTATAATGTTTGATTCCTCCAATAAGATTATGATAGGTTTGTTTCTATGCTATAATATTACCCTGTTAAAAGCCTCACACATGTTGTTAACTTGCATATCACATTTTTTATAGGTCTCGAAGTATGCTCTTTTCCGGAATTTTGCAAGAATTTCCATCATGTCATTTCATGCATCTTCATCTAACAAATTAATTTTCTCCATTGATCTTTCCGATTATGGAATTGTAGTTGCTCTAGCTACTTCCCACATAATTTGCTTTAGCTCCAAACTTGAATGTTTCTTTTTCCAATTACCATAAATATGTTTAACATAAAGTCTCTGCTCTACATGGGCACTTCAGCCTTGGATAACAGGAACCAAACCCTAGCACATGTAATATAACACTAGTAAGACAACATTATTAATATAGCATAAATTATAACACTAACATGAAGATGTAAGAATACCTTCAGTTGGTTAGAAATAAAGCCATAAGCTCTATCATTGAACGCACTTAAATCTTCTAGAAGTGGATGTAAGAACGATTCTCGTGAAGTTTTGGTTTCAGCTTCAACCATTACATATACAATTGGATAGATTTGGTTGTTCCGATCTCTGCCTAAAGGTGACATCAATTGGCCACCATATCCCCCTTCAAAAAGCAAGCATCCAAGCCAATGAGTGGGCTACAATTATTGGCAAAACCTTACTTACAAGCATCCAAACAAATATATATTATTTCAAATGCAGGATTTCCATTATTTTCTGCATATTTTATAACAACATTACTCTTGTGATTAGAATTCAGTAATTCCTCTACATAACTTATCAAGTGACTAAATTGGTCAAAAACATGTATCACATATAACCAACATCCCACTTCCAATCCATTTCAGTTACATCACCACCAACATACAACTGAACAAGTTCAGTCTCAAATCTACCCCTGTGGTGGAGTCTTAACCTAACTTAGTCTCCTGACTTAACCTGAAATTTACAATATTCAAATACGATATCAATAAATTAATCCACAAACAACAAATAAAGAAACATGGTGTACCACAAAAGAAATACGACTTTAATAACACGATGGACCATAAATAGACAGAAAGAAGCATCATGGACCATAAACAACAAAACCATGGTGGACCACAAAAAACCATATATAACAATCGTGACCTAAGCATCAGAAAACATGTTCCAAATGAGACAAGAAAACATACCTCAGACAAAATTTCACTTATCTGTTAGTCATCTTCAGCCTCACTCTTCGCTTCTTACCCATTATCTGGTTGTTCTTTGTGCCCTAGCTACAATGGAGAAGAAGATGGATAAGCTAGCAACAATCAGATGGAATGAAAGAGATTTAGGGTTATAAACTATCCATTTCCCAATTTAAGTTAATTATAATTAATAAAAAAGTGTTTTTTTTAAATACAAATTATTTTTAATATTTAAAATATAGATCTAAATATAAGAAATAAAATATCTGACGTGGATGCACAACTCCCTTGCCTCGTCATTAATTGCATAGTCAAATGGAGGTGGACTAGAAAAATCCTAAGTGAGGTAAACTTTAGGGACTTGAAAGATCGATTTTAAAATGGGGGGTCTGAAACTTCAGAAAGTTGAAAATAAGGGGACCAAAAGTGCATTTAAGCCAATAACTTTTGTATGTTGTTTAAGTCAGATGCAAATTTAAATTGTGGAGAGTGTTTATACTTCACTAGGTAATTGGACGTTAGTATGTTTTTTTCCTCTGAATAATCATTAGGGTTAAATATGTTTTTAGTCCCAATAAATAAACCAACATTCAGTTTTAGCCCCTCTAAATTTTTCCTTCAAACAATGGTCCTTCTAAAGTTTTCCGTCCATACTTTTAGTCCCTCCCGTTAACTTCCCTTAACGGAAGCTGATGTGGCATGCTATGTGGAAGAGTTTTGATAACTGAAAAATTATTTTACCTATAGACAACAAATAACTGTTACTAAAGTTATGTTTTTCTTAATCTTCTTATTTAATTTTAATGACGGTTTCTGAGATTTTGACATGAATCTCCATCTTCTAAAATACCTTTAGTGAAAGTTACTAAGATTTAAACATGAATCTCTTTCTTCTAAGATACTTTTAGTGACAATTTCTAGACTTTAGTGACAAATTCTGGATTTTTAGACATGATTCTTCATCTTCTAAGATACCTTTAGTGATAGTTTCTGGGATTTAGTGACAAACTCTAGGTTTTTGACATGAATCTTCAACTACTTAGATACTTTTAGTGACAGTTTCTGGGCTTTAGTGACAGATTATAGATTTTTGACATGAATCTTAATCTTCTTAAATAGTTTTAGTGGCAATTTATGGGTTTTAGTAAAGGATTATGGATATTTTCATGAATCTTTATCTTCTTTGATAGTTTTAGTGACGGTTTTTTGGTTTTAATGACATTTTATGGGTTTTATCATGAATCTTCATCTTCTTAGATTGTTTTAGTAACGGTTTTTGGGTTCTAGTGACAGTTTCTAGATTTTCTTATGAATCTTCATCTTCTAAGATAGTTTTAGTGGCAGTTTCTGACTTTTAGTGACAATCAATCTTCCACATGGCATTGCCATGTCAACTTTTGTTAATAGAAGTTAACGTAGTGGACTAAAAGTGGAGTGAAAAACATTAGAAGGATCATTGTTTGAAGGTTTTTTTGAGGGACTAAAATTGAATTATGGTATATTTATAGGGAGGTCTAACATATTAACCCTAAATATTAATATTTTAAGATCTTAAATTCAAAATTTACTTATTTAAATAAAATTTAAAAAAGTTTCACTCTTTTTATAATGAATAACTATTTAAATAATCTCTCGAATCAAAATTCAAGATGTTACAATTAGGGATGGCAATGGGAAGGGTACTATAGTACCCGTCCCCATACCTACATTTGAAAAAATGTCCATCCACGAGCCTATACACGCGTGGGAACCAACATTTGTGCCCATACCCATACGCTATGAGTAACTAAGTACCCATACCCATCATCGTTTAAAAATACCCATATCATGTTATTTTAAATTTTTCAACAACATTTAAAATTTTTCAAGGATGATATTGTTGAGTTAAGAAACAAACAAACATTTATATTAAAATGAGTACTAGTTTAATAGTGATGTATTTAATAAAATTAATAAATTAACATGTGTACATAATAGTAAAAATAAAAATATATAAATATATATTCTGCGGGTATGGGGCGAGGTGGTACTAAAGTACCCGTACCCGTGCCCATACCCGCTTATTTTAGTGGGTAATTACTCGAGCTCATGTTTGTACCTATTTTTGTGGGTTTTTCATCCCACCCGTTCTGGATATATTTTAAGATACTCACTGGGGATGGGTAAAATTGTCATCCCTAGTTACAATTGATATTTGATATTAGAGCAATAATCCTCAAAAGAATTTTTTTTATTGGGACGACATTGCCCAGTGTGATTTTTTTACATTTATTTTATTGTAGAAATTTATTTAGTTATTTTATTCAATTATTGGTTTTTTGTTGTTATAGTTGAGAATTAATTTGATAACTAAATTTAGTAATATTTTATAAAATTATAAAATGAGATAATATTAGTGAATTATTAAGGCACTCTCTATAAATACTTTAAGTACCCCATGAAATAAGTGAGGTGTAGTACTAGAAAAAGTGTGTGTTGCAGGGTTTCTGGATAAAGAAAGCCTTAACTTTTAAGTAGTTATTGTGATACACCTCTCTTTTTTAGGAAGTCCCCTTGTGTGTTATTTATCGTACGAACTTGACATATTATTCTATAACACCTTTATATAGGTTTTAGAACCTTCCTAATTAAAATAAAATGAATAAATAAACTGTAGGAACTAAGAAATGCCACTCCGAAGAGTTTCTATTACCATCCTCCGAAAATAGAGTTGACATGGTAGGAATCGTCTAGACTATGCAGGACATGGCGACTACTATGACCTAGCTGGTTGCAGCGATTACTCTATAAGCCCAAGATAAGGCCCAAAGATATGAACAAAGACAATATACAGAAGAAATGTTAGAAACAACTAGACGATTGGCTAAGTTCTAATGGAAAAACCTTCTCAGATTTGAAGGGGATCACGACCCTAGCAAGGATGACCTTTGGTTCCAAGAGATTGAGAAGATCTTTGAAGTTTTACACTACACTAGTGAGACTAAGGTGGAATATGCCACTTTCTTGCTGATTGGAGAGACCGAGTATTGATAGAGGGGTGTTAAGGGAATGATGCAAAAATAATAGTGAGAAAATGACTTAGGGGGCCTTCAGACAAAAGTTCCTAGACAAATACTTTCCCAATAGGGAAGAGAAAGAATCCCATTTCCTTAAGTTTGATCAAGACCATGTGACCATCACTGAGTATGCTACAAAATTAAATCATAGACGAAATACTTTTTTTTCTTCAATAACCAAGTTGATGAATATTACAAATGTGAAAGGTTTGAGTATGGACTTTGCTTTGACATTAAAGAGTCAGTGGCACCGTTGTAGATCCGTGAATATCAAGATCTGGTGAAAAAGTGTAAGAAGGTGGAGAATATTAAGTGTGGTCGCCTGACTAAGGATGTTGCAGAAGGACCTTCAAGATCTCATGTAGAAATCATATTATATCCATTATCGAAGTGTAGGGAAATTGTAGCAATAATTATTGTTTTAGATAGGGAACTCACCATAAACAAAATAAGGGCCAACAACAAGGCTCGTATTCCCGACCCTTAGGGGAAAACAAGAATCAACCCAAACTTTAGAATAAAGGAGTTCAAAGGCTTCCAAAACAAAATCAAAACCAAGAGGAACTGATTTGGTGCTTTCGTTTCCACAAGGAAGGTCAAAAAGCATATGATTGCCAAGTCAAGCTCATTCTTTGTTATATAGGTCATAGTCCATATCATATTATTAATATGTCCCCAGATCAAAACAACATTAATGATTCTAACAACAACAATGTTACACGCCATACTTCTAAAAGAAGCGTCTATCTCATCGGAGGAGAAGAAGTTCAACCTTCATCGAAGCTAATCAAGAATGAGTATGAAATTCATGAGCTAATTATTATTTTATTTCGTGGACCATGAAAATTCTCTGCATCTACATGTTGCTTATCTACCTTTTAATCTAGGGGGTTATAATATCGTCCTCTAAACCTTTAACTTTATTTGAAGCTTGTTTGTAATGTATTTTAACTGTATTTATCATGAAATTCAAGTTTGATTTAATATGTATTCCCCTCAAGCATATGGGAGTAATTTTCAGAATGGGTTGGTTTTCGAATCACTATGTTTTACTTGAGTTGATTGTGCCCGTAAGTCTGTAATATTTCCAAATTGCGACATTTCCGGTTCCTTGAAGCCAACTGTTTTTGGACTGGACCGATGGCTGGCCCAATCTACTCACGTCCATAACGACCCAAAGATGTAGGCCCAATCCATCAAGGGCCAGAAGAAAGCGCATATCCCGCATGCCCCTCTCATGGGGACACGTGACCGACAAATGTTGCGCATTTCGCATGACTGGCAACAACCATCTCTGTTCGCGATAACATCTAGTTCCGGGCTACTTCTCAGGATAACGAGCATGAGCTACTCGTCCCTGATTTCACGCTGAAATCCTGGCAGTTACCTATTTTTGGGCCGAATATCCAGACCCTAAAATAGGAACCAATGGTCAAGCGCTACGGGCACCTTAAATACCCTCACACTTGTGAGGGTCAGGTATTCAATTCTTAACCCTTTTTTCTCTCACATATCTCTGCATTCTTACTTACTTGAGCATCATAGTGCCTTGCAGGTACACCCCTATTATATCCCAAAATTTTCCCTCTCATTTATCAAATATTTTCTCACAAAGATCTCTCTTGGTTCAAGACTGCATTAGGTTTGATCAACTCAAGACACCTCCTTAAGCACTGAAGACCAAAATTAGGTATTGAGATTGCACAAGGATAATTGAACGTTCAATGCTTAATATGACTTTCATGGATCATTATGGACCCCCAAGATTATTCATGTCAAGTTTCAAGCCTTGGATCACACTTTTGCTCAGTTAATTGAGTAGTTGACCTAAAAATCAGCTGTATTGGGGAAAAAGTCAAATATGGCCAATTTATAGTAAAACTTCATAATTTTTGATCCACATCAACATTATAAACTCATATGTATCATTTGATCAAGTTTGGACCATAATTCCTCAAGAAATTTTATCAAATCATCAAAAGGGCAAAATGGTCAAAATTAGGGTTTTGATTGAGAAAGGGCAATTTCTGATTTTTGATTTAGCAAAAGGGAAATTGGTTTGAAGCATGATTTCAATAGTTAAATTGCATATTTTGACCTAATGGCATGACCTAAAACATTGCTCAAGATCAATTGGATTGACAATGAATTTTCAGTCAACTGATCAAAAGTCAACTGTACACTGAAAAGTCAAACTTTGACTTTTTGATCAAAATCCAATTTCAAAGATCACAATTCACCAAAACATTTCAAAATATGAAACTTATTCATCAAGAAATCAAAAAGTCAAGATTTCATTTTGAAAAGTCAAAGTTTTCTAACTTAGAAATTTTTCTAAGTGTTTAAAACATCATGTTTTTTCAAAACTTTGAGCCAATTTTTCACCATGATGCAAGAGGATTCAAAAGAAACTCTCAACATGAAATTTATAGATATCCATGATATCTACAACATTTCTTTACATAACTTCTTCTAAAAATGCTTGGATCTCAAGTTATTAATTCATAAATTCATTGTCTTGAAATTGAACACTTAGTGATATTTTGCCCTAGTTTTGGTCAGGATTTTGACCTAACTTCATAGAACTTTTTCATATAGTTCCAAAGGGAATTTTTAAAAGTGATTCAAATAGGGGTTGTATATCACATTACAAGCTTTCTAAAATGTCATAGAACTCCTTGAGATCATTCTTGAGCAGGGATAATTGAAGAGATGAAGTTAGGATTTTCAAACTTGAATTACAAGCCATTTCATGATGAACAAGAATTCAAATCCAAGCCTATGCTGCATAATCTTCACTTTGCAGGTATCAAAATTGTTTGTCACTCCATAATTAAATGTTTACACAATATATCAAGTCATTATCCAAGCATTTGAATCATTATCCAAGTTGCATTTCCATTTTTAGAAGAAAGCAACCATTCTATTCTTGTAAAGAACCTTTAATCACAAAGTCAACTTGTATGGAGCTTTGCACTTGTTCTTTCTGCACAAGCATGCTCTATAAACTCAGAATAAACATGTTTAAAGTTGCTAGCCACCCTACAAGACATGTACCTTGCCCTGAAACCATGTTGTCAAGATAACTTCAAAAATAAGTCAAAAACTCATAACATGTGATTCTTTGTTTCTGACCATTTCAAACCTCAAAACCTTTCCTCTATAAATAGAGATACTATTTGCAAGAGAACACACAAATATACAAGCTCCAAAACTAGCCAAAACTCAGGATTGCATCACAAACCACCATTATTGCATATTCTGACCAAGAACTTCAAACTTCCATTTCACTTGTACGTTTCTTGGCCTTTTGCTTCCAAAAGCTTCCAAACATCATACATAAGCCATCCCCATACCTGTTACACGACTGTAACACCATCTTCATCCATTTCCGAGTTCAAAAATAGAGCAACAAAGTTGGACTTCTCCAGACCATTCCAGCCACCCACAACTCAAGCCAGCCATTGCATTAGCTTCCTAGAGGTCCAAGGAAGCTAACCTGGTCATCACCACTGCCTAAAACAAGCTCAAATCCATTTCACGATTTCCAGTTTTGAGGTATTTTTCTTGAACTTCTATCTTCATATTTAGGCATTGTTAGGCTTGCATTTGTGAAGATAAAATGTAGATACCACTGCCACGAAGCTGTACATATCCATAGTTTGCATTTATATGACATGAGCTTAGATAATTTTAGAGTTGAAGTTTTCTGAAATTTTTAGGTTTTGATTTAGGGCCAGAAAAATTCTCATTCATCTTTAACTGTTAGCTTAATTATTTACATGGTTGGATTCGTGGGAAGAAATGCCACAACTTTCATGTTTGAACTTTTCATTTTTGTTAAGAGATAAAGAAGATACATGTCCTTTGATTGGAGGTTGAAGATGAAGTGTAATCAGGGCGCATTTTGTATTATATATTTATCATTTCAGTTTTATAAACGGATGTACAGCCACCCCAGTGGTAAGGCAGCGCGCTGGTAATCTCAAGGTCACGGGTTCAAGACCCAGCGCTGCCTTTTTCTTTTTCTTTTCACATTTTCACATTTTTTTTGTTTGTTTGCAGCGCCTGGGCTTTCAACATTTGGGCCTTTTTTTTTTCCTTTTACTGACTCTAATTTGCTTGTGCACCCATTGGCATTTTTTTTATTATTTCCTTTTTCTGTTTTTTTATTTTATTATATTTTATTTTCTTTAATATTTTTATTATTATTAATATTATTATTATTTTTATTAATAGAAATCAAAAAAATATTTTTATTTATTATTCATACTTATATATATATATATATATATATATATATATATATATATATATATATATATATATATATATATATATATATATATATATATATATATATATATATATATATATATATATATATATATATATATATATATATATATATATATATATATATATATATATATATATATATATATATATATATATATATATATATATATATATATATATATATATATATATATATATATATATATATATATATATATATATATATATATATATATATATATATATATATATATATATATATATATATATATATATATATATATATATATATATATATATATATATATATATATATATATATATATATATATATATATATATATATATATATATATATATATATATATATATATATATATATATATATATATATATATATATATATATATATATATATATATATATATAATCTCTATTAAATAAAAAGATAAAAAATATTTTCTTAAAATAAATAAATTTCTTTTTATTAAACAATTACTTAGGTAAATTAATACATTATTTTATTTTCTTAGTTAAAATTAATTTAGAACTTAGGTTATTTTAATTAATTAATCTTTATTTTATTTTCATTAATTTAAAACCTTTTTCATAAAAAAACCCTAAAAATCCTTTTCAAATTAATTTCTTTTCTTAATTAGTTTAAGTTAATTTTATTTTATTTTAATTAATCTTTTTCTTTAATTAGGTCAAGACAAAACCCCTTTCATAAAAAAACAACAAAAATCATTTCTTTTTTCCATTTATATTCTTGCATTTTATTTTCAATTTTGGACAATATTCAATATGATTGTAATAGATAAATAGGTTTAATTTTCTTGCAATTCCCATTTGTAAATTTGTACACCCCCTCCCCTAATGATGTAATAGCGTAGTAATTTTACTTTTCGCAATTTATCGCTTTATATAAATGCTAGTAATTAGGGTATGTATGAGAAGATAAAATCAACAGGTAGCAAACCCTAATCAAAGACTAAACAAACCATGAAAATCAATACACTTGTACACAAGCACCCCTAGGGTAAAATCCACTTGTTTTCCTTATAAAAAATGTCCATATTACGCATGTGAGGTATCTTAGCAAAAACAAGCAAAAATACAAGATCATAGTCCCTCGATGACGCTGGCTATGTTGCCTTTTCAAAATGATCTTAGTCCCTAAAGAAAGATGCTAAGATACCTTGAAACATTGATAATCATGGTTATACGATGACCCACGCCCGTCCCGTCTACATCCAAAGATAGGGTTACTTACCAAATCAATGGTAAGATGACAATGTCAAAGGAAAGAGGAAATAAACATGAAAGACTTTTGAGTAGGTAGATTGTTCCTAGTTACTTGCTCAATTTCAAAACAAAACATCCTTGCTATTTTCAAAACAAACACCAACACTTTCAAAACATCTTTCAAACTCGAAAACATTTTCAAAAGATCAACACTTTGTATACATTCTTACGAACGAGAATCATTACAAAGTTTGCCTAAACGATGGCATCTTTACAAAATACTTTCAAAAACCATACAAGGCACATTTTCAAACAAAAGCAAGTGATCTAGAAAGTAACTAAGAGCCCATGGAAAACCATGGATGAAAAGGGTACTAATACCTTCCATTTTCATAATCTACCCCCGAACTCAAGAAAACATCTCTAAAGGTCTTTCCTGTGATTTTTCACCTTTCCTTTTGGATAAAAGAAAAGTTGGTGGTGACTCTTGTTAATCCGCAACATTTGCAATAAAACACAAAACAACCAAGTCAGTTCTCCCACCGTATCACAGAACTGGCGACTCTGCTGGGGAAATTCTTAAAGTGGGGTTACCTTAGGGCTAGATAATATTTAATTTCTTTAATTGTTTGACTTGTATGCTTTACATTATGGTTCTTTGTTTGGTTTGGATCCTCTACCCGGATTTGGGATACCTTATAGGTAAGTAGCAATACATTGTGGAAACTGTGCGGGGTATACCGACATGGTCTAAGCAATAGCTATGTTAGTGTGACATATTTGTGGGTATCGGTAGCCCTTGAGTAGTCAAGGAGAATATAGGACCGATGAGTGATGTCGTGAAGCACTAATGAACTTTTAGAACCTTTACTTGACCAACTTGGCCATTAGGACGTAGTGAGATGACCTACTTTGGTGCAGTCCGAAGTTGGTAGATACTCGATAGTACACTCACTGAGGTTTGGTTTTTGGGATATTTCGGTCGCCATTAAAGAGGCTTGCGCTGAAATAATGGCCAAGGAAACAAACCAGTGATATTGAGCTCCTTAGAACCCGATTACTATTATTAGGACAGGTTTGAGCCAACTAAACTTCAAGAGGGTATTTACCTATGAGACTCCATGCAAGCCTAAACCTAAGGACTTGTTCGCTTTGTTTTTATATATATACTTGTACATAACATCATAAACATCATAACATCATACTCATATTCACTAACCCTTTCAAGGATTTTTGGGATTTATCTTTGTTCTGTTTTGTAGGACATGGATTTTATTCGCTGGAAAACCATTCAAGTCAATCTCATAAGGATCCATCCTCAACTCAAAGAGTTAGCATCAAGGATTCCTGAAAATACTCCCTTTACTGAAAGACATGGTCGCCTACTAAACTTGGCCACCTTCAACACTGATGAAGACATGATGAAGGTGCTCTTTCAATTCTTTGATCCCTTACACCATTGCTTCACATTTCCCGATTATCAACTTGTGCCTACTTTGGAAGAATTTTCCCAACTCTTGAGGATTCCCATTCTCAATCAACTACCTTTCAATGGTACATAAAGAGATCCAAAGCCAGAAGAGATTGCTCAAGACCTACACTTGCAACCATCTGATATCACAACTAATTGGGAAACAAGGAGTGGTGTCAAAGGTTTCCTAGCAAAGTTCTTGTTTGAGAAAGCCCAAAATATTGGAACTCTTTGGATTTTAAAGCCTTTGAGGAAATTGTGGCTCTCCTCATCTATGGGATGGTTTTGTTTCCAAATCCTGACCAACTCATAGATGTGAACACTGTCAAAATCTTCATGTCTCGTAACCCGGTGCCTACTTTGCTAGGGGACATCCTACATTCCTTTCACACTCGTACTATGAGGAAGAGAGGTATCCTTATGTGTTGCACTCCTATCTTAGAAAGATGGTTTATTTCACATCTTCCCTAATCTGTGTTGAAAAATGAGCAAGGTTCAAGATGGTCCCATAGGTTGATAACACTTAAACATTAAGATATTCATTGGTGTTCCCGCTCTTTGGAAAATGTTACTATCATCGACCATTGTGGAGAATTCCCTAATGTCCCCTTACTTGTCATTAGAGGAGGTATCACTTACAACCCCTGCTTAGCCCTACGACAGTTTGGTTACGCCCGAAGGGATGGTCCCCATGAGATGCTTATCCAAGGAGTGGTATTTGACTATGAGAATGACAATCAAGGTTATTGTTAGAGGTTTATCCGAGCCTGGAGGATGTTGAACAAGGTGGATAGCAAGACGCTAGGACACAAGAATTCCATTCCCCTCGAGCCTTACCTTAAATGGGTACGAGCTCATGCTCAAAAACTTGTGATGCCTTATCCCTCTATCTTACCAGTCATCATGGAGCCTGTGGTTGAAGGAGATGTTCCCTACACTATCCTCCATCCCTACATGCCTACCTCTCTCGAAGACTTGCAAAAGGGTTGGGTTCAGCTTAAGGAAGAACGGGATACTTTCGAAGCTCAATTCTATGCTAGTGAGAAGAGGGTATTGGAGCTTACGAAGCAGCTACAAAAAGAGCAAAGTGTGAACGCCTATCTCGCGCCAAAGAGGATGCGTTCGGTATTTTTATCTTAGAAGGCTATTTTGTAAGCCCAAGAGGCATGATGTAACATTTCTTGTTTTGTATAATGAGAATTAAAGTTTTTTCATTCTTTTGTCTATACAAATTTAAATTTCATTAATCCTTGAAATCATTTGCATGTACATATTCCATGCATCAT
Source organism: Vicia faba (assembly GCA_948472305.1). Classification (NCBI taxonomy): domain Eukaryota; kingdom Viridiplantae; phylum Streptophyta; class Magnoliopsida; order Fabales; family Fabaceae; genus Vicia; species Vicia faba. The sequence goes on from OX451736.1 coordinate 1,163,941,412, forward strand.
AACATGACAGGTTTTCGTATAACAGGTTTCCTTATCTTTCAGCTGTTTATTTCAGCAAGATGGATCTAGAGCAAACTGTGAAGGATCTCCAAACCCAGAATTCTCAGTTTCAGGAGACTCTATTAGCCCTAGCCAAGGGGCAGCAAGATATGATGGCTTTGCTGGTCGTTAAGAAGAAGCCAAAGAAGAAAGCTCTATTCAACATGGGTAGAAGGTTCAAGGAAACAGTCCGCCAAATCCCAGTAGGAGGAGATTCATCTGAAGAGGATGAGAACCATATTGATGAGGTCAAGAGTACTCAGGCTGACTGTATCAATGATCAAGTATTCGATGATGATTATTTCCACAAGCTGTATCCACCTGCTGATATCAAATACAAGCAGTTAGAAGACATATTGAAAGTTGTTGAAATCCAAGCCGTCCCTGGTTTAGATTTTGATGATTTGGGTTTGATCTCTAGGGTAGTCATCCCCCACAAATTCAAAATACCAATCTTTGCAAAGTACGATGGATTTTCTTGTCCAAAACTCCATTTGAAATCTTATGTGCGCAAGATACAACCGCACACTGCTGATAAGAAGCTCTGGGTTCAATTTTTCCAAGAGAGTTTGGCTGGAACACAACTTGAATGGTTTTATCAGTTATATGGTTCTCGTATCAATACTTGGGATGATTTAGCTACTTCCTTCTACTATCAGTATCAGTACAACGCTGACTTGGCGCCAACGAGGGTTCAGTTGCAAGATATGACCATGGGGAAGAATGAAGGATTTAAGGAATATGCACAAAAGTGGAGAGAACTTGCTAGTAGGGTCCAACCTCCCTTGACTGATAACGAGCACATCGACATGTTCATGGGCACTTTATCTGGTCCTTTCTTTAATATGTTAGTTGGCTGCTCTTATTTTGGTTTCACCAAATTGATCTTAACCGGCGAAAGAGTTGAAAGTGGCATCAAAAGTGGGAAGATCTCTGTGGCATCTACCTCCACTTCCAATACTATCAAGAATCCTTCTGCTGCAAAGAAGGAAGCCAATGTTGTGTACGGGGAAATGGCCCATACCAAGAAGAACAATCAACCGTCTGTCAATGTTGTCCGAATCTCCAATCCAACTCCTACTCCAAGACCATATGCAAATCATCAATGTTTTGAAACTCCAAGAAGATATTTTACGAGTTTAGGCATGTCACTGTCTCAAGCCCTTCAACATTTGCTCAAGGCTAATTTAGTGACATTGCGTGAACCTCCCGCCAACCCTGATACCTCGTCACCAAAGTATTATCCAAACGCTAAGTGTGCTTACCATTCAAGCAGCCCCGAGCACAAGACTGACCAGTGCTGGGCCCTGAAGAACAAAATCCAGGATTTGATTGATAACAAAACTATTGAATTTGATCCTCCTCCAATGCCAAATGTAATCACTGCTCCAATACCGAAGCATGACAAAGGTGTTAATGCTGTCGAAGATGCAATTTTTGTCGCCTCTATTAAAGAATTGACTACTCCACTGAATACATTCAAAGATAATTTGTTGAAAGACGATATTTTCCTAGCTGCGTAAAGGATTGTGTGTGTTGTACAAGACAACTCAATGGATGTGAAGGGATCAAGAAAGGCATACAACGCCTGATGGATAGCCACAAAATTCTATTCGAGAAGACCCCACTTGCCAAAAGTTTGACTAACAAATGTGAAGACCTCTCCATTATTACCATCTCAAACAAACCTCTTAGGATCACCTCCAAAGGTCCTATTAGGATTTAAAATGAATCCACTGTTGCTCCCTTAATAATTACCAATCCTGGACCAATTCCCCACTCTTCAAATAAGGAGGTACCATGGAATTACGGTGCTGAGGTGTTCTATCATGGGATTAAACAAGACACTTGGATCGAAGAAGAAGAAGAAGACGACAATGTTGGTAACATAGCTGGTTCAAGCAAAGTAACTAGAAATGGGAGAATATTTTCACCCAATATCTCACCACCAGTTGTTACAAGGACGCCCATCTGCATTACTGCTGCCAAGCCGAGTACTGATACAAGAGGGAATGGGAAGGTTGTTGAGCCTGATGTGATTGAAGTACCCTCCAAGGACGTAGCTGATGGAGAACGCTCTGCTCGCGAGATGGACGAGATTTTGAAAATCATAAAAAGAAGCGACTTCAAGATTGTAGAACAGTTGGGGCAAACCCCTTCTAAGATTTCAATGTTGTCATTGCTGCGGAGCTCGAGCATTAATCAAGTTCCTGAAAAAGGCTCATGTCCCTAATGAGACAACAACAAACCAATATGAGAATTGCGTGGCTAGCCTGACAGCTGATAATGGCTTGGGATTTTCAGATGCTGACTTAACACCTCTCGGGAAGAATCACAATAAAGCTTTACATGTTTCTATCGAGTGCAAAGGGACTACCTTAACACATGTGCTAGTCGACACTGGTTCTTCTCTGAATGTATTACCCAAGGGGGCGTTAGACCGTCTTGACTGTGAGGATTTAGTCTTGAAGCCAAGTGTCATCATTGTAAGGGCATTTGACGGATCAAAGAGGACTGTTCATGGGGAGGTAGATCTTCCAATCAAAGTGGGCTCCCAAATATTCAACTCCACCTTCTATATTATGGATATTTGTCCTGCCTATTATTGTTTGTTAGGTCGCCCGTGGATCCATAAAGCTGGGGAAGTAACCTCAACTCTCCACCAGAAACTCAAATATCCAGTCAAGGGCAGAATAGTCACCGTCTGTGGAGAAGAAGAGTTTATGGTGAGCCACCTTAACTCTTTCAAGTACGTAGAGATGGATGGAGAATGCACTGAGACCCCGTGTCAAGCCTTTGAGGTTGTAACACCGATGATTGCAGCTACCAAATGTTCTTCTGATGAGTCTAAAGTTGTTAAGGCCACGCCAAAGATGGTTTTAGTCAAAGACGCCCGTGCAGCAATTGAAGAAGGAAACTGCGATACTTGGGGGCAACTCCTCGATATCTCATTTAAAGCAGACAAGTTTGGTTTGGGCTTCACCATCAAAGCTTAGAAGGAAGTGAGACGTGCTCGTGCTGGAAAGCCACCTCTCCGCATTGGAAGCCATGAAGTCAACACCGTGGGTGATTATGAAGAAGGAGCTGCATTTGAAGAGTGCATGTATCCAACTACAACAGAGCTGAAGAATTGGCATAAAAAGGACTTTGTGCCTATCTCCTTCATTGAGGAGTAATCTACTTTTTATTGTTTTTCTTTCAATTCAAGAACATGTTGTGTGTAATATTTTAACAATGACTTTTAGCCATTTTCCTGGCCCGGGGCACTTTGGTCCATTTGTCAAGGGTTTTATTTATGTTCATCTAATCATATGATCATTCAGTACATTGGACTCTTTTGCATTCAAATATTTGTGTTCATTGTCTTTCCTTTCTTGCAAATATATATTTTTTTAAAATAGCCATGTATCTTACATGCAAACACACACACTCTTACAGGTCCACATCCACTATGGATCCTATTGCCAATGACTCTACTATTGCCGATTATGACTTTGAATGTCCTATCAACCAAGCCAAAAATGAAGGCGAGGAAGATTATGACATACCAGGAGAGCTAGGCAGACTTCTATTACAAGAGGAAAAAGCTATTCAACCGCACAAAGAGTCAGTTGAAGTTATCAACCTGGGTACTGAGTTAAATAAGAAGGAAATAAGGATCAGCGTGAATTTGGAAATCAGTGTCAGGAGCATGTTGGTTCAGATGTTGCATGATTATGTGGAAGTATTTGCTTGATCTTATGAAGATATGCCTAGTGTGATATGGTGGGAGAACTGACTTGAAGGTTTTGCGTTTGATCGCAAATATTGCGGTTAGCAAGAGTCGCCACTGAGTTTTCTTTTATCCAATAAAGAAAGGTGAAAAAACAAAGGAAAGACCTTTGAGATGTTTTCTTGAGTTCAGAGGGTTGATTATGAAAAGGGAAGGTATTAGCACCCTTTTCATCCATGGTTTTCCATGGGTTCTTAGTTACTTGCTAGATCACTTGCTTTTGTTTGAAATTCTGCTTTATGTGATTTTTGAAAGTATTTTGTAAAGAGGCCATTTGTTTAGGCAATGTTTGTAATGATTCTCGTTCGTAAGAATGTATACAAAGATGTTGATCTTTTGAAAATGTTTTCAAGTTTGTAAGATGTTTGAAAGCGTAGGTGTTTGTTTTGAAGATAGAAAGGATGTTTGTTTTGAAATGGATCAAGTAATTAGGAGCATTCTATCTACTCAAAGTTCTTTCTTGTTCATTTTCTTTTCCTTTGACATTGTTATCTTACCATTGATTTGGTAAGTAACCCTATCTTTTGATATAAACGGGACGGGTGTGGGTCATCGTATAACCATGATTAGAAATATTGCAAGGTATCTTAGCATTTTCTTTAAGGTACTAAGATCATTTGAAAGGAAACTTAGAGAGCGTCATCGAGGGACTATGATCTTGTATTTGCTTGTTTTTGCTAAGATACCTTACATGCGTAATATGGCCATTTTGTAAAGGCAACCAAGTGGATTTACCCTAGGGGGTGCTTGTGTGAAAGTGTATTGTTTTCATGCTTGATTTTGTCTTGAATTAGGGTTTTCTAAGTATTGGTTTTAGTCTTTCCATACAAACCCTAATTACTAACATTTGTATATAAAGCGATAAATTGCGGAATTTAAAGTTACTACGCTATTATAATACTTGTGGGAGGGGGGTGTACAAATTGTAAATGGGGATTGTAAGAATTTAAACCTAATTAGTCTATTACAACCATAATGAATTGGTACAAATGTACAAGAAATTAAATGAATCTAATGTACAAAATGAATAAATGTACAAAAAATGTGAAATGTGAAGAAAATGAATATTTTTATTTGGATTTTTTAGAGAAAAGGGATTTGTTTTAACCTAATTAATTAAAAGAAAATAATTAATTAAACCTAAAATTATTAAGAAAAGATTTTAAATAAAACCCTAAATATATTAATTGATTAAAAGAAAATAAGTTTAAGAAAAGTATTTTTTGTATTTTTGTCTTGAAAATGATTTCTAGTATTATAAAATATTTTTGGCCTTTTTTACATTAAAATAATATATTTAAATTGGTGTAAAAAAAATAAAAACCTATTACTTTAATTAAATTTACAAGATATTTAGTGAAATGGATAAATTATTTATTAAATAAAAATAATTTTTATAAGAAAAAATGAATAAACCATGTCAAAATGAAAATCTAATATTTTTGTATCTTTTATGATTTTTTAATATTAGGAAAAATATTTAAGAAAATAAAATGAAATTGGGCCAGGGGCGCAAATAGTCCACAGGGGGGTTAGCTAGCAAAAGCAAAAACAAGCCAAGCCCAAAGAGGCCCAGCGCCTGTCCAAAAAAACAAAGTCAGAATGCAAAATATGAAAAAACAAAAGGGTACCACTGGGGCTCAAACCCAGGTCCCAAAAGTTACAGAAGCACGCTTCTACCACTGGGGTGGCTATACATCCGTTAACATAAGAAAAACAATAAATATATGATACAAAACGCGCCCTGAGTTACACTTCATATTCAACCTCCATCCAGATCAACTGTAACTTGTTCATTTCTCAACAAAACTAAAAACTGTAATCATGAAACTTGTAGCAAATTTCCTCACGGTTTCAGAAATGTAAAGCATTAAAACTATAGATCAAAGATAAACATGAATTTTACTGGCCCTAAACTGAACCCTAAAAATCTCAGAAATTTCAATTTTAAAATTCTCTAAGCTCAAGCAAAATTAATGGAAACTATGTACATGGTTAGCTTTAGGGCAATGATACCTACATGTTTTGTTCATAAATAAATCATTGATGATGCCTGTATGAGAAGTTCCAAAGTTAGAAAACTTACCTTGTAAGAGGGTATCAGGTTTGAAGTTTGAGCAGCTTTCAAGGAGTTCCAATGGTTAGGTTAGCTTCCTCAAGTTCCCAGGAAGCTAATGGAATGCTTAAATTGAGCTGAAAGGGCCTGAGGAGTTCTGGAGAAGTCCAAGTGCAAAGCTTTGTTTTTGAAAATGGAGGATGATGTTAATGGTGTTACAGTTCTGTAATAGAGTGAGGGGTCAGTTCTAAATGATGCTTAGAAGCTTTAGAAACCAAAAGGCCAAGAAATACACGAGTAGATTATGAGTTTCAAGTTTTTGGTCAGTATATGTGAAAATGGAGGTATGGAATGTGATTCTGAGTTCTAGTTGTTTTTAGGGCATGAGCATTCGTGTGTTTGATGCAAATAGTTTGTGTATGTATAAGAAAAAGGATTGGAGTGCATTGGCAAGTCAGAAGTACAAGTTACAAGCTTTTGGCTAGGTTACTTAATTTTGAAGGAAATAGGGAAACCAAGTTTGAATGTGTATTACAAGCATGGAATGGATGATTGTAAGTGTCTAAACCATTTCTCATGAGTTATAGGACTTGTGTGATCAGAAGAGAACAAGTGCAAGGCTCAAGAACTAGTTTTGTGCAAAAAAGCACTTTATCAAAATGGCAATGTAACCTTTCTTCCAAAAATGGATATAAAGCATGTTCATGCATTGAATGCTTGAAATGAGACCTCTAACAGCTGTGAAAGCCATTAATTATGGAGTGCCTAACAAGTTTGAGGCCTGCAAAGTAGAGTTTATGCAGCATAGTTTGAATTTTGAACTTGGTTCATCACAAAATGACTTGTAATTCAAGTGATAAAACCCTAACTTCATCTCTTCGATTCTCCCTACTCAAGAATGATCTCAAGGAGTTCTTGGACATTTTGGAAAGCTTGTAATGTGACATACAACCCATCTTTGAATTTATTTTGAATATTCCCCTTGGAAATATATGAAAAAGTGCCATGAATTTGGGTCAAAAACCTGACCAAATTAGGGCAAAATTTCACTAAGTGTTTTGTTTCATGACCACATGTTCATAAAATTATAACTTGAGATCCAAGCATTTTTGGAAGGAGTTATGTAAAGAAAAGTTGTATATATCATGGATATCTAAAACTTTCATGTTGGAATTTTCTCTTGAATCATCTTGCATCATGGTGAAAAATTTGTTCAAAGTTGTGAAAAAACATGAAATTTCCAACACTTAGAAAAATTTCTAAGTTTAGAAATTTTGACTTTTCAAAATGAAATCTTGACTTTTTGATTTCTTGATGAATAAGTTTCATATTTTGACATGTTTTGATGAATTATGATCTTTGGCACTTGAATTTGACCAAAAAGTAAAAGTTTGACTTTTTAGTATACAGTTGACTTTTGATCAGTTGACTAAAAATTCATCTGTCAATCCATTGGATTTTAGCAATGTTTTTAGCCATGTTATTGGGTAAAAATGATGCAATTGGAATCTTGAGATCATGCCTTAAACCAATTGACCATTTTCTAGGTCAAAAATCAGAAATTGCCCTTTCCCAGTCAAAACCATAATTTTGACCATTTTGCCCTTTTAGAGATTTGGTCAAATTTCTTGAGGTATTGTGGTCCAAACTTGATCAAATGATACATATGAGTTTAAAATGTTGATGTGGATAAAAAATTATGAAGTTTGACTGTAAATTGGCCATAGTTGACTTTTTCCCCAATATAGTTGATTTTTAGGTCAACTACTCAATTGACTGAGCAAAAGCGTGATCCAAGGCTTGAAACTTGACATGAGTAATCTTGGGGGTCATAATGATCCATGAAAGTCATATGGGGTATTGGAAGTTCAAAAATCCTTGTGCAAACTCAAACCCTAATTTTGGTCATCAGTGCTTAAGGAGGTGTCTTGAGCTGATCAAACGCTAGTGCAGTCTTGAGCTAAGGAGATCTTGTGAGAAAATTCTTGATAAGTGAGAGGGAAAATTTTGGGGTATAACAGCTGCTCCTGTTCAATCTTCTTAAGCCCGAAGAGTTAGATTGACGAGTTTTGCCATTCGTAACTCGAAGGTGGAAGATGATTGGACACTAGAGTGCCTAGAAATTTGCACTCGGTGATGTGATGGTATATGGAATGGGCTTAAAGATGCCATTTAGAGGGATGATGGAAAGTTGTTGGAGATTGGCTTGTATATGACATCCAAAAATGATTGCTGAACAATATTTGTAAGTTGGAACTGAATGAGTATCAGAATGGTGTCCGTGTCTGGAGCGTATCTGAACTGTATCTGAAAATTGAATATGAATGAGTATCAGAATGGCATCCGCGTCTAGAGCGTATCTGAACTGTATCTGAGAATTGAATCTGAATTAGTATCATAATGGCATCCGTGTCTGGAGCGTATCTGAAAATTGAATCTGAATGAATATCAGAATGGCATCCGTGTCTGGAGCATATCTGAACTGTATCTGAGAGTTTAATGAGTTTCAGGATGGCATCCGTGTCTGGAGCGTATCTGAACTGTATCTGAAGGTTAAATCTGAATGAGTATCAGAATGGAATCTATGTCTGGAGCGTATCTGAACTGTATCTGAAAGTTAAATGAGTATTAGAATGGCATCCGTGCCTGGAGCGTATCTGAACTGTATCTGAAAACTTTGAACATTTTTAAAGGTAGTTGTTGATTAATCTTATCCTGAAAAGGGTAAAATGTTAGCTAGTATGGAATATCATGTTGTATGAAATGCATGGGATAATGCATTCGTGTTATTAATGTTTATGATATATGGATGCGATGTATGCGTATGTGAGCTAATCCGATGTACTGTTGTTGGATTGGGGAAAATAAATCCCTGACCACTTCTGAGGATATGGAGTGTAAGTCTTCATGTTGTGAAGTTTCAAGAATTTCCACTTAGAGAAATAAACTCTATTGTAAGGGAAATGCTGTGTACTCCTTGTAAAATCCTGTTGGGAAATCTTGAGAAATTTGGTGACTTCTACCGGGGAGTGATAACTGGAAGTTTTATTTCACTGGGGATTAAATTGCACATTGTGAGGGATTTCATGGAAATAGCTTTAGAGAAATTTCCCTACCTTAAGCCATAACTGTTTTGTCTTTTTATTTTGCTTATTTATAAACAGTAATTATGTTCAAATGCATATGTTCAAAAACAAATCATTGGACGTTAAACAAAACACAAGAGTAAAGAAAAAACAGATAGTTTTGCACTTCCAAAGGGATATCTTTGTATTGACTTTGAGTAAGTATTTTTGTACAGTGAGACAAACATTCTAGTAAGAGAATACCGTCGTAAAAAATGAGAATTTGATACAAAGAAAAGATAGCTATGTGCAATAACCCCACGGGGTTCCCATTCTTCTATAGCCTCTGTGTCTCCGAGCGTCTTATCCATTTGTTGCCTTGTTTGAAGCTGATTGAATTGATCAGAACTGTCGAGTTTGCAGGTTGTCCGTAAGGTGATCCAATGGGACATAGTCATACGCTTTAATTCCCTAACTTTTGCCTGCACCGCCCTTTTGGGTTTTCAGTCCACCAGAATACCCTTTTTTGCCCAAGCCTCCCTTTCGGGTTTTCAGCTTGCCGGGTGTACAAATTTTTTTTTTATCCCTAATTTTTGCCCGAACCTTTTTGGTTCGCCGGGATGCCCTTATTTTGCCTAGGTGTGTCAACCTAGCGGGTCTCTTATGCGTAGTATCTTTTGACTATGTCTGCGTTTGCAGGATGCGGCAGGTCTTCGCCATCCATGGTGATCAGAATCATTTCTCCACCAGAGAATATGCTTTTTATTACAAATAGTCCTTCATATGTAGGAGTCCATTTTTCCCTTGGATCACCTTGTGATAGCATGATGCGTTTGATAACTAAATCCCCAACTTGATACACTTGGCGTCTGACCTTTTTGTTGAAAGCCTTGATCATCCGTTTTTGATACATTTGACCATGGCAAATAGTAGTAAGCCTTTTCTCATCAATCAAGTTCAGTTGACCAAGTCGAGTCTAGATCCAATCTTCTTTATTCAGCCCTATATCCTTCATAATTCTCAGAGAGGGGATCTGGACTTCAATAGGCAAGACAACCTCCATGCTGTATACCAAAGACTAGGGTGTTTCCCTGGTTGATGTGCGTGTCGTGGTACGATACCCGTAAAGAGCGAATGGTAGCATCTCATGCCAATCTTTGTACGTGACTATCATTTTCTGTATGATCTTTTTGATGTTCTTATTTGCGGCTTCGACAACACCATTCATCTTCGGCCGGTAAAGGGAGGAATTGTGATGCTGGATCTTGAATTGCTCGCAAAGGACAATGATCATAGTATTGTTCAGGTTCGTACCATTGTCTGTAATGATCCTCTCTGAGATACCGTAACGACAAATGAGATTCTGCTTGATGAACCGGGCGACAACATTCTTTGTAACAGAAGAGAAGGAGGCTGCCTTAACCCACTTTGTAAAATAGTCAATGGCTACCAAGATGAAGCGGTGTCCATTGGAGGTTGTTAGCTTGATTTCCCCAATCATATCGATCCCCCACATAACAAAGGGCCAAGGAGCCGTTAAGACATTCAGAGGAACCAGAGGTACGTGCACCTTGTCAGCATAAATCTGACATTTGTGGCAGGTTCGAGAGTGTTGATAGAAATCTGTTTCCATGGTAGACCAATAATAGCCTGCTTGTAGGATTTTCTTTTCCATCGTATGCCCACTGGAATGGGTGCCAAAAGTGCCCTCATGTAGATCAGTCATGATCTTTTCAGCTTCAACCTTGTTTACGCACCAAAGTAACACAGAGTCATGGTTGTGTTTGTAAAGAATTCCATTACTAAGGAAGAATTTAGTAGAGAATCTCCTTAAGAACTTCTTATTATTGACTGAAGCTCCTTTAGGATATTCTTGAACCTCGAGATACCTCTTGACTTCGTGAAACCAAGGCTGGTCCACTACTTCTTCACTATTAATCTCGTGACAGTGTGCTGGTTCATCCATTCGTTCAATGGTGATCTGGGGAGCCTCGTTATCCCATTTAAGTTTAAACATGGATGACATTGTGGCTAGTGCGTCTGCTAGCTAATTTTCTTCTCACGGGAAATGCTCGAAGGTAATCTTCTCAAAATATGGGAGCAATGTCAAAACATGTTCTTTATAAGGGATAAGGTTAGGGTGTTTGGTTTCCCATTCCCCTTTGATCTGGCTGATGACCAAAGCTGAATCTCCGAATACATTTAAGGACTTGATCCCCAAATCTATGGCAACTTTAAGACCAAAAATGCACGCTTCGTATTCTGCCATGTTATTTGTACAATTAAAGCAGAGTCTTGCCGTAAAAGGAGTATGACACCCTTTAGGAGATATGAGTACAACACCAATACCATTCTCGAGTGCGTTAGATGCCCCATCAAAAGCCAGGGTCCATCAGGTCCTTGTTCAGGTCCGTCATATGGTCTGAATTCGTCACAGTTGTTTACCATCATGATGTCTTCATCTGGGAATTCGAACTTCATCGACTGGTAGTCTTCCACAGCTTGGTGAGAAAGGTGATCAACTAGTACACTGCCTTTATTGCTTTCTGGGTAGTATATTGTATGTCATATTCTGTCAGGATCATCTACCACCTCGCTATTCTCCCAGAGAGAGCAGGCTTCTCGAAGATGTATTTTATTGGATCCATTTTGGATATCAACAAGGTAGTATGGGTCAACATATACTGTCTTAGTCGGAGAGCAGCCCATGCTAGAGCGCAACAAGTTTTCTTGAGCAGTGAACATCTTGTTTCACATTCAGTAAATTTTTTGCCCAGGTAACAAATAACATGCTCTTTTCGGCCAGACTCGTCATGCTTCCCCAGCACGCACCCCATTGAATTTTCCAAAATAGTCAGATACATGATCAACGGTCTTCCCTCAACTGGTGGCATCAAAACAGGAGGCTCTTGCAGGTACTCTTTGATCTTGTCGAAAGAAGTTTGGCACTCATCATTCCATTTGACTACTTGATCTTTCTTAAGTAGTTTGAAGATTGGTTTACAAGTAGCTGTCAGGTGAGAAATGAATCTAGCAATGTAGTTTAAACGTCCCAAGAATCCTCTGACTTCCTTCTCAGTACGAGGAGTAAGCATCTCTTGTATTGCTTTCACCTTGGCGGGATCTACTTCAATACCTTTATTGCTGACGAAAAATCCTAGGAGTTTACCAGACCTCACTCCAAAGTGCATTTATTTTGGTTCAACCTCAGCTTGTACTTCTTTAGTCTCTCAAAGAGTTTCTGTAAATAGTCAAGATGATCTTCTTCTGTTTGAGATCTAGCTATCATGTCGTCCATATAAACCTCTATTTTGTGATGTATCATGTCGTAAAACAGATCTACCATGGCACGCTGATAGGTTTCCCCAACATTCTTCAGTCCAAATGGCATAACCTTGTAGCAGAATGTGCCCCACTGTGTGACAAAGGTTGTTTTCTCCATGTCCTCAAGCGCCATTTTGATTTGGTTGTAGCCTGATAAACCGTCCATGAAGGAAAACACTTTGTGTTGTGCCGTATTGTCAACTAGAATATCAATGTGGGGAAGTGGGAAATCATCCTTAGGGCTTGCCCTATTCAAATCTCTGTGGTCCACGCACATTTGTACCTTGCCGTCCTTTTTGGGCACAGGAACAACATTGGCAACCCATTGCGGATAAGAGGTGACGGCCATGAATCCAACATTGAATTGCTTCATGACTTCAACTTTAATCTCTTCTAACATATCTGGTCGCATACGATGCACCTTTTGTTTTACTGGAAGGCAATCCTCTTTTGTAGGTAGATGATGTACTACGATATCTGCATCAAGTCCTGGCATGTCTTTATACGACCAGACAAAGACTTTGACATAATCGTGAAGCAACTGAACCAGACGCTCTTTGACACTGGGTTCCAGATTGGCACCCACCTTGACTTCTCTTTTGTCTTCTTCGGTACCTAGATTGATTGTGTCCACTGATTCCTCATTGGGCTGAATGGTCCTCTCTTCTTGTTGTAGTAACCTGGAGAGTTCCCCTGGTACTTCACAATCTTCCCCACCTTCATCTTTGGCTTGGTAGATTAGATTTTTAGAGTCATAAAAAGCCATAGCAGAACCGTTATCCATGGGATCCCGAATGGATGTAGACCTGCATTGTGAGTGTGAGTGTGTGTAAGAGTATAACTATCTTTGAAAGAAATGAAAATGTAAAAAGAAAAATAATGATCACAAAGTTTGTATGCAAAAACATCCATGATTCATTGATATCATATGGAAATGAGATAATAACCCTTACAAATGGACCATTGTGCCTCGGGTAAGACACAAGGTTTTAAGAGTCTGAATTGTTTTAATATTACAGATCCAACAAAATGTAAAGACAAATTACTGTGGGATAAAAGTGATTGGGATGAAATATATAGCCTCCCAATTGCCGAGCCCTCCACTGACAGTTGGGAAAATCCAATCCTCCAGGTTGTAGCTATCTTCATCATCCTCCACTATGCTGACTTGGTGGTTGCTGATCTTCAAGGGTGGTCCTCTGGCATAAGCGTGGCGTACAACCTTTTGGGCACCTGAAGTGAAACCCATACTAAACTTATCAGATTTGTATGGGATATTTGGGAGTTGTCCCCAAATAGTGCACCCACCTTCTTCTATCACTGCCTTGGCATCCTTCAAAGACGACATCTTGAGCAGAGGCCTTGTGATCTTGTGAACTTGAGACACAACCTTGGTTACTACCATATCTTGTGGAACTTCTTCGAAGTGATGGAATGGAGTTTCAATAAGTTCACCATCTAGTTCCACATATCTGAAGGAATTGAGATGGCTGACCATATACTCTTCTTCTCCATGAACGGTGATAATCTTCCCCTGAATTGGGTACTTCAGCATTTGATGTAACGTAGAGGTAACTGCACCAACATTGTGGATCCACGGTCGGCCTAACAAGCAGGAATATGAAGGGAGGATATCCATTACATAAAAGGTTAAATCAAATGTTTGGGTTCCAACCTTTATGTGGATATTCACTTCCCCATGCACCATCCTTTTTGAGCCGTCAAAGGCTCTCACTAATATGTTGCTTGGTTTCAATATCAATCCTTCGCAGTCAAGCCTATCAAGAGCCTTTTTAGGTAACACATTCAGAGACAAACTGGTGTCAACAAAGACATGAGCCAACTTCGTGCCCCTGCATTCCACTGAGACATGCAATGCCTCATTATGCTTCCTCCCTCTTGGCGTTAAATCAGCATCCGAAAAGCCTAAACCATTATCTACAGTCAACCTGGCTATGCAGTCTTGGAACTGATCAGTAGATGTTTCTTGGGGTACATGGGCAGTTTTCAGGAAATTTACCAAGGCCTTTGCATGCGCCGTGAAACATAATAATAAATCCAGCATGGAAATTTTAGATGGAGTTTGCCCCAGTTTCTCGACTACATTGTAGTCGCTTCTTTTTATGATCTTTAGAATTTCCTCCATCTCTTTCCGGGAGGTCTCAGGGATAGCCACTAATTATGCCTTCGTCTGGACAGGCTCAGCCAGAGTACCTTTACCTCGAGTCTCGGTTGACTCGGCAGCAGGAATGTCAGTAGTGGTGATAACAGGGATTGTAACAGTTTTGTCAACATGAGTTTTAGCAGAGGTGATTGCAGGACTGGGAACAACCTTTGGAGGAGAAACATTAACATGAATGATCACGGGTCCAGAAACAGCCTTTGGGGGAGCAATTTCTGGAGAGAATATCCTTCCGCTTCAGGTAATCTTGCTAGTCCCTGCAATATTACTGACATTGGAGTTAACTTTCTCAGAACTTGAATCTTCAGCAGCTGGCCAATCTTGCTTGATATCGTGGTAGTAGACATCCCCTCCATAATTCCATGGTACGGTCTTGTCTGACGAATATCAGATTGGTCCAGGCATTGTAATTATCAAAGGAGCTACTTTAGGAACTAATGTAATTCTACCGAGACTTTTGGTGGAGACCCTGGAAGAATTGTCGGAAATGGTCACGATGGAAACATCATTATAAGAAACAGTTGGAATTGAATCCTTCTCGAACAAAATCTCCTTGTTATCTATTAGGCACTGAACGCCTGCTTTTAACAAAGGATAGCTGGTTGGTGAGGACAAACAGGAATAATAGCTTTCATCACATCCTGGGTAGACACCGGCATTCAATAAGTTCTTTTTGATCGTCAGGAGTGGGGTAAGAAGTTCATCAACTGAAGTAACAAACATATCTTCCTCAATGGTGTTGGCATTATGGCTGTGTTTGGGCATATGGGCAGTAATGACATTAGGAATTTATGGCGCATCGAATTCAATTTCTTTGGATTCAAGGAGGTCTTGTACTTTGTTCTTCAGAGCCCAACAGTTTTTAGTGTCATGGCCGGGACTCTCAGAGTGGTATGCACAACGGGCATTAGGATGATAGTAAGGAGATGTTGTGTTAGGGTTCTTTGGAGCTTCTTTCAAAGTCACTAGATTGGATCTTAACAGATGTGGCAATACTTGAGACAATGTCATATTAATTCGGGTGAACTGTCTGACTGGTCTTTCCATTCTTGGCCGGTTGCTTCTTTGCTGAGCAGGCGCAGGTTTAGGAATCATGACAGCCCCCACCATTTGATGGCGTTCAGCCTTATCTTGATTTCTCTGAGGATATACAACAACCACTTCTTTCTTTCCGATGAATGGTTTCTTTATAGCAGCAGAGGATGCATCTTTTTGAATCTTTCCATTCTTTATCCCGGCCTCTAATCTTTCTCTGGTCAGTATCAATTCAGTAAAACCTGCCGATGAACTCCCAATTAAGTGGTTAAAGAAGGGACCAGACAAGGTTCCCAAAAACATGTCTACCAACTCTCTTTCAGATAGGGGAGGTTGAACTCTTCCTGCTAAGTCCCTCCACTTTTGCGCGTAGTCCTTGAAGCCTTCACTCGAAACCATGGCCATACTCTAGAGTTGAGTACGGGTAGGCACAAGATCAGCGTTGTATTGATATTGTTTGTAAAAGGCGGCGGCCAAATCTTCCTAGTTATGAACATTGTCTCTTTCTAACTAATAAAACCAATCAAGTTGAGTTCTAGACAGACTGTCTTGGAAGAAGTGTACCCATAAGTCCTTGTCAGCGGTATGGGGCTAGATTTTCCTCACATAGGACCGGATATGCATTTTGGGGCATGAAGCTCTGTCATATTCGGCGAATACAGGTGCTTTGAATTTTGGAGGAATGACAATCCCCAATACTAGTCCCAACTCCTCAAAGTCCAATCCAGACACTTTTTGGATTTCCATTGCACTTAACCGTTCTTCTAGATGCTTATACTTGTCATCGACTGAAGGATATTGTTCTTCAGAATAGTCTTCTTCTTCCTCTTCCTCTTCTGACTCTGCCTGGACAACTGTGATACGGTGGGAGAACTGACTTGAGGTTTTGCGTTTGTGTTCGCAAATGTTTCGGTTTAGCAAGAGTCGCCACCGAATTTTTATTTTATCCTAAGGAAAGGTCAAAAAGCACAGGAAAAACCTTTGAGATGTTTTCTTGGGTTCGGGGAGTAGATTATGAAAAGGGAAGGTGTAAGCACCCTTTTCATCCATGGTTATCCATGGGCTCTTAGTTACTTGTTTAGATCACTTGCTTTTGCTTTTCAATTGTTTGAAATTGTGCTTTGTGTATGGTTTTGAAAATGTTTTGAAAAGAGGCCATCGTTGTGGCAACCTTTGTAATGATTCTTGTTTGAATATATACAAAAGTGTTTGTCTTTTGAAAAGATTTTTCAATGTTTGAAAGTTTGATTTAGGAAATGTTTTGAATTTGTGTTGTGAGGTGTGTTTGAAAATAGCAAGGATGTTTTGCAAGTTTTTGATCAAGTAACTAAGAGTTGTCTACCCTATTTTACTCAAAGGTATTTCCTACACATTTTTAACCCTTTTGACAGTGTTGTTTTACCATTGCATTTGGTAAACAACCTTGTATTAGGATGTTAAATGGGACAGGTGCGGGTCATCGTATTGACCATGATAACAATTGTGCTAAGTATCTTTGGCAAATTTTCCGAGGGACTAGATCATTTTGTATAGGTAACCAAGATAGTGTCATGGAGGGACTATGATCTTTTGTTTTGTTTTTGTATTGCCAAAATACTCAACATGCATAACATGACCCATTTGAAAGGCAACAAGTGGATGAAACCCTAGGGGTGCATGTGTGCATTGTGTATTGATTTCAAGTTGTTTATTCTTGGATTAGGTCAAACTACTTGTTGATTTTGGAATTTTGCATACAAACCCTAATCTCTAATCATGGCATAATTGAAAGCGTAAATGCGTAAAATAAATCTACCATTATTACAACATGATTATGGGGAGGGGGATACAATTTTTGAATGGGGATTATTTGACAAGAAATTAAAACCCTAGTTTTACTATTACATCCAAATTGAATCAAATGGCATAAATAATAAATGAACAATATTTAAATAAACAAATTGAATAAATATACAAAATAATATGAATATGCAAAAAGGTTTTTGTTTATTTTTATGTATGTAAAAATATTTAATGCAAAAAAGAGGAAGAAATAAATGAAAATATTATTTTTTTTGGTTAAGGGTAAAACCCTAATTTTCTTTAAGAAAATAAATATATTAATTATATTATTTATATACAATAAGATAAAATAATGTATATACAAAAAACATAAAATAAATTTAGAAAAAAGTATTTTTTAAGTATAAATAATAATAAAAATAAAAGTATAGTATTTTTATGTTTTTTATTCTAAAGTATCTATTGAATAAAATAAAAGTATGTATATATATTAAGTATATTAAATATGTACAATAAAAATAAAATATATACAAGACTAAAAATATATTTAGAACACTATATTTTAGTGTAAATAAAATAAAGAATAAAAATAAATAAACAAAATTATAATTTATATATCATTTTTAAGTTTTCAATAAATAACATATATACTAATTAAATTGTTTTCATGCTAAAAAAATAAAAATAAAATACAAAATAAATGTAAAAATTTATAAAAAATATTTTTGGATATTTTTGTATTTAGAAAATATAAAATAGAAATCAAAAAATGAAAATAAATAAAAAATATCAAAGTATAAAGAAATTGGGCCAGGGGGATGCATTCAGCAAAAGAGGGGTGTCAATAGTGACCAGGACCAAGCCCAGCCCACCACACTTCATCTTAAACCTTTGTCATCACAAAACGCGCGCGCCTGGTTCCCAACATGAACAACCTGTATACGAGCTCTATTGCAAAAACACATAACATCAAAGTTGTAGAGTTTTTCAAGACGAATTAAACCATATAAAAAACTTGTCCTAACTCTCAAAGACCAGAGAGAATTTCTCTGGCCCTAAAATCTAACCTAATTTTTTCAGGATGTTCATGGTCCAAATTCTCTTAGCATGCTTAATTAAAATGAAAACTGAGCATATGTACAGCTTCATGGCTATGAATACTACATTTCTTATTCACAAACCTAATTCTAAATGTTCCTAAATAGAGAGATATGATGTTGATAAAAACCTGTTTCAGCTGACTTCGTGTATGACAATGTGGAGCTTTTCAACAAGGCCTGAGATGTCTGGGAGCTTGCTTGAACTTCACTTGAACTTCTCCAATGTCTAGCTTGCCTTGAATGTACTTGGACAAGTCTACAGAACTCAACCTGCACAAGCTCAAATTGAAAATGGAAAACCCTGTAAATGGAGTTACAGTTAGTATTTAAAGGTTGGGATAATTTGGATGGGTTATGTGGAAGATGTTTGAACCAATTTGGGGCAAAACGCATGAGCAAAATGTGAGATAGAACTCAAGTTTCACATGCTGCCATGTTTTTCCAATGAGATGTGATTTTGTGCTATGGGAAGTTTGAGGGCTCAAAGGGTCGTGTTTTTGGCTCAAAGGGATGTTAGAAAGTTGTTTCAAATGCTTGCACAAGTTGGTTTTTGCTGAGGTTCAAGTTCTTGTATTTTGGACATGTTTCTTGTATTTTAAGCCAAAATGCACAATGATGTAATACAAGCCTGTACAGGCTATCTATCAGCCTGCCTCTTATGATCTTGGCCCCTCAAGTTGGTGGATATGCTTTTCTGCACAAGATTTGGCTCTATGCTCAAGGATTGTGGTTTTGACATAAAGCAAGATTTGGCAAAAATGGAAATATTGCTTTTTCTACTTAGGGATTAATTTTGTGTGCAATGTTCTAATGACCAAAACAATGCCTTAGACCAATGGATTTGCATTTAACTATTGAGTGTGGAATGGTTTTGAGGCCTGTAATCTAGTGCAGAGCAAGCAGATTTGAATTTGCAACTTGTATCAATATGAACATGCCATGGATGAAAAGTGAGTTTTTGCCAGCTTCAAGCCTCTGATTCTCCCTAACCACAAATGATTTTGGATATTTCTTTGACATTTTGGAATGCTTGAAACATTCTCTATATTCCATCTTTGAAATGCAATTTTAGATTCCAAGTGGAACTATGTGAAATATGGCCATGAAGATAGGTCAAAATCCTGCCTAAACTAGGGCAGAATTTCACTAAGTTAAAAGTTTCATGGGCCCTTGTTCCAAAAATCATAACTTGAGATCCAAGCTTCTTTTGGGAAAACTTTATGAATAAAAGTTGTAGTCTTTGTGGAGGAATACAACTTTCATGTTGGAGGTTTTGTTTGAATATAAATGCATCATGGTGGAAATGTTGGGCAAAGTTAGGAAAAATTAAGAAAATTTCATAACTTAGAAAAATTCTAAGTTATGAAAATTTTCAACTTTAAACCCTAATTTGCAAAAATGGGTTTCTTGATGAACAAGTTTCATTTTTTGACACATTTTGATGAAAAATGACCCTTGGCACTTGATTTTGAGCAAAAAGTCAAAGTTTGACTTTTTAGTGTACAGTCAAATTTTGGTCAGTTGACTGAAAAATTCATCTGTCAATCCAATGCAATTGAGATCTTTTGAACCTTGTGAATAGGTCAAGATGATGCCATTAAGTCCTTGAATCCATGCTTGAACTCAATTTGCCATTGGCTAGGTCAAAAAGTCAGAAATTGCCCTTGTGCAGTCAAAACCCTAAAAATGACCATTTTGCCCGTTTGGTGATTTGATCAAATTTCTTGTGCAGTTGTGGTCCAAACTTGATAAAATGGTTCATGTGAGTTTATAATGTTGATGTGGGTCAAAATTTATGAGGTTTGACTGTAAATTGGCTACAGTTGACTTTTCCCCAATACAATTGATTTCTAGGTCAGCTGTCTAATTAATTGGGCAAAAATTTGATTCAAGGCTTGAAACTTGGTAGAGGTAATCTTGTAAGTCCAACATGAAGTATGAAAGCCACTTTGAGCATTAGAAGTCCAAAATTCCTTGTGAAAACTCAAACCCTAATTTAGGTCAACAGTGCAAGGAGATGGCTTGAGCAGAGCAAACCCTAGCTTGATCTTGAGTTCAAAGAGTCTTGTGATGAAAAATAATGATAAAATGAGAGGGAAAATTTTGGGGTACAACAGTTGCCCCTGTTCAATCTTCTTGAACCTGAAGAGTTAGATTGGCGAGTTTGGCCTTTCGTGACTCGAAGGTAAAAGAGGATTGGACACTAGAGTGCCCGTAAATTTGCACTCGTCATAGTATAGTTGAGGGAATGGGCTTAAAGATGCCATTTGGAGGATGTGACAGAATCTTATCAGAGATGGGCTTAAAGATGCCATCTAAGAAAAATTGATTGTATAAGAGATTCCTTTGTGAGGGCAAATACACCTGCTGTTGAGGAGTACTATACCGGGGAATGTTGGTTTCTGTTGTGGTAGAAGTAGAACTCCAGTCGTCTATTATTCTACTGGGGGAGTCACCTCTTGGTTGAGGAGGTGACAATGAACTGCTATCTGGTCAACGTCCAGTCTTCACAGTCTTTACTTCCTATCTGGTCAACGTCCAGTATTCAGAAGGAAATCAAATGGTTATCCAGTCGCCTCCGAGTTTCTTTTTTGATTTTGGGGCCTACTAATATCCGGTTGACTCCGGGCTTCAAAGTAACTAGACGAGTAAACTGCTATTTGGTTAACATCCAAGTTTCACAGTATACCTTACTGCTATCTGGTCAACGCCCAGGCTTCACAGTCTTGTATTGCTATCTGGTCAACATCCAGGCTTCATGATACTTTGCTTCCTATCTGGTCAACATCCAGTCTTCAGAAGGATATCAAATGGTTATCCGGTCAACATCCGGGTTTCCCTTTTGATTTTGGAGCCTACTAATATCCGGTTGAATCCGGGTTTCAAAGTAATTGGCCGAGTAAACTGTTATTTGGTCAACATCCAAGTTTCACAGTGTTGTATTGCTATCTGGTCAACATCCAGGCTTCATAATACTTTGCCTTCTATCTGGTCAACATCCAGTCTTCAGAAGAACTTGCAGGGGATTCTACTATTTTCCGGTCGAATTTGGGCTTTAGCATAATCAAGGTATTATCTGGTCAAATCCAGGCTTCACAACTAAAGCAGGAATCTGCCCCTTGATTTGAATAAGCAAACAAGAGAGTATCAGTATCTGGAACATCTCTAAGCCGTTTTCTGAGCTTTGAATATCTGTCTTAGGCCGCTATCAATTTTATCCTGAAAAGGATAGAATGTTAGTTAAAAACACAAAGTCATGTTGCATGAAATGTATGATGCAATATATGTGTTTTGTCAAATGTTTATGATATATGAATGTAATGTATGCGCATGTAAGCTGATTAGCTGTCTGGCTGAGGAAAATAAATCCTGGATAGCTGGAGATAATAAAATCTTTGACCGCTGTCGGGGAAAATAAATCCAAGACCACTGTTGGAGATTCAAGATCTTTGACAACCTTTGTGGGGAAAAGCTAATATTGCTGGGGAGATCATGAGTGGGGATCTCCAGCTTGTTGGGGATATTAGGTGAAGACTGAATGGTTTCCGCTGGGGATTAGTAGATAAAAAATTCATCTCCACTGGGGATCTTCATGACGTGCTGATTCGATTATGGTGACTTCACTGGGGAAGAATAACTTTATGGGGAAATATCTGGTTTTAAAAGTGACTCTTCAAGGATGATGGAGGAAACTGGATGGTCTCCGCTGGGGGTCGGGAGTTTGAAAATTCAACTCTGGTGGGGACTCCTGAAATTTAACTCCGCTGGGGATCTGCATTTCAAAGCTTCAACTCTATTGAGGACCTGGATGATGTATTGCAGTGGATTTCTCCTGGAATAGCCTAAAGACATCTTCCTATACCTTCATCCTATCAGTAATTATCCTTTCTTATTTCATTTTATTTGTAAACAGTGATTATATTCAAATGCATATGCTCATTTTAATAAATCATTGGACATTTTCAAATAAAACACAAGTGTAAAGAGAAAGAAAAGGCAAACAATTTTCTGCACTTCGAAGTATCTTTGTATTAACTTTGTATAAGTATTTTGTACAAAGGAAACAAACATCCTTGTAAGAGAATGTTGTCATAAAATTGAGAAAAATTTATACAAAGAAAGATGGCTATGTGTAACAATTCTATGGGGTTCCCATTCTGCTATAGTCTTCACAACTCTGAGTATCTTGTCCATTCGTCGCTTCGTCTGCAGATGATTGGATTGATCAGAAGCTTGGAGCTTGTCCGTGAAGAGATTGTCCTCAAAGTTATCCGACGAGACATAGTCATACGCTTTAATTCCCTAACTTTTTCCTAGACCGCCCTTTCGGGTTTTCGATCCACCAGGAAACCCTTTTTTGCCCAAGTCGCCCTTTCGGGTTTTCAACTTGCCGGGTGTATAGATTTTTTGTTTATCCCTAATTTTTGCCTGAACCGCCCTTTCGGGTTTTCGATTCACCAGGATGCCCATTTCTGCCCAAGTCGCCCTTTCGGGTTTTCAACTTGTCGGGTCGTTTATGCGTAGTATCTTTTGACTATGTCTACGTTCGCAGGGTGTGGCAGGTCGTCGCCGTCCATGGTGGTTAGAATCATAGCCCCAGCAGAAAAGATGTTTTTAATCAAAAATGGTCCTTCGTAAGTAGGAGTCCATTTTCCCCTGGGATCACTTTGCGGTAAGATGATCCGCTTGATCACAAGATCTATGACTTGATATACCTGACGTCTGAATTTCTTGTTGAAAGCCTCAATCATCTGTTTTTGATACGTCTGACCATGACAAACAACAGTAAGTCGCTTCTCGTTGATCAAATTAAGTTGATCAAGCCGGGTCTGAATCCAATCGTCTTCACTTAAACCAACATCCTTCATAATCCTCAAGGAAGGGATCTGAACTTCCATAGGTAAAACAACTTCCATGCCATATACCAAAGAAAAAGGGGTTGCCCCGGTTGAAGTACGCGCCGTGGTACGATATCCGCGCAGAGCAAACAGTAACATCTCATGCCAGTCCTTGTAGGTGAACGTCATCTTTTGAATGATCTTCTTGATATTTTTGTTCGCAGCTTCAACAACACCGTTCATCTTTGGCCGATAGGGAGATGAATTGTGATGTTGAATTTTGAACTGCTCGCACAGAGCGGTGATCACAGTGGTATTCAGGTTTGTAACATTGTCTGTGATGATCCTGTCAGGGATACCATACCGGCATATGAGGTTCTGCTTGATGAAGCGGGCAACCACATTCTTTTTAACGGAGGCGAAGGAAGTTGCTTCAACCCACTTGGTAAAGTAATCAATAGCCACCAGGATGAAGCGATGTCCATTGGATGCCGTAGGTTTGATCTCTCCAATCATGTTGATTCCCCACATTCCGAATGGCCAAGGAGCTATTAGAACATTGAGAGGAACTGGGGGAATATGTACCTTGTCAGTATAGACTTGGCAGTTGTGACAAGTACGGGCGTATTGATGACAATTAGCTTCCATGGTAGACTAGTAGTAGCCTGCCCTTAGAATCTTCTTAGCCATCGTATGTCCGCTCAAATGGGTGCCAAATGTGCCACTATGCAATTCAGTCATGATCAGCTCAGCTTCAACCTTGTCCATACAACGAAGCAGAACACAATCATGGTTGCGCTTGTATAGGATACCATTGCTCAGGAAGAACTTGGCAGCAAATCTCCTTAAGAACTTTTTGTCATTGACTGAAGTTCCTTCAGGGTATTCTCGATTCTTGAGATACCTTTTGATTTCGTGAAACTAGGGTTGTTCCACTACTTCTTCGGTATTAATCTCATGACAGTGCGCAGGTTCGTCCATTCGCTCGACGGTGATTTGGGGAGCCTCATTATCCCAGTTAAGTTTAAACATGGAAGACATCGTGGCCAGAGCATCCTCTAGCTGATTTTCTTCTCGCGGGAAGTTCTCGAAGGTAATCTGCTCGAAATGAGGCAACAATGTCAGGACATGTTCTTTGTATGGGATAAGATTAGGATGTTTAGTGTCCCACTCTCCTTTGATTTGACTGATAACCAAATCTGAGTCCCCAAATACAACCAAATATTTGATTCCTAGGTCAATCGCATCCTTGAGACCAAAGATACAAGCTTCATACTTGGCCATGTTGTTGGTGCAACTGAAGCAGAGTCTAGCAGTGAAAGGTGTATGGCAACCTTCTGGAGAAATAAGTACCGCACCGATACCGTTTCCAAGTGCATTTGAAGCACCATCAAAGTACAGGGTCCATCGGGATCCTTGTTCAGGTCCGTCATACGGTCCGTCACCTTCAATGTTGTCCAATGTCATAATGTCTTCGTCGGGGAAGTCAAACTTCATGGATTAGTAATCTTCGACAACTTGATGAGCTAAATGGTCAGCAAGTACACTCCCCTTTATATCTTTTTGGGTTGTGTACTGGATATCATACTCAGTCAGGATCATTTGCCATCTAGCGATTCTTCCAGATAAAGCAGGATTCTCGAAGATGTACTTGATCAGATCCATTTTAGAAATCAGCCGAGTGGTATGTGTTAACATATACTGCCTTAGCCGGCGAGTAACCCATACCAAAGCGCAACAAGTTTTCTCAAGCAGTGAGTAGCGAGTCTCACAGTCGATAAAATTTTTGCTAAGGTAATAAATGGCATGCTCTTTTCGACCAGACTCGTCATGTTGGCCCAATATGCACCCCATTGAGTTATCAAAAATGGTCAGATACATGATTAACGACCTTCCTTCAACGGGTGGCATCAAGATAGGAGGTTTTAGCAAATACTCCTTGATTTTATCGAAAGCAACTTAACAGTCGTCGTTCCATTCAACCACCTGATCTTTCTTCAACAACTTGAAGATTGGTTCACAGGTAGATGTTAGGTGAGAAATGAATCTTGCAATGTAGTGTAGGCGTCCCAAGAAACCTCTGACCTCCTTTTCAGTGCGGGGGGCAGGCATTTCTTGTATAGCTTTGACTTTGGCAGGATCGACCTAAATGCCTTTGTTGCTGACGATGAATCCCAAGAGTTTACCGGACCTAACTCCGAAAGTGCACTTGCCAGGGTTCAGTCTGAGCTTATACTCCTTCAATTTGACAAACAACTTTTACAGATGGTTGAGGTGTTCTTATTTTGTTTGTGAACGGGATATCATGTCGTCTACGTAGACTTCGATCTCATGATGTATCATGTCATGAAACAAAGCTACCATGGCTCGCTGATAGGTCTCCCCGACATTCTTCAGTCCGAATGGCATCACTTTATAGCAGAAGGTACCCCACTGTGTAACAAAAGTAGTCTTCTCCATGTCTTCGGGGGCCATTTTGATCTGGTTGTATCCCGAGAATCCATCCATGAAGGAAAATACCTTGTGTTAAGCTATATTGTCAACCAAAATGTCAATGTGTGGTAGTGGAAAATCATCTTTAGGGCTAGCCCTATTTAAGTCTCTGTAGTCCACACACATTCTGACTTTTCCGTCATTCTTAGGTACGGGCACAATGTTAGCAACCCATTATGGATAGGAAGTAACAGCCAAAAAGCCAGCATTGAACTGCTTCATCACTTCAGCTTTGATCTTTTCAGACATATCTGGCCTCATTCGGCGGACTTTCTGCTTGATTGGTGGACAGTCTTCTCTTGTAGGGAGACGGTGAACCACAATATCTGTATCCAGCCCTGGCATGTCTTCGTAGGACCAAGCGAAGATCTCAACATATTCATTCAACAACTGAACTAAGCGCTCTTTGACACTTGGCTCCAGGTTGGCACCCACTTTAACCTCTTTTCTGTCTTCGGTAGTACCCAAATTCATAGTCTCTAACAACTCTTCATGGGGCAGAATAGCCCTTTCTTCTTGTTGCAAAAGTCTAGCCAACTCTCCAGGCACTTCACAGTCTTCATCACCTTCGTACTCGGCATGATTGACCAGATCTTCAGAGTTACTGAAGGCTACAGCAGAATTGTTACCCATGGAATCTGAAGTGGAGGGGTACCTGCATTTTGTGAGTGTGGGTGTGTGTAAGGGATATCCATCCTTAAACAAAATAAAATGTAAAAGGAAAGAAAATGAACACAAAAGTTTATAGATGAAAACGTCCATGATTCATTAAAAATGGCATATGAAAATGAAGAATCAAAACCCTTACAAATGGACCTATGTGCCCCGGGAAAGGCACAAGGCAAAAGAGTGTATGAATTGTTTAAAAGTTATTACAGACCAACATAAATTTTCAAAAGATAAATTACTGATTGATGAAAGTAATGGGAACAAAGTCTTTCGCCTCCCAGTTGTTCAGTCCTCCTTCAATGGTCGGGAAAATCCAATCTTCGAAATTGCTCTCATCTTCAACATCTTCCAAAGCATGAACTCCATGATGAGTGATCTTTAATGGTGGTCCTCCATCCCGAGAGCGACGCATAGCCTTCTGACTAGTAGCGGTAAAACCCAATCCAAACTTATCTGTCTTGAAAGGAAAATCTGGCAACTGACCCCACACTGTACTTCCTCCTTCCTTGATCACAACCTTCGCATCTTTAAGGGATGACATCCGGGACACAGGTTTGGTAAAGATGGGCACATCAGTCATTGTCTTAGCTGTTGCAACTTCAGGAGAAACCTTTTCAAAGTGTTGGAAAGGTGTTTCTATGAATTCACCATCTAACTCCACGTAGAGGAAAGAGTTAAGGTGGCTTATCATATACTCTTCCTCACTATGAACTGTTATGATCTTACCCTGGACTGGGTATTTGAGCATCTGGTGTAGAGAAGAAGTGACTGCCCCAACATTGTGGATCCATGGCCTTCCCAACAAGCATGAATATGAAGGACGGATGTCCATCACATAAAATGTAGAATTGAAAATTTTTGTTCCCACCTTAATTTGGATATCCACTTCTCCGTGAACCATCCGTTTAGAACCTTCGAAGGCTCTAACAATGATATTACTGGGCTTTAAGGTCAAACCTTCACAGTCTAGTCTGTCCAATGCTTTCTTTGGTAGGACATTTAAAGATGATCCGGTATCTACCAGAACATGAGCAAGTGTGGTCCCCCTACACTCTACCGAAACATGCAGCGCATCATTATGCTTTCTTCCCTTAGACGTTAGATCGACGTCAGAGAAGCCAAGACCATTATCGGCTATAAGGATAGCCATGCACTCTTGAAACTGGTCTGCAGAAGTTTCTTGAGGCACATGCACCGTTTTCAGGAATTTGATCAAGGCTTTGGCATGAGCCTCAGAACAGAGCAATAGGGCCATCATAGAGATTTCTGAAGGGGTTTGCCCCAGCTGCTCTATGACATCATAGTTGCTCTTCTTAATTATCTTTAAAATTTCCTACATTTCCTTTTGGGTGGTCTCAGGAATAACCAAAGTCCGAGCCCTCGTCCTGACAGGCGCTTCTTGGATCCCCTTACCTTTATCAGTAATAACAACAGAGGGTACAACTTCGGCAGTAACAATTTCTTCGATCACTGGACTTCGCACAGATACCTTGATAGGCATAGGAGAACATGAGTGTCTGAAGACTGCCCTTGTAGGAGCAATCTCCGGAGAGAAGATTCTTCCGCTACGAGTTATCTTACTCGTCCCCGCAATATTTCCTACATCAGGAGTTTCTTCATCGGAATTCTCTTCGGCTGATTCAATTTTCTTGACACTGTGGTAGAAGATCTCTCCTCCATAATTCCACGGTATCGTCTTGTTGGACTTATATGGGATAGGCCCCGGCATGGTAATCTTCAGCGGTATAAACTTTGGATCAGGTGTAATCTTAACAGGCCTTTAGCAGGTCTTGGAAAGATTGTCGAAAATGGTGATTATAGCAACATCATTGATTGGAGTAATAGGAGTTTTCTGAAAGAGTATCTCTTAAGTATCCATCAAGCGTTGGATGCCTGACTTCAACATCGGACAGTCAGATTGCAAGGTCGAGCAAAGGTGACAATCTTTTTCACAGCCTGGGAAAATCCCGGCTTTCAACAGATTCATCTTGATCATTGGCAATAGATTCATTAAGTCATCAATAGCAGTAACATGAAGATCTTCTACAATAGCATGGACATTATGACCGTGTTTTGGCATAGGAGCGGATATCACATTAGGTTTTTCGGGCGCATCGATTTCTACCTCCTTGGCGTCTATCAAATCTTGGATCTTGTTTTTTAGGGCCCAACAGTTGTTTGTGTCGTGCCCTATACTGTCGGAATGGTAAGCACATTTAGCATTGGCATGATAAAAAGGAGAAGTTATATTCGGATTTTGTGGCGGATCTCTCAAGGTTGTAAGGTTCAACTTCAATAGATGGGGGAGAACCTGGGCAGGCGTCATGTTTATTTTGGTGAACTGCCTAGCAGGCTTTCCCCCTCATTGTTGGTTGGTTCTTGGATGATCATTCCTTGGTTGATCAGCTGCAGTCTTTTGGATCATTACAGCCCCTACCGTTGACCGACGCTCTTCTCTTCCTCGACCTTTTTGAGTGTAGACAGCTGACACTTCCTTCTTAGCTGAAAAAGGTTTTTTGACAGCGGCAGAAGCAGATGTATCTTTCTGAATTTTACCACTCTTGATGCCATCCTCAACTCGTTCACCATTCAAAATTAATTCAGTTAACCCTGCCGATGAACTCCCTATCAGGTGATTAAAGAATGGACCAGATAGCATCCCCAAAAACATATCAACCAGCTCTCTATCAGACAATGGTGGCTGCACCCTTCCAGCCAAGTCCCTCCACTTCTGGGCATACTCTTTAAAGCCTTCATTAGAAACCATACCAATACTCTGTAGTTGCGTACGAGTAAGCGCTAAATCTGCGTTATATTGATATTTTCGGTAGAAAGCAGCAACCAGATCCTCCCAATTATGTACGTCAGATCTCTCAAGTTGATAGAACTAGTCCAATTGCGTACCCGACAAACTATCTTGAAAATAGTGGACCCACAGATCCTTATCAGAAGAGTGAGGTTGGATCTTTCTGACGTAGGACCGCAGATGCATCTTCGGGCAAGATAAACCATCATATTGAGAAAATATAGGCACCTTGAACTTGGGGGAATGACAATCCCAACAACCAACCCTAGTTCTTCGAAATCTAACCCAGGTACTCTTTGTACCTCCATAGCTGCCAACCGCTCTTCCAGATTCTTATACTTATCGTCTGCCGGAGGGTACTGCTGTTCGGAGTAATCTTCCTCCTCTTCTTCTTCTCCCTCTTCAGCTTCAGACTCGGAGGGCATTGCAACTTCTTTACCTTTACCAACCCCTTCGTTAGACGTCGAGGGGAACTCGAGGACCCTTCTAGCCTGGTTCTCAAACCTTCTCCCCAAATTGGCCACACCAGCCCTTTTCTTCTTTTTCTCTTTGTCTTTTTCCTTCTCTTTCTCTAACAGTGCTTTAAGGTCCTCCTGACCCTTTGCCAAGGTCATGAGGAGTTGTTGGAATTGAGAATTTTGTGCTTGCAGATCTTTGACCGTCTGCTCTATATCCATCTTGCTGAAATAAACAACAGAAAGATAAGGAAACCTGGTGTGAAGACCTGTTTATGCATATGATGAATGATATGTATTCATGTAATGCATTCAAGGATTTAGAAATTCAAAGTTGTTGCAAACAAAAAGAACACACGTCATATTAATAAGAAGAAATTTGTTAGTACATAAATGCCCCATGGGCAAAATATTACAAAATTCTTAATGTAAAAAGACGTTGCGCATTCTCTTTAGTGCGATGTAGGTGTTAAGAGTCTCCTCTTCGTGAAGTCGGTGGGTAAGTTCCAAAACCTTCTTCTCACTGGCATAGAAGCTGGCTTCAAAAGTGTTTCGTTCTTCCTTGAGCTGTATCCAACTCTTTTGCAATTCTTCCAATGATGTTGGCATGTCTGGATGTAGGAGGGTGTATGGAACCTCTCCTTCCATAACAGGCTCTTTGATCACGGGGAGAATGTAGGGTAAGGCATCATAAGACTCTGGGCGCGAGTTCGTACCCACTTGAGTTAAGGCTCAAGGGGGATGGAATTCTTGTGTCCCAGTGTCTTACTATCCACTTTGTTGGGCATCGTCCAAGCTCGGATAAACCTTTGTCGAAGCCCTTGAGCATCGTCATCGAAGTCAAAAACCAAGTCAGGAATTAACATATCATGAGGGCCATCCCTTCGGGCATACCCAAATTGCCTTAGAACTAAACAAGGGTTGTAGGTAATGCCTCCCTTAATGCCAAGTAGTGGGACATTAGGGAATTCCCTGCAACGATCAATGATGATGACATTTTCTCTGGACCGAGAACACCAATGAACATCAGAATGTGTGAGGGTCATCAACTGTTGTGACCACCTTAAACTCTGCTCATTCTTCAAAACTGATTGGGGAAGGTGAGAAATAAACCACCTTGCTAGAAGAGGAGTACAACACATGAGAACACCTCTTTTCCTCATTGTTCGTGTGTGAAATGAGTGTAGGATGTCCCCAAGCAATGTAGGCACAAGATTCCGAGATATGAAAATCTTGACAGCATTCACATCTATAAGCTGATCAGGGTTTGGGAACAAGACCAACCCATAGATGAGGAGTGCTACAATCTCTTCAAAAGCTTGCAGATCTAAAGAATTCCAACAGTCTTGTGCCTTCTCAAACAGAAACTTTGCCAAGAAACCCTTTACACCACTTTTGGTTTCCCAATGACCTTTGATATCAGATGGTTGCAAGTGTAAGGCTTGAGCAACATCTTCAGGCTTTGGTTCTCTTTCCGTACTGTTGTATGGAGAATAGGAATCCTCAGGAGTTTAGAAAATTCCTCCAAAGTAGGCACTAGTTGGTAATCAGGAAATGTAAAGCAATGGTGTAGGGGGGTCAAAGAACTGGAAGAGAACTTTCACCATGTCTTCTTCAATGTTGGAGTTGACCAATTTGAGAAGTCTACCATGTCTTTCACTGAAGGAAGAATTCTCTGGAATCTTGGAAGTAAGCTCCTTGAGTTGAGGAGGGATCCTCACAAGGTTGATTTGGATTGTTTTTCTGCGAAGAGATTCCATTACCTACAAAACAAGAACAAAGATTAAGATCCAAACCCTTGAAATGGTTAGTGGATGCATATGATGCTTTATGATGTTCATGATGTATGCACAAGTATATACAAGCAAATCACACAAGATCCTAGTTTCAGGCTTGCATGAGGTTTCATAGGTAAGTACCCTCTTGAAGTTAGTTGGCTCAACCTGTCCTATAAATAGTAATCGGGTTCTAAGGAGCTCAATATCACTGGATTATTTTCTGTGTTCATTGTTTCAGTTTAGCCACTTAACTGGCGACCGAAATATTCCAAGAAAACAACCCTCAATGAGTGTAGTATCGAGTATCTACCAACTTCGGACTGCACCAAAGCCGGTCATCTCACTACCCCTAAAAAAGGCCAAGATGGTCAAGTAAGGTTCTACGAGTTCATTAGTGCTTCATGACATCACTCAGCGGCCTCGTATTCTCTTTGATTGACTCAAAGGCTACCGGTACCCACAAATATGTCGCACTAATAT
This sequence comes from Vicia faba, assembly GCA_948472305.1. Lineage (NCBI taxonomy): Eukaryota > Viridiplantae > Streptophyta > Magnoliopsida > Fabales > Fabaceae > Vicia > Vicia faba. Next base: position 1,163,973,286 of record OX451736.1, read on the forward strand.
AGCTATTGCTTCAACAATGTCAGTATACCCCGCACAGTTTCCACAATGTATTGCTATTTACCTATGAATGTTTCCCAAATCCGGGTAGAGGATTTCAAGCCCAAACAATAGATCCAAATGTAAAGCAATCAAAGCAAACAAGATAAGCATGTAAAGGTGATCTAAACCCTAAGGTTACTCCACTTTTCAAATAATCCCCAGCAGAGTTGCCAGTTCTGTGATACGGTGGGAGAACTGGCTTGAGGTTTTGCGTTTGTGTTTGCAAATGTTTCAGTTTAGCAAGAGTCACCACCGACTTTTTATTTTATCCTAAGGAAAGGTCAAAAAGCACAGGAAAAACCTTTGAGATGTTTTCTTGGGTTCGGGGAGTAGATTATGAAAAGGGAAGGTGTAAGCACCCTTTTCATCCATGGTTATCCATGGGCTCTTAGTTACTTGTTTAGATCACTTGCTTTTGTTTTTCAATTGTTTGAAATGGTGCTTTGTGTGTGGTTTTGAAAATGTTTTGAAAAGAGGCCATCGTTGTGGCAACCTTTGTAATGATTCTTGTTTGAATATATACAAAGGTGTTTGTCTTTTGAAAAGATTTTTCAATGTTTGAAAGTTTGATTTAGGAAATGTTTTGAATTTGTGTTGTGAGGTGTGTTTGAAAATAGCAAGGATGTTTTGCATGTTTTTGATCAAGAGACTAAGAGTTATCTACCCTATTTTACTCAAAGGTATTTCCTACACATTTTAAACCCTTTTGATAGTGTTGTTTTACCATTACATTTGGTAAATAACCTTGTATTAGGATATTAAACGGGACAGGCGCGGGTCATCGTATTGACCATGATAGCAATTGTGCTAAGTATCTTTGACAAATTTTCCGAGGGACTAGATCATTTTATATAGGCAACCAAGATAGCGTCATCGAGGGACTATGATCTTTTATTTTGTTTTTGTATTGCCAAAATACTCAACATGCATAACATGGCCCATTTGAAAGGCAACAAGTGGATGAAACCCTAGGGGTGCATATGTGCATTGTGTATTGATTTCAAGTTGTTTATTCTTAGATTAGGTCAAACTACTTGTTGATTTTGGAATTTTGCATACAAACCCTAATCTTTAATCATGGCATAATTGAAAGCGTAAATGCGTAAAATAAATCTACCATTATTACAACATGATTATGAGGAGGGGGATACAATTTTTGAATGGGGATTATTTGACAAGAAATTAAAACCCTAATTTTACTATTACATCCAAATTGAATCAAATGGCATAAATAATAAATGAACAATATTTAAATAAACAAATTGAATAAATATACAAAATAATATGAATATGCAAAAAGGTTTTTGTTTATTTTTATGTATGTAAAAATATTTAATGCAAAAAAGAGGAAGAAATAAATGAAAATATTATTTTTTGGTTAAGGGTAAAACCCTAATTTTCTTTAAGAAAATAAATATATTAATTATATTATTTATATACAATAAGATAAAATAATGTATATACAAAAAACATAAAATAAATTTAGAAAAAAGTATTTTTTAAGTATAAATAATAATAAAAATAAAAGTATAGTATTTTTATGTTTTTTATTCTAAAGTATCTATTAAATAAAATAAAAATATGTATATATATTAATTATATTAAATATGTACAATAAAAATAAAATATATACAAGACTAAAAATATATTTAGAACAATATTTTTTAGTGTAAATAAAATAAAGAATAAAAATAAATAAACAAAAGTATAATTTATATATCATTTTTAAGTTTTCAATAAATAACATATATACTAATTAAATTGTTTTCATGCTAAAAAAATAAAAATAAAATACAAAATAAATGTAAAAATTTATAAAAAATATTTTTGGATATTTTTGTATTTAGAAAATATAAAATAGAAATCGGAAAATGAAAATAAATAAAAAATATCAAAGTATAAAGAAATTGGGCCAGGGGGGTGCATTCAGCAAAAGGGGGTGTCAATAGTGAGCCAGGACCAAGCCCAGCCCACCACACTTCATCTTCAACCTTTGTCTTCACAAAACGCGCGCGCCTGGTTCCCAACATGAACAACCTGTATACGAGCTCTATTGCAAAAACACATAACATTAAAATTGTAGGGTTTTTCAAGATGAATTCAACCATATAAAAAACTTGTCCTAACTCTCAAAGACCAGAGAGAATTTCTATGGCCCTAAAATCTAACCTAATTTTTTCAGGATGTTCATGGACCAAATTCTCTTAGCATGCTTAATTAAAATAAAAATGGAGCATATGTACAGCTTCATGGCTATGAATACTACATTTCTTATTCACAAAACTAAGTCTAAATGTTCCTAAATAGAGAGATAGGAAGTTGATAAAAACCTGTTTCAGCTGACTTCGTGTATGGCAATGTGGAGCTTTTCAACAAGGCCTGAGATGTCTGAGAGCTTGCTTGAACTTCACTTGACCTTCTCCAATGTCTAGCTTGCCTTGAATGTACTTGAACAAGCCTACAGAACTCAACCTGCACAACCTCAAATTGAAAATGGCAAACCCTGTAAATGAAGTTACAGTTAGTATTTAATGGTTGGCATAGTTTGGATGGGTTATGTGGAAGATATTTGAACTAATTTGGGGCAAAACGCACGAGCAAAATGTGAGATAGAACTCAAGTTGCAGATGCTGCCCTGTTTTGCCAATGAGATGTGATTTTGTGCTATGGGAAGTTTGAGGGCTCAAAGGGTCGTGTTTTTGGCTCAAAGGGATGTGAGAAAGTTGTTTCAAATGCTTGCACAAGTTGGTTTTTGCTGAGGTTCAAGTTCTTGTGTTTTGGACATGTTTCTTGTATTTTAAGCCAAAATGCACAATGATGTGATACAAGCCTGTACAGGCTATCTATCAGCCTGCCTCTTCTGATCTTGGCCCCTCAAGTTGGTGGATATGCTTTGCTGCACAAGATTTGGCTCTATGCTCAAGGATTGTGGTTTTGACATAAAGCAAGATTTGGCAAAAATGGAAATATTGCTTTTTCTACTTAGGGATTAATCTTGTGTGCAATGTTCTAATGACCAAAACAATGCCTTAGAACAATGGATTTGCATTTAATTATTGAGTGCGGAATGGTTTTGAGGCCTGTAATCTAGTGCAGAGCAAGCAGATTTGAATTTGCAACTTGTATCAATATGAACATGCCATGGATGAAAAGTGAGTTTTTGCCAACTTCAAGCCTCCGATTCTCCCTAACCACAAATGAGTTTGGAGAGTTCTTTGACATTTTGGAAAGCTTGCAACATTCTCTATATTCCATCTTTGAAATGAAATTTTAGATTCCAAGTGGAACTATGTTAAAAATGGCCATGAAGATAGGTCAAAATCCTACCTAAACTAGGGCAAAATTTCACTAAGTTAAAAGTTTCATGGGCCCTTGTTCCAAAAACCATAACTTGAGATCCAAGCTTCTTTTGGGAAAACTTTATGAATAAAAGTTGTAGCTTTGTGGAGGAATACAACTTTCATGTTGGAGGTTTTGTTTGAATCCAAATGCATCATGGTGAAAATATTGGGCAAAGTTAGGAAAAATTAAGAAAATTTCATAACTTAGAAAAATTCTAAGTTATGAAAATTTTCAACTTTAAACCCTAATTTGCAAAAATGGGTTTCTTGATGAACAAGTTTCATGTTTTGAAACATTTTGATGAAAAATGACCCTTGGCACTTGATTTTGACCAAAAAGTCAAAGTTTGACTTTTCAGTGTACAATCAAATTTTGGTCAGTTGACTGAAAAATTCATCTGTCAATCCAATGCAATTGAGATCTTTTGAACCTTGTGAATAGGTCAAGATGATGCCATTGAGTCCTTGAATCCATTCTTGAACTCAATTTGCCATTGGCTAGGTCAAAAAGTCAGAAATTGCCCTTGTGCAGTCAAAACCCTAAAAATGACCATTTTGCCCTTTTGGTGATTTGATCAAATTTCTTGTGGAGTTATGGTCCAAACTTGATAAAATGGTTCATGTGAGTTTATAATGTTGATGTGGGTCAAAATTTATGAAGTTTGACTGTAAACTGGCTACAGTTGACTTTTCCCCAATACAGCTGATTTCTAGGTCAACATTCCAATTGATTGGGCAAAAATTTGATTCAAGGCTTGAAACTTGGTAGAGGTAATCTTGTAAGTCCAACATGAAGTATGAAAGTCACTTTGAGCATTAGAAGTCCAAAATTCCTTGTGCAAACTCAAACCATAATTTAGGTCAATAGTGCAAGGAGATGGCTTGAGCAGAGCAAACCCTAGCTTGATCTTGAGTTCAAAGAGTCTTATGATGAAAAATAATGATAAAATGAGAGGGAAAATTTTGCAACAACCATTTCTTTTCCCTTCCCATCTTGATTTTCTTTCTCACTGGATGTCGTTGCAAAGTCTAAGGCCCTTCTTGTTTTCCCTTGGAATCTTCTTCCCATGTTTAGAACTCCAGTTATCTTCTTCGTCTTCTTTTTCTTCTTCTAAACTAGCAAGGTATTCAACTCTTATTGTCTATTGGCTAGAGTTAATAACAACTGTTGAAACTGTGCATTCTGAGCTTGGAGGTCCTTTACCGTTTGCTCGAGATCCATCTTACTAAAATAAACAGTAGAAAGATGAGGAGTCTTATTGCAAGAAACCTGGTTATGTTATGATGAATGGCAAAAAATAAACACACGTTATATTAATAAATTAAAGCTTGAGTACATCAATGCCTCTTTGGACAAAACAAACACAAAAACTCTAAGATAAAAAGGTAGTACGCATCCTCTTTGGTGCAATATAGGCATTCAAGTTCCTCTCCTCATGAAGTTGCTTAGTGAGTTCCAAAACCTTCTTCTCGTTTGCGTAGAATTGGGCTTCGAAAGTATCTCGCTCCCCCTTGAGTTATATCCAATCTCTTTGTAGGTATTCAAGAGAGGTAGGCATGTCAGGATGTAGGATAGTGTACGGAATATCTCCTTCCATAACATGCTCAATGATTACCGGGAGAATGGAAGGATAAGGCATCATAAGACTTTGAGCACGAGTTCATACCCATTTGAGGTAAGGCTCAAGAGGGATGGAATTCTTGTGCCCCAATGTCTTACTATCTACCTTGTTTAACATCCTCCAAGATCGGATAAATCTCTGGCGAAGACCTTGGTTGTCGTTCTCGTAGTCAAATACCAAACCTTGAATCATCATCTCGTGCGGGCCATCCCTTCGGGCATAACTAAACTATCTTAAGGCTAAGAAGGGGTTGTAGGTGATACCTCCCCTAATTCCAAGTAAAGGGACATTAGGAAATTCTCCACAACGGTAGAAAATAGTAACATTCTCTATGGATCGGGAGCACCAATGAATGTCTGAATGTTTGAGCGTTATCAACCTTTGTGACCACCTTGAACCTTGCTCGTTCTTTAACACAGATTGGGGAATATGCGAAATAAACCATCTTGCCAAGAGAGGAGTGCAACACATAAGGACACCTCTTTTCTTCATAGTGCGAGTGTGAAAAGAATGTAGAATGTCCCCTAGCAAAGTAGGCACCAGGTTGCGGGATATGAAGATTTTGACGGCGTTCATATCTATAAGTTGGTCAGGATTTGGAAACAAAACCATCCCATAGATGAGGAGAGCCACAATTTCCTCAAAGGCTTGCAAATCCAAAGAGTTCCAACAGTTTTGGGCTTTCTCGAAAAAGAACTTTGCTAGGAAACCTTTGACATCACACCTTGTTTCCCAATGAGTTATGACATCAGATGAGTGCAAGTGTAGAGCTTGAGCAATCTCTTCCGGAATTGGGTCTCTTTCTGTACCGTTGAAAGGTAGTTGATTGAGAATGGGAATCCTCAAGAATTGGGAGAATTCTTCCAGAGTTGGCACAAGTTGATAATCGGGAAATGTGAAGCAATGGTGTATATGATCAAAGAACTGGAAGAGCACCTTCATCATGTCTTCATCAGTGTTGGAAGTGACCAAGTTGAGTAGGAGACCATGTCTCTCAGTGAATAGAGAGTTTTCAGGAATTCTTGAAGCTAGCTCCTTAAGTTGTGGAGGGATTTTTACAAGATTGACTTGAATAATTTTCCTGCGAAGAGAATCCATATCCTACAAAACAAGAACAAAGATAAATCCCCAAAATCCTTGAAATGGTTAGTGAATGAGTATGATGTTATGATGTTCATGATGTTATGTACAAGTATGTATATGCAAACAAAGTAAACAAGTCCTTAGGTTTAGGCTTGCATGGAGTCTCATAGGTAAGTACCCTCTTGAAGTTTAGTTGGCTCAAACCTGTCCTAGTAATAGTAACCGGGTACTAAGGAGCTCAATATCACTGGTTTGTTTCCTTGGTCATTGTTTCAGCACAAGCCTCTTTAATGGAGACCGAAATATCCCAAGAAACTAAATCTCAATGAGTGTAGTATCGAGTATCTACAAACTTTGGACTGCACCAAAGCCGATCATCTCACTACGTCCTAAAGGCCAAGTTGGTCAAGTAAAGGTTCTAAAAGTTCATTAGTGCTTCATTACATCACTCAGTGGCCCCGTATTCTCCTTGATTAACTCAAGAGCTACCGATACCCACAAATATGTCGCACTAAAGTAGCTATTGCTTAAACCATGTTTGTAAACCCCACACAGTTTCCATAATGTATTGCTACTTACATATAAGGTATCTGAAATCCGTGTAGAGGATTCAAACCCAAACAAATAACTATAATGTAAAACAATACAAGTCAAACAATGAAAGCAAGTAAATGTGATCTATCCCTAAGGTAACCCCACTTTTATAATATTCCCCAACAGAGTCGCCAGTTCTGTGATACGGTGGGAGAACTGACTTGAAGGTTTTGCATTTGATCGCAAGTGTTGTGGTTAGAAAGAGTCGCCACCAACTTTGATTTTATATAATAAGGAAAGGTGAAAAAGCACAGGAAAGACCTTTGAGATATTTTCTTTAGTTCGGGGGTAGATTATGAAAAGGGAAGGTATTAGCACCCTGTTCATCCATGGTTTTCAATGGGATCTTAGTTACTTGCTAGATCACTTGCTTTTGTTTGAAATTGTGCTTTGTGTGGTTTTTGAAAGTATTTTGTAAAGAGGCCATTTGTTTAGGAAATGTTTGTAATGATTCTCATTCGTAAGAATGTATACAAAGATGTTGATCTTTTGAAAATGTTTTTAAGTTTGTATGATGTTTGAAAGTGTAGGTGTTTGTTTTGAAGATATCAAGGATGTTTGTTTTGAAATGGAGCAAGTAATTAGGAGCATTCTACCTACTCAAAAGTCTTTCTTGTTCATTTTATTTTCCTTTGACATTGTTATCTTACCATTGATTTGGTAAGTAACCCTATCTTTGGATGTAAACGGGACGAGCATGGGTCATCGTATAACCATGATTAGCAATGTTGCAAGGTATCTTAGCATTTTCTTTAAGGGACTAAGATCATTCGAAAGGCAACTTAGATAGCGTCATCGAGGGATTATGATCTTGTATTTGCTTGTTTTTGCTAAGATACCTTACATGCGTAATATGGCTATTTTGTAAAGGCAACCAAGTGGATTTACCCTAGGGGGTGCTTGTGTGCAAGTATATTGTTTTAATGCTTGATTTTGTCTTGAATTAGAGTTTTCTAAGTATTGCTTTTAGTCTTTCCATACAAACCCTAATTACTAACATTTGTATATAAAGCGATAAATTGCGGGATTTAAAGTTACTACGCTATTACAATACTTGTGGGAGGGGGGTGTACAAATTATAAATGGGGATTGCAAGAATTTAAACCTAATTAGTATATTACAACCATATTGAATTGGTACAAATGTACAAGAAATTAAATGAATATAATGTACTAAATGAATAAATGTACAAAAAATGTGAAATGTGAAGAAAATGAATATTTTTATTTGGATTTTTTAGAGAAAAGGGATTTGTTTTAACCTAATTAATTAAACCTAAATTTATTAAGAAAATATTTTAAAGAAAACCCTAAATCTATTAATTGATTAAAAGAAAATAAGTTTAAGAAATGTTTTTTTTTTGTATTTTTGTCTTGAAAATGATTTATAGTATTATAAAATATTTTTGGCCTTTTTAACATTAAAATAATATATTTAGATTGGTGTAAAAAAATAAAAACCTATTATTTTAATTAAATTTACAAGATATTTAGTGAAATGGATAAAGTATTTATTAAATAAAAATAATTTTTATGAGAAAAAATGAATAAATTATGTCAAAATGAAAATCTAATATTTTTGTATCTTTTATGATTTTTTAATATTAGGAAAAATATTTAAGAAAATAAAATGAAATAAAAATAAGAAAATAAATGAAATTGGGCCAGGGGCGCAAATAGTCCATAGGGGGGTTAGCTAGCAAAAGCAAAAACAAGCCAAGCCCAAAGAGGCCCATCGCCTGTCCAAAAAAACAAAGTCAGAATGCAAAATATGAAAAAACAAAAGGGTACCACTGGGACTCGAATCCAGGTCCCAAAGGTTACAGGCGCACGCTTCTACCACTGAGGTGGCTATACATCCGTTAACATAAGCAAAACAATAAATATATGATATAAAATGCACCCTGAGTTACACTTCATCTTCAACCTCAAGCCAAACCAACTGTAACTTATTCATTTCTCAACAAAAATGAAAACTGTAAACATGAAACTTTTAGCAAATTTCTTCACGGTTTCAGAAATTTAAAGCATTAAAACTATAGATCAAAGATAAGCATGAATTTTACTGGCCCTAAACTGAACCCTTAAAATCTCAGAAATTTCAATCTTAAAATTCTCTAAGATCAAGCAAAATTAATGGAAACTATGGACATGGTTAGCTTTAGGGCAATGATATCTACATGTTTTATTCACAAATAAATCATTGATGATGACTGTATGAGAAGTTCCAAAGTTAGAAAATTTACCTTGCAAGAGGGTATCGGGTTTGAAGTTTGAGCAACTTTCTAGGAGTTACAATGGTTGGGTTAGCTTCCTCAAGTTCCCAGGAAGCTAATGGAATGCTTAGCTTGAGCTGAAAGGGCCTGAGGAGTTCTGGAGAAGTCCAAGTACAAAGCTCTATTTTTGAAATTTGAGGATGGTGTTAATGGTGTTACAGTTCTGTAACAGGGTGAGGGATCAGTTCTAAATGATATTTAGAAGCTTTAGAAACCAAAAGGCCAAGAAACGCACGAGTAGATTATGATTTTCAAGTTTTTGGTCAGTTTATATGAAAATGGAGGTATAGAATGTGATTCTGAGTTCTAGCTGTTTTTAGGGCGTGAGCATTTGTGTGTTTGATGCAAATAGTTTGTGTATGTATAAGCAAAAGGATTGGCGTGCATTGGCAAGTCAGAAGTACAAGTTACAAGCTTTTGGCTAGGTTACTTGATTTTGAAGGAAAGAGGGAAACCAAGTTTCAATGTGTAGTACAAGCATGGACTGGGTGATTGTAAGTGTCTAAACCATTTCTAATGAGTTATAGAACTTGTGTGATCAGAAGAGAACAAGTGCAAGGATCAAGAATATTTTTTGTGCAAAAAAACACTTTATCAAAATGGCAATGTAACCTTTCTTCCAAAAATGGATATAAAGCATGTCCATACATTGAATGCTTGAAATGAAACCTCTAACAACTGTGCAAGCCATTAATTATGCAGTTCCTAACAAGTTTGAGGCCTACAAAGTAGAGTTTATGCAACATAGTTTGAATTTTGAACTTGGTTCATCACAAAATGACTTGTAATTCAAGTTATAAAACCCGAACTTCATCTCTTCGATTCTCCCTACTCAAGAATCATCTCAAGGAGTTCTTGGACATTTTTGAAAGCTTGTAATGTTATATATAACCCATATTTGAATTGATTTTGGAGATTCACCTTGGAACTATATGAAAAAGTGCCATGAAGTTGGGTTAAAATCCTGACCGAATTAGGGCAAAATTTCACTAAGTGTTTTGTTTCATGACCACATGTTCATAAAATTATAACTTGAGATCCAAGCATTTTTGGAAGGAGTTGTGTAAATAAAAGTTTCAGATTTCATGGAGATCTACAACTTTCATGTTGGGAGTTTCTCTTGAATCATCTTGCATCATGGTGAAAATTTGTTTAAAGTTGTGAAAAAACATGAAATTTCCAACACTTAGAAAAACTTCTAAGTTTAGAAATTTTGACTTTTCAAAATGAAATCTTGACTTTTTGATTTCTTGATGAATAAGTTTCATATTGTGACATGTTTTTATGAATTGTGATCTTTGGCACTTGAATTTGACCAAAAAGTCAAAGTTTAACTTTTCAGTATACAATTGTCTTTTGATCAGTTGACTGAAAATCCATCTGTCAATCCATTGGATTTGAGAAATGTTTTGAGCCATGTTATTAGGTCAAAATGATTCAATTGGAATCTTGATATCATGCCTTAAACCAATTGACCATTTGCTAGGTCAAAAATCAGAAATTGCCCTTTCCCAGTCAAAACCCTAATTTTGACCATTTTCCCCTTTTGGAGATTTGATCAAATTTCTTGAGGAATTATGGTCCAAACTTGATCAAATGATACATATGAGTTTAAAATGTTGATGTGGATCAAAAATTATGAAGTTTGACTGTAAATTGGCCATAGTTGACTTTTTTCCCAATATAGTTGATTTTTAGGTCAACTGCTCAATTGACTGAGCAAAAGTGTGATCCAAGGCTTGAAACTTGACATGAGTAATCTTGGGGGTCCATAATGATCCATGAAAGTCATTTGGGGTATTGGAAGTTCAAAAATCCTTGTGCAAACTCAAACCCTAATTTTGGTCATCAGTGCTTAAGGAGGTGTCTTGAGCTGATCAAACCCTAGTGCAGTCTTGAGCTAAGAAGATCTTGTGAGAAAATTCTTGATAAGTGATAGGGAAAATTTTGGGGTACAACACCTGGGTTGGATACCGACATCGTATTTCATCATCTGCCGACAAGAGAAGACGGCCCTCATGTTAAACAAAAGGTTCGTCGCATGAGGCCTGATATGTCTGAAAAGATCAAAGTTGAAGTGATGAAACAATTTGATGTAGGGTTCCTAGCTGTGACATACTATCCTCAATGGGTTTCTAATGTGGTACTGGTGCCGAAAAAGGACAGAAAAGTCGCATGTGCGTAGACTATAGGGATCTGAATAGGGCAAGCCCCAAGGATGACTTCCCTCTACCATACATTGACGTCTTAGTTGATAATACTGCTCAACATAAAGTCTCCGCTTTCATGGATGGCTTCTCAGGCTATAATAAAATAAGGATGGCTCCCGAAGACATGGAGAAGAATACTTTCGTTACGCAATGGGGCACCTTCTGCTACAAGGTCATGCCGTTCAGATTAAAGAATGCAGGGGCAACATATCAAAATGCTATGGTAGCTTTATTTCATGACATGATTCATCATGAGATAGAGGTATATGTGGATGATATGATTTCTAGGTCACAAACCAAAGAAGAACATCTCGATCATCTGTAAAAATTATTCGAGAGGCTGAAGAAGTACAAACTGAGGTTAAACCCTAATAAGTGCACGTTTGGGGTACGATCTGGAAAGCTTTTAGGTTTTGTTGTTAGCAATAAAGGCATTGAAGTTGATCCTGCCAAGGTAAATTCCATCCAAGAAATTCCAGTCCCTCATTTTGAAAAGGAAGTTAGAGGATTCTTGGATCTTCTCAATTACACCGCCCTCTTCATATCACACTTGACTGCTACTTGTGAGCCAATCTTCAAACTCTTGAAGAAAGATCAGGTAGTCAGATGGAATGATGAGTTCCAGATTTCCTTTAACAAAATCAAATAATACCTACAAGAACCTCCTATTCTCATGCCTCCAGTTGAAGGAAGACCCTTGATCATGTACTTGACAGTATTAGAGAACTCTATGGGGTGTGTTTTGGGCCAACATGACGAGTCTAGCCGAAAAGAGCATGCTATTTATTACCTAAGAAAAAAGTTTACCGACTGTGAAACCAGATATTCACTGCTCGAGAAAACTTGCCGCGCTCTGGCATGGGCTGCTCGCTGGCTAAGACAGTATATCATATCACTCTGTTGATTTCTAAGATGGACCCAATCAAGTACATCTTCGAGAAACCTACCCTTTCCAGACGAATAGCCAGATGGCAAATGATCTTGACTGAGTACGACATTCAATACAAGACTCAAAAGGCCATCAAAGGAAATGTACTAGCAAATCATTTGGCCCATCAAGCCGTGGATGATTATTAGTCAATGAACTTCGACTTCCCTGATGAGAACATCATGCTAGTAACCGACTGTGTGAAACCTGGACCATATGACAGACCTGAACAATGATCCCGATGGATTATGGTATTCGATGGGGCTTCCAACGCCTTAGGTAATGGAATTGGTGTTGTAATTATCTCTCCTGAAGGTTGCCACACTCTATTCACTGCCAGATTATGCTTCGATTGCACGAACAATATGGCCAAGTATGAAGCATGCATCTTAGGTCTGAAAGCTGCTATTGACTTAAGGATCAAGCATTTGGATGTGTTCGGGGATTCCTCCCTAATGATCAGCCACGTAAAAGGAGATTGGGACACTAGACACCCTAATCTTATCCCTTACAAGGAACTTGTGCTATCCCTAATTCCTTACTTCGAAGAGATCACTTTTGAGCACTTCCCTAGGGAAGAAAACCAGTTGGCTGACGCTTTGGAAACCATGTCTTCAATGTTCAAGGTCAGATGGGACAACAAAGCCCCTATGATAACAATTGAAAGATCGATGAACCTGCACATTGCTATGAGCTTGACACCGATGCGGAAAAGCCATGGTACCATGAGGTGATGAGATACCTTGAAGCACAAGAGTATCCAGATAGGGAATCTATCAATGACAGAAAGTTCTTGCGAAGATTTGCAGCCAAATTCTTCCTAAGTAACATGATATTGTACAAACGCAACCATGATTCAACTCTACTCCGATGTGTGGACAAGAAGGAGGTGGAGGAGATCATGGAAGACATGCACGATGGTCTCTTTGGCACTCACTCAAGTGGACATGTGATGGCTAAAAAAATCTTAAGAGCCGGTTACTATTGGTCAACGATGGAGACCGATTGCCATCAACATTCAAGAACTTGTCACAAATGCCAAATCTACGCTGACAAGGTCCATGTGCCTCCTATCCCTCTGAATGTCATGACTGCTCCGTAGCCATTTGCAATGTGGGGCATTGACATGATTGGAGAGATCAAGCCCACCGCTTCCAACGAACATCTCTTCATTCTTATGGCTATTGACTATTTTACCAAATGGGTCGAAGCCGCCTCATTTGCCTCAGTCACCTAGAATGTGGAAGCCAGATTCATCAGACACAACCTCATCTACCGTTATGGTATCCCCAAAAGGATCATCACCGACAATGGGACTAACCTCAAAAATTCTATGATCACTGAGCTTTGCACTCAGTTTAAGATCAAGCATCGCAATTCTTCTCTGTATAGACCAACAATGAATAGCGCAGTCGAAGCGGCCAACAAAAATATCAAGAAGATTATGCATAAAATGGTAGTAACCTATAAGGATTGGCATGAGATGTTTTCGTTTGCTCTACATGGCTACCGCACTTCAGCTAGAACATCAACTGGGGCAACTCCTTTTTCTCTAGTCTATAGCATGGAAGCTGATTTGCCAGTAGAAGTTCAGATTCCCTCACTGAGAATTATGAATGAGGCAGGCCTAGGAAAAGACGAGTGGATTCAAACGAGATTGGATCAACTGAACTTGATTGACAAAAAATGGTTAGCTGTTGTTTGCCGTGGTCAGACGTATCAAAAACGGATGATCAAGGCTTTCAATAAAAAGATCAAGCCTCGAGTATATCAAGTTGGTGACTTGGTGATAAAATGCATCATTTTACCACAAGGAGACCCCATAGGAAAATGGACTCCCACCTATGAAGGGCCATTTGTTGTCAAGAGAGTTTTCTCTAGCGGTGCCATGATGCTGACAACCATGGATGGTGAAGATTTCCCACATCCTATAAATGCAGACATAGTTAAAAAATACTACGCATAAGAGACCCGCTAGGTTGACACACCTAGGAAAAATAAGGGCATCCCGGCAAACCAAAAGGTTTGAGCAAAAATTAGGGATATATGCAAAAGATTGTACACCCGGCAAGTTGAAAACCCGAAAGGGCAACTTGGGAAAAAAAGGGTATCCTGGTGGGCTGAAAACCCGAAAGGGAGGTCCAGGCAAAAGTTAAGGATTAAAAGCGTATGACTATGTCCCGTGGAATCAACACAGTCAATTTTATCACCAAGGTCCAAGTTCAAACGGTCCAAGATCAGTCCAATCAACTTCTATCAACGGCAAGGGACATTCGAAGACATTGGGACAATAGTAGAGTTGAAAGGAAATGAGATCATTTCACATGGCTATTTGTTTTCATTCTCAATTTTGTTTTCCTTTCAATGATTTCCTCTTACTAGGATCTCCGTATCTCTGTACAAAAATGCCTATTCATGGGCAAAATATCAATACAAATATACTTTGAAGTGCAAAAATTTTGTCTTTGTTTTGAATGAAAATTTGTCCAATGACTAAAATTTAATGAACATATGCATATGAACATAATTAAAACCATTTGGCACATGTGTCCTGCTAAGAAGCAACATGCATCTCTTTAATATATATGAAATATCCCCACAGATTTATCTCATTATCATTATCACCACAAGGACGGCTACAATAAACCTTTCCCCAATGGAGTTGCCCACAAAGTCTCTTTGCATAGGATAATCCCCGACCAGAGTCTCAATCTCTTGGAAGCTCTCTCTCCAGTTAAGTCAATTTTTACAAGTTGAAGCCTCTTGGATATCTTCCTAAAAGAAACTCACTTCCCCAACAGGGTTTATTTCCCCAACAGGTTTTATTTCCCCAACAACAATCGAGGAACCATAAAATTCCCCAGCCGAGTACATCCTCCCCAACCGAGTTTGTATTCCCCCGGCATAGTCCATCCTCCCCAGCTGAGCCTGTTATTCCCCAGCTGTGTATATCCTCCCCAGTTGAGTCTATCCTCCTCAAGCTGAGTCTGTCCTACCCGATTGAGTCTACATTCTCCAGTTTGAATTTTCCTTTCAGATTATTGAAAATCATAAGGCCAAAACCCCTGATCCCCCATAAAGCTATCAGCAAAGCCTTTACTATTTCCAAAAAGATACTATGAAGCCTGGACCCGACCAGATATTAGCACAATTTTCATGTTATTACTGAAGCCTGGACCCGACCAGATAATAGTTTGACTTCTTCAATTGTCAAAGCATGGGTCCGACCAGATAGCAGTTTAATTCCTACAAAATCATTAGAAAAAATCCTCTTCTCCAGTAGAGTTTGCCACTATCCCTAGTGAATTATTGAAACATAGACCCGACCAAATAACAGTTTAAGTATCTGAAACCTGGACCCGACCCAATAACAGTTGATCTTAATTTCAAGATACTATGAAACCTGGACCCGACCAGATAATAGTCTAACTCTTCAAAGATATAGAAGAACTTAGACTCAAATCGACCAAGGTTTAACTTCTTTTCCCCAGTAGAGTTTGCCTCTACCCCAACAAATTACTGTGAAACCTGGATCCGACCAGATATCAGTTTTCAATTTCATCTTTTCAAGCAAGTTGTTGTGAAGCCTGGATCCGAACAGATAGCAATTACCCTCATTGATTCATTGTGAAACCTGGACCCGACCAGATAGAAATTAACCTCATCAACCTCAGAAATCTGAAAAGCCTGAACCCGACCAGATAACAGTTTTTCAAACAGTTTATTGTGAAACCTGGAGCCTGACCAGATAACAATTAACTATGATTCCCAGAGAGACACTATGAAGTATGGACTCGACCGGTTAATAGTACAAATTTCCAAAAACCATGAAACCTGTACCCGACCAGATAGTAGTTACCACTTCAAGTCACTGCGAAGCCTGGATCCGACCAGATAACAGTAAACTTCCGTATCCTTAGAAAGTTATTGTGAAGCCTGGATCCGACCGGATAACTATTCAATTTCAAGAAAATTTTCGGCAAAGCCTGGAATCCGACCAGATAACAATTAATTCGTCTCTTCCCCCAGTAAGTTACCGTGAAACCTAGATCCGACCAGATAGTAGTTGACTACTTCATCCTCAGCAAATTGTGAAGCCTGGATTCGACCAGATAACAGCTGACATTCAAGAGATATTCTCCAGTGAAAGCATCCTTTCAATAAAGTTTGAAGATATGCATATTCTTCATCCCCAACGACAATCAGGGATTCAACTCCCCATAATTTCCTCAGCAGCAGCCAGGGATTTATTTTCCCGGAAAAAAACATACATCTCACATTCATACATCATAACATGTACATACCATATGCATTTAACATAATACCACATCTGGTGAACATCATGCAGGCATCTGCATTTTACTAACTCTTTTCCTCACAGGTAAAACATCAAGTTTTAGTATAAATCAATAAGAGATTTGTGTTGATACCTCTTCCAGTGTTTACCAACATTCCTCCAAATGGCATCTATAAGCCCATTCACCATCCATCTTCGAGTGCAAATTTCTGGGCACTCTAGTGTTCAATCATCTTTCACCTTTAAGTCATGAATGGCGGATCCGCCAATCTAACTCTTCAGGTTTAAGAAGATTGAACAGGGGCAGTTGTTGTACCCCAAAATTTTCTCTCTCATTTATCAAATATTTTCTAACAAAGATCTCTTTTGGTTCAAGACTGCATTAGGTTTGATCAACTCAAGACACCTCCTTAAGCACTGATGACCAAAATTAGGGTTTGAGATTGCATAAGGATAATTGAACTTTGAATGATTCATATGAATTTCAGGGATCATTATGGATCCCCAAGATTATTCATGTCAAGTTTCAAGCCTTGGATCACACTTTTGCTTAGTCAATTGAGCAGTTGACCTAAAAATCAGTTGTATTGCAGAAAAAGTCAACTATGGCCAATTTACAGTCAAACTTAATAATTTTTGATCCACATCAACATTATAAACTCATATGTATCATTTGATCAAGTTTGGACCATAATTCCTCAAGCAATTTGATCAAATCATCAAAAGGGAAAAATGATCAAAATTAGGGTTTTGACTGAGAAAGGGCAATTTCTGATTTTTTACCTAGAAAATGGTCAATTGGTTTGAAGCATGGTTTCAAGAGTTCAATTTCATCTTTTTGAACTAATGTCATCACCTAAAACATTGCTCAAGATCAATTGGATTGACAATGAATTTTCAGTCAACTGATCAAAAGTCAACTGTACACTGAAAAGTCAAACTTTGACTTTTTGGTCAAAATCCAATGTCAAAGATCACAATTCATCAAAACATGTCAAAATATGAAACTTATTCATCAAGAAATCAAAAATTCAAGATTTCATTTTGAAAATTCAAAGTTTTCTAACTTAGAAATTTTTCTAAGTGTTTAAAACTTCATGTTTTTCATAACTTTGAGCCAATTTTTCACCATGATGCAAGAGGATTCAAAAGAAACTTTCAACATGAAAGTTGTAGATATACATGATATCTACAACATTTCTTTACACAACTTCTTCTAAAAATTCTTGGATCTCAAGTTATTAATTCATAAATTCATGGTCTTGAAATTGAACACTTAGTGAAATTTTGCCCTAGTTTTGGTCAGGATTTTGACCTAACTTCATGGCACTTTTTCATATAGTTCCAAAGGTAATTTTCAAAGTGATTCAAATAGGGGTTGTATAGCACATTACAAGATTTCCAAAATGTCTAAGAAATCCTTGAGATCATTCTTGAGCATGGAGAATCGAAGAGATGAAGTTAGGGTTTTCAAACTTGAATTACAAGCCATTTCATGATGAACAAGAATTCAAATCCAAGCCTATGCTGCATAATCTTCACTTTGCAGGTCTCAAACTTGTTTGTCACTCCATAATTAAATTTTTACACAATATATGGAGCCATTGTCCAAGCATTTGAATCATTATCCAAGTTGCATTTCCATTTTTGGAAGAAATAACCATTCCATTCTTGTAAAGAAGCTTTAATCACTAAGTCAACTTGTTTGGAGCTTTGCACTTGTTCATTCTGCACAAGCATGCTCTATAAACTCAGAACAAACATGTTTAAAGTTGCTATCCACCCTACAAGACATGTACCTTGCACTGAAACCATGTTTGTCAAGATAACTTCAAAAACAAGTCAAAAACTCATAACATGTGATTCTTTGTTTCTGACCATTTCAAACTTCAAAACCTTTCCTCTATAAATAGAGATACTATTTGCAAGAGAACACACGAATATACAAGCTCCAAAACTAGCCAAAACTTAGGATTGCATCACAAACCACCATTGTTGCATATTCTGACCAAGAACTTCAAACTTCCATTTCACTCGTGCGTTTCTTGGCCTTTTGCTTCCAAAAGCTTCCAAACATCATACATAAGTCATCCCCATCCCTGTTACACGACTGTAACACCATCTTCATCCTTTTCCAAGTTCAAAAATAGAGCATCACAATTGGACTTCTCCAGACCATTCCAGCCACCCTCAGCTCAAGCCAGCCATTGCATTAGCTTCCTAGAGGTCCAAGGAAGCTAACCTGATCATCACCACTGCCTGAAACAAGCTCAAATCCATTTCATGATTTCCAGTTTTGAGGTATTTTTCTTGAACTTCTATCTTCATATTTAGGCATTACTAGGCTTGCATTTCTGAAGATAAAATGTAGATACCATTGCCACGAAGCTGTACATATCCATAGTTTTCATTTATATGGCCTGAGCCTAGAGAATTTTAGAGTTGAAGTTTTTTGAAATTTTTAGGTTTTGATTTAGGGCCAAAAAAATTCTCATTCATCTTTGACTGTTAGCTTAAGTTATTTACATGGATGGATTCATGGGAAGAAATGCCACAACTTTCATGTTTGAACTTTTCATTTTTATTGAGAGATGAAGAAGATACATGTCCTTTGGCTGGAGGTTGAAGATGAAGTGTAATCAGGGCACATTTTGTATTATATATTTATCGTTCCAGTTATATAAACGAATGTACATCCACCCTAGTGGTAAGGCATCGCGCTGGTAATCTCAAGGTCACGGTTCAAGACCCAGCGCTGCCTTTTGCTTTTTCTTTTCACATTTTCACATTTTTTTGTTTGTTTGCAGCGCTTGGGCTTTAAACATTTGGGCCTTTTGTTTTTTTCTTTTAGTGACTCTAATTTGCTTGTGCACCCCCTAGCCTTTTTTTTATTATTTCCTTTTTTTGTTTTTTTTTTAATTTTATTATATTTTATTTTCATTAATATTTTTATTATTATTAATATTATTATTATTTTAATTAATAGAAATCAAAAAAATATTTTTATTTATTATTCATACTTATATATATATTTATTTTCTCTATAAAACAAAAAGATAAAAAATATTTTCTTAAAATAAATAAATTTCTTTTCTTTTTATTAAACAATTATTTTTTAGACTTAGGTAAATTAATACATTATTTTATTTTCTTAGTTAAAATTAATTTAGAACTTAGGTTATTTTAATTAATTAATCTTCATTTTATTTTCATTAATTTAAAACCTTTTTCATAAAAAACCCTAAAAATCCTTTTCAAATTAATTTCTTTTCTTAATTAGTTTAAGTTAATTTTATTTAATTTTAATTAATCTTTTTCTTTAATTAGGTTAAGACAAAACCCCTTTCATAAAAAAACAAAAAAAACAATTTCCTTTTCCATTTATATTCTTGCATTTTATTTTCAATTTTGTACAATATTCAATGTGGTTGTAATAGATAATTAGGTTTAATTTTCTTGCAATCCCCATTTGTAAATTTGTACACCCCCTCCCCTAATGATGTAATAGCATAGTAATTTTACTTTTCGCAATTTATCGCTTTATATAAATGCTAGTAATTAGGGTTTGTATGAGAAGATAAAATCAACAAGTAGCAAACCCTAATCAAATACTAAACAAAGCATGAAAATCAATACACTTGCACCCAAGCACCCCTAGGGTAAAATCCACTTTGTTGCCTTATAAAAAATGGCCATATTACGCATGTGAGGTATCTTAGCAAAAACTAGCAAAAATACAAGATCATAGTCCCTCGATGACGCTAGCTATGTTGCCTTTTTTAATTGATCTTAGTCCCTAAAGAAATATGCTAAGATACCTTGCAACATTGCTAATCATGGTTATACGATGACCCACGCCCGTCCCGTTTACATCCAAAGATAGGGTTACTTACCAAATCAATGGTAAGATGACAATGTCAAAGGAAAGAGGAAATAAACATGAAAGAATTTTGAGTAGGTAGATTGTTCCTAGTTACTTGCTCAATTTCAAAACAAAACATCCTTGCTATTTTCAAAACAAACACCAAAACTTTCAAAACATCTTTCAAACTCGAAATTATTTTCAAAAGATCAACACTTTGTATACATTCTTACGAACGAGAATCATTACAAAGTTTGCCTAAACGATGGCATCTTTACAAAATACTTTCAAAAACCACACAAGGCACATTTTCAAACAAAAGCAAGTGATCTAGCAAGTAACTAAGAGCCCATGGAAAACCATGGATGAAAAGGGTGCTAATACCTTCCCTTTTCATAACCTACCCCCCGAACTCAAGAAAACATCTCTAAAGGTCTTTCCTGTGCTTTTTCACCTTTCCTTTTGGACAAAAGAAAAGTCGATGGCGACTCTTGCTAAACCGCAACATTTGCGATAAAACGCAAAACAACCAAGTCAGCTCTCCCACCGTATCACAACCCCTCTCCTATGTTATTTTAGCACTATGGACGAAGCTATTGGCCCATTACAGGTTTTGACCACCGGTAAGATCAGTGGCTCCGTATGTGGGAATCATTGTTTCCGCCTATTTTCTTTCTTAGAAACCAGAATATCAAAACAAACTTCCAAAGATGACGGCAACCTTTCTCACAAAACCGTCGTCTCACATGTCTATAAAACTGACAAAGACTGATAAATGTCATTTCTCAAAGAGACCATCCCCCCGAAGAGAGATGGTCATACCGCATCTTCTTCCTCCGACAAAGCATATGATGACGACGTCCAGTTTATGGAGACCGTCAAAATCAAGAAAAAATAAGAAAAGGCGCCAGAGAGTTTTCAACCAATTCTGGTACCATCCAACGCTGGCCCAACTATGGAGGCCCTTCTCACGTTCCTCAATCATACCAATGCTCTGATCCTTCAACAAAATAATAGAATCAGGGCATTTGAGAAATGGGGTCGTTCAAGATCTCCTCCACAAAGACACCAATGGTATGAATCTTGCAGCCCATTACCACGGCGACCGAGCCATCGTTCAACATTGGAAAAGCTAGAGATCTCATTGTTCAAGAAACGTGATCACACTCCCCCTGCAAGGACCGGAACTCCTCGGTTGCCAAGAAAACCAAAGGCAATGAACAATCAAAAAACTGTCATTCTTCTATGCCTAAGCCAAATGGCCGTCCAAGAAGCATACCTCTATCATGATGATAGTCCTCGACGAGGAAGGAACAACTATTCTCCACCGCAGTCACCAGGCTAGAGCAAAGACGATGACCCACACGGTCCATTATCTCGGGCTATCATGGATAGTTCCCTCCCTGTCAGGCTCGAAAAGCCTTTAAACTTGGGGATGTATGAAAGGATAACTAATTGTGACAAACACATTGAGAACATCGATGCCCTACTCGATTACCGGGGTGTCAGGGGGCTCTAAAATGTAGGTTATTTCCCACCACTTTGAGGAAAGGGGCCATGGCCTGGTACAAAAGCCTCCCTGATGAGTCTATCACCTCCTGGAAATACCTAGGAAAACAATTCTTGAGGCACTTTACAACCTCTCGTTGCCATTTGAAAACAGAAGCATCACTTAAAACGATCATACAGGGGAAATACGAATCCATACGAGCATATATTGAAAGATTCAATTGGGAGGTCGTCCATGTCTCTATAATTGACGACATAAAGAAATATCTACTCAAGCGAGGACTTCGTCCCCATAGCGACTTTGCCAAAGCTATTGGCATTGAAACACTAGATGCCCTCCTCCTCAAAGCCCAAGTCTACATTCAATACAATGAGAAGGACGCCGCCAATAATGATTGAGACTTACGACACCAAGAGAGAGCCAAGGTTTTAAAGTAGGAGAATAACTCTACATCTTGTTGAGAAACAAATAAATGAAAAAGGATAAACCCCACGAATCCTGGGAGTACAAAGGGCCTGCTGGACGCTTCCACGAGTACACGTAATTGACCGCTTCTCTTGAGTGCATCTTGTATGAATGCATGAACTCTGAATTTCTCCAGGCTAGGGTCCTCTTTCCTAAGAAAATACCCTCCAAGCCTAACAAAGACAAGACCAAATACTATCGGTTCCACAAGATCCACAAGCACGTCATTGAGGAATACATCCATCTCAAGATGTAACCGAGATACTCATCAGGGATGGGCATATAAAATAGTAAAAGAAAAAGGAAGCACCTTGACTGGACGCCCAAGAATCAAAGAGCGTCGAGGAGGAAAAGTCATCCTTAGATGCATGTGCATCTCACGACCAAAAGACTTCTAAGTCCCCAATGATGCATGTTTCCCCCTCTACTTATCAACACATAGCCCCTATGAGACTTTCCCCTTCTCCATGGTCATATCCAGTGATGCATTCAACAAACTCACAGTAGGATCGAGTAAGAGAAAATTCGAGCAACTTATTAATGCAAGCTCGAACCAAAATTCCACCTTGGACTGGTACTGAGGAAGTTCAGCCCTTATCATATTCTACCATAAGGAGATCCCTAACGAATCCTGTAACTCTAGCATTCCTATGCTCGTGAGAGCACGGATGGGCGATTTTGACATTCTTCGCATCCTGGTAGACCAGGGAAGTTCAATCGACATCATGTACTCCAATATCTTCTCTATACTACAACTCAACGAAACACATTTGACTCCATATGTAGGCTCAGATCTATAGGGTTTTAATAGCGCGGTCACGAAATTATGGGGATCTATCGAGCTAATCATTACTTTCGGGATAGCCAAAGCTTCCAGAGTCGTATAAGTATAGTTCTTGGTAATATACTATCGGTCTCTATACCAATGCATAATAGGAAGGCCAACTCCGGATGAGCTGATCGTGGTACCCTCTATTTCCCACTTAGAAATGAAATATTAAACGCCAAAAGGCCTCTTCGCGACTCTTCACGGGGACATAGAAGCAACAAGAAGGTGTTTTGATGTGGCCTCAAAGGGACTTAACAACATCAGTATATCACCGAGAAATGGTGAGAAACCAGTGTGACCCACCAGCTCTGAGAAGCCGAAGCCACTGGCTCACGTCTACTCAGTCGACCTTGACATCCGCATCACCAATGATGATTTGAAGGAGCAGAAGAAGAAGGAGAGAGAGCTAAATTGGCAGGGGACAAATCCTTATCACCAGCTGACGGTGAAGAACCTATCCATCACAGGCGCCCCGTTCCAGACAGCGAGGTTTAAATCATCCTCCTCGTCAGTGATCCTAACATAGGAATAAAGATCAACATTGATCTCCCTGACCTCACGAGGAAGTAACTAAAAGCCTTCTTGATGGAAAATCCCGACCTATTCGCATATAGTGTTGCTGAGATACCCAGGTTGAACCTCGAAGTAGGATGTCACCAGCTGACAATAGATCATGCCGCTTGGGCTATAGCTTAACGTAGGCGAAAGCCGTCTCCCGAGAAAACAGAGGTTGCTGAAAAAGCTGTAAAAGATCTCTTAGAGGCAAACTTTATTCTTCATGCCTGGTACACGACCTGTATCTCGAATGTTGTACTAGTTAAAAAATCTAATGGAAAATGGAGAGTATGCATTGATTATACTGATCTTAATAGGGCTTTCCCTAAAGATGCTTATCCTTTGCCTAACATAGATAGACTAGTTGATAATTTTGTTGGATTTAAATTACTGTCTTTTATGGATGCACACTTAAGATACAATCAAATCCCCATGGAGAAGGGGGACAAAAAATACACGGCCTTCATGACCAAATCGGGTAACTACTAGTATATCATAATGCCCGTCGACTTAAAAAAAAGTCGGCACTACGTACCAAAGGATGATGAACAAAGTCTTCCAAGGAGAAATCATAGACATACTCGAAGTCTACATAGACAAAATGATTGTGAAATAGTAATAATTATCTGATCACACTTTCCACTTAAAAAGAGTCTTCGACTCGGCGAGGAAGTGCAATATGTGTTTCAATCCAGAGAAGTGCACCTTTGGGGTACGACTAGGCAAGTTCCTCGGATTCTATTTGAGAGAACAACGAATAAAAGAGAACCCTAACAAGTGCAAAGCCTTCTCAGAATTCCCGATGCTAAACTCGAAAAATCCATCCAATCTCTGAACGGGATGCTCACCTTGTTGTCCTGATTCATAGTGAAATCTGCCCAACACGCACTTTCCCTTTTCAAACTTCTTTGCAAAGAGGCAACATTTGAATGGAATGAAGAGTGCTAACAAGCCCTCCTACACCTATAACAAGAACTTTCACAACCATCGGTACTCTCATGACCAGATAATGGAGAAACTCTCTACCTTTATCTTGTCGCCGCATTTGAGGTCGTTAATGCAACCCTTATACGGGAAACCCCGGAAGGCAAGAAACCGATATATTTCACTAACAAGGTCCAACAAGGCCCAAAACTCAGGTACCAACAAATCGAGAAAGTGGCGCTATCCCTCATCAATGTGACGAGATGATTAAGACACTACTTTCTAGCTCACACAATAGTAGAGAGAACAAACCAGTCAGTGATGCGGATGCTCGACCGTCCTGATATGGTGGACAAAATGCATAAATGGTAGTTAGAAATCTATGAGTTCTACATCTGATACGAGAGTAAAACGGCTCCCAAATCCCAAGTACAAGACGACTTCGTCGCTGAAATGACCACACCAACCTCCCCGATGAACGGAGCCCGAAAATGGACCATCTTTGTGGACAGGGCATCCAGCTCGACAGGGAGCGGAGCTGACATCATCTTGGAGAATGAGGATGGAATCTTGATTGAAGTCTCCCTCACCTTATCCTTTCTAACCTTAAATAAACAGCAAATTATGAAGCCTTCCTCGTCAGACTGCGTTTGGTCGAAGACTTGGGAGCTGAAATTCTGGTATATCAGACTTTAGATGTCCTATGATATGTTGAGACATTTAATCCGACTTAAAACACATAGGAAAGGTATAAACATACAAAAATAGTACTGAAAAGCATAAACAACACAAGAATTGTTAACCCAGTTCAGAGCAACTCTCCTACTCTAGGGGCTACCAAGTGCTGAAGCGGTAAGAGAAAATAAGTATTTTTTAAGGGTCATATATAGGTTATATCGTAATTCTCCATATGGATTAGTGAAAGGGAAAAACTATCGTTCAAGAGTTTTAATACTTCTAATTTTGGAATAGGGTTTGCAGAAAAGGTGTAGGAAAAGTAAATAAAGCAAATAAAGAAAATGATAAACAATCATCTGTAGCCTAAGAGAATTCATTCTGGAATCGCATTTCACTCTACCCATCAAATAGTTAAACTTACGGATCAATTGAACTCAACATAAATCACTCGTCAATACCATCACATATCGCTCATACTAAGGCTATCTCTAAAACAAAGTGAGACATCACCCATATTAATCTCGGAGGCGATTTCACACACAACTCAAACAACCTGAATGCATTTCATAACTGATACCACATGAAAATTAAGCCTAAATCTATGTCTATAGTCTAGGACCTAATAGATATTCATTCAAGAAAAAGATTCGGTAAGTATATGTCTATGACAAACTAAAACTATGCAATAAAGCAAAAATAAAGAAAAAACATCGATATTAATTTGTAAAAGAGATTTCATACAATCCCATGATCTACAAATGTACATACATAAAGAGTAAAGATAGACATACAAAAACCACCATTGGAATGATACATAGGGAAGAAGGACATGAATAGGAAACATCTCGCGGTGTCAACATGATATGAAACATACCAGAACCAATCGACAAGATGCACCACCCAATGATGTTGGGTAAACCTCTAAACTATAGAAAATTGGACCAGAGCTCCTCAAAGAGGGAAAGATATGATAAAAACCCTAAAAAATTGTTCTAAGCTATTTATACAAAAACTGAAAATTGCAGACCGCACTTAGCCCCAAAAAACGCGCTAAGTAGGCCTTCATTTATTCACTAAACCACCTTAGAGTGTGCTAAGCGCCAAATACCATGCTAAGCATGCTCTCCTCTGCCAGATTTTTCTCTTTAGCTCCCAGGGTGCGCTAAGCACGCACGGGCTACACTTAGCGTCGTCTGCAACACTTATTTGTTCCAAAATTGCGCGCTTGAAGTCGTGTCTTCGACACATTATTGCTAATGATCCAAACATGCATCAATACCTAACAAAATACATTAAAACTATCAAAAGGTACATAAATGAATCGTAAACGTAATAATACGCAAAGTATACATATTTACATACAAAGCAGGGAATTGTTCAAATTAATATTAACAAAAGAAATGATAAGTGCGATAATTTATATATACTAAATAACGACATTTTGGCACTTACCACCAAGCCAAGAAGGAAATCTACTATTTGTATTACTAATTCAAAGCTAAACTCCCTCGTTTACAACTTATCACTTAATCCCTATCCAATGCAACTTCTACCTAGGAACTCCTAGATATGAGTATACCCACTCACTTTGAATCATCGCAATGATGTCTAACAGTCCAAATCCCAATTACTATATTAACAGCCTTTCACCTAAATGAAGATCACACTTCAAGTACAAACAAACACCTTAATCAAGACAACCCTTGATTAAGAATAACATACTTGATCTTGCTTCACGGCTTTGATCCAGAACAATACTTAGAGTTGCTTATAAGCTTCCTCCAAGAACAATACTACCTCTTGCTTAAAATCTTTGAGGAGGACAATAATAGAGACTAAAACTCTATAACAACAGCCGAGCTCACAACCGAGTGGAACACACAACCCAATCTCCTAGAGAGTGGTACAGACTCAACCCTAATAATTACATCTTTCTGATTCTCGACTGGTGTCTTTCTTAGGTTACAAATACTTCTATTTATAACATATATACCAACTAGATTTGGGCCTTCAATCACAACACATTAGCTGTTACAAATCAGCAGAAATGTCTACTACAAATAAGGTATTCAATCATTAGTTTCCTAAAATATCTCCATATTTAGAAATTGAATAATCTTAAATATTCTGAATTGACTCTTCTTGACCTTTAAATCAGCACCACATAGGATTGCATAATATTCCCAAAATATTATGCATATGTTAAATCATAACAAAATCCATCTATCCAGCTCAGCTTAGGCGCGATGTCGTATGACCCTACATAGGGTATCTTATCCGACATGTTGCTTCAGATGATGAGAATTTCTCATCTCAACATGTCTTAACATAAGATATGACTTCTTGCTCAACCTGTTCCTGTTAGCAAGTTAATACATTTTATCTAACATATTGCTACTATATTAGTTTTACCAAACATAATGCCAATCACATGATTCAGAGAATTAAGAATCTCTCCTTTGGCTTATTTTAGGTAAAACTAATTTACATAACATTTATACATACATAAAACAAAACAACAACTCAAAGGCTAAACAATACAAATCAGTAGCAACCATTAAACTAAAAACATCAAAAGCAGACAATCTTTAGTCTTCACAGTCTTCTCCATGATGTCACAACATCAATAATGAGACTTCTTCATGACAGTCCAACACATCTTACCAATAGGACATATTTATGATTATCCAAAATAAATGATCTATGTCTCTCTCTCTCTCTCTCTCTCTCTCTCTCTCTCTCTCTCTCTCTCTCTCTCTCTCTCTCTCTCTTTTAAGAGAATCAACAATTAACACATATTTTCACCCTCTTAAGAGCTGCCCACACACAAACAAATATTGTCCCCCTTTTTAGCCAGAATATGACAAAGGCTTTAACAAGAGGTAATATCCATAATCTGATTGATGTTGAAACATCACATCCAACATTTATTCACATCAGCCCGAACAAATCTATTACATCCCATCAAACTCAACACCACAGAACATGCTTCTTCATCAATACAATCTAAGGAACTTTCTAGACTTATCCATATGCGCTGAAGTATAATCACCAAGCCTTCCTCTAGAATCTAAAAGCACTCATTTCATCCAACAAGAGTGAAAAAAATCAAGATATCAAAACATCACATGTGTGATATCTCACTTCATCAAACAAACCATCCATCGGGCTCCTTCAAATTCTGTAGAGAAAAATAAATTCCCCCATACACAACTAAAATCTCCCTTCAGACTCCTCCTAAGAAGCATGTGTGCACATGATTCAAAAATAACTAGCTTCACCTATCTAGAAACATACATGTCCTGGTAACATGATAATGACATCCATTAATCTAATGTCACAACATGTTAACTGACATTATTACCTCACAAGTGGCATTTAAACTCCACAAGCTTGAAAAACACACAAGCTTCACAACATTTGCACCTTGCATCAACAATCTATAAACACGCACTTGACTCCCCCTGTCAAGGATAAACAATGCTCCTGCTGAAGATAAAACACTTTAGCACACAAAGAAATTTTAAAATCTCAAAGTGAAGAGCCACAACTTTACACACTTGCTGAACTATATCCACACCCTTGTGAATATAAACAATCCTTAACCTTATACCCCGACTCCATGTCTTCTTCAAGGTCATGTCTGATACATGGCCTTAAAAAACCACATAAGATGTTATACCTCTTTTGGATAACCAACATGTCGTGCACACATGCTTGGACATCACACAGACACAAGTAATCAGAAAGCTTACTTTTATACATACCAGGCCGACATACTTGTAACAGAGGAAAAACCACCTTCTTCACACTCTTCTTGATCAAATCACCCTATCTGATCATAGTCCTCTATCCTTACATTCACTAATAATTGTTGATACTAGTGAAGTCTTCAACATAGTAGTCATGCATTATCTAAACATGATACTGAAGACAAGATTGGAATCTTCACATTCTGATCCACAAAGTCAGACTTCATTTTCTGACAACAAGGTTGATCCTCAATAATCCATAATCATAATCCCAGACCTCCTTCAGGGATAACAAAATGATGTTACGACATCATTTAGGACATCAGTTTTTCTTCACAGAACCTAATCAAGTGGTTCTTGATTTATCATTCAAAGAGCTCATTATACTTGATAGTCCTTTCAAACAAGAAGATCTCAAAAGCATACACCTTCTACAGCTTATTCAGGTAATCATAGACACCTGAACACCCAATGAGAGAAATAAACTCTCATAAACATTATGAACCAAAGAGTTCAGAAACCAGATTTACATCCGCACATCAAATAAGTACCAAACTCCCGACAAGGTCTTTACCATCAGTAACATGCACATCTTTATACTTATACCAAGCTCCTGACAAGGTATTTGTCATTAGAGGAATACTTCCCCACAGACTGCAGATGATGCTTCCCTTCAACATATGTTAGAACATTTTTTCTGACATTCTTCTTCTTCTTCACTTTCCTAGCATAAGAGGATTCTTCACAATATTCCAGACTTGATCAGAGATTGGACTTCACACTCCATCATGGTTGAACATTATAATTTTGGAATTCATTGGTGATCAACAATGCTCACCCTATGATCTTTAGTATAGCTTCCTTCTAAAGAAATAAGCACATCTGAGATGATGTTCCAACATCAGATAAGACACCAATCTCATATATATGGACTTTACTAATTACTATAGTTCTGGAGATGATACCCATAGTAAGTCCGTACACAACCCTTGATGAAGAACTCAAGAGAAACATACTTGAGTAGTTGATCATATATGCAGATCCAAAATTAACAACTGAAACCACAACCTAGGAGGTTTTTTCATAAGCACATTATCAAGACCTCTTGTATGCCTTTGAGGTGTTAAAACACCATCCTTGTACATCAAAAAGAGGGGATTCCCTCTATCATGCAGAACACAACACATACGGTTTTGTATGATCATCAACCATTAAAACACATTGTCTAGAAAAGGAAACTTCTTCTTCTCCCAATCCTTCTGGATAACTCATCATGACTGTAAGTTAATCTTCCAAAATATTAAGTTACCTCAGGTTGATGCATCTCCATTGCACATAACCCCTAGAGTGTCTCTTCCACTTTAACCGAACAAGAGTTTAATGTTCTCATAGACTTGATAAAAGATATCAAGTTTGAGTAAACAACCTCCATCATGTTTGAGAGAAACATCGGCCACACCAAGTTGAGAAAAATAATTCCTCAACACAAAGATGTCAAGATATTATATCTGACATATCAAGAATCTCTAATTATAGATTAGGTATTCTTCTTTATCACCTGCTATGATCACCCTGATAATCACATGATTTCCTCCATAATAGAAGTACAACTTGTGGTTAGTGCACACCCATAAAACACCTCTCTCTACTTTAACAAAACACACACACACACACCTGGCTTCTTTGATAAGAAGAAACTACCAGCTGACAGAGAGAATGTCCTTAACATATGACCTTGACCTTCATATGCAAGTGTGATCGGTGGAAATAGAACTGACTGTTTTTTAAGCTGGTTCGCGAAATGTCGCGGTAAGCAAGAGTCGCCACCGTCTTTTATGTTCTCCAACAAGGAAAGGACAAAAGCACAGCAAAATTCCTTTTTTGAGATGTTTCTCGGTTCGGGAGGTAGATTTATAGAAAGGGAAGGTGTTAGCACCCTTTCTATCCGTGGTTATCCACGGGCTCTTAGGCACTTGCTCTTATGTTTTCAAAAATTGTTTGCTTTTCAAGTGTGTGTGGGTTTTGAAAAAGTTTCGTTTGAAAAATTTCTAAGTAACTCTTGTATCTGTCCTCAAGAGTGTATGAAATATTTGTTTGAAAACTTTTTGAAAGTGTGAGTGTGAAAAGATTGTTTTTGTTTTTGAAAGAGCAAGTACCCATGAGAAATCTACCTACTCTAAGGAATTAGGATGTGTAAGAGTCCTTAAGATAGTGCTATCCCACCATTGAGAGGTAGGTAACACCGTCGTTGGAGTTATTCGGGTCAATTCGATTAAGGGACATGTGTGGTCACTAAAGCAATAGTAGGACATCTTAGCGGTAACCCTAATATCCTAGATCCTTTTTATCTGAGGCAACCGTTTCGAGGCAACTGGATCTTTAGACAGGAGGGCGACCTCTAAAACACCCTATACTTGACGACCATGTTCGAGGCAACCAGTGAGGCGTACCCTAGGAGTGGCATGTGCATGTGTGTTATTTCGGTTTATATTTATCTTGTACATGTTATTTGTGAGCTACGGATTGATTTTATTTGTCAGACAAATCTTTCATGCATTTTTAACAGTTAAGAGTGCGGAAAATAAATTGCGGAAAGGTAAATCTACGCTATTACAAGGCGCGGGTCTATACATTGCCAAAAAACAAAACCCATTTTGAAAATAAATGCGAGACATTAAATAAAGCGGTAAAAGCCTAATTAACTATTACATACTCGGAAACAGTTACATCAATATGATCAAAAGGAATTAAAGTGCACGTAAAGAAATTAAGTTGGGACGTCCTTAGGGTTTTGACCCTTTTTGAGAAAAGAATTAAATTTGTCCCTTTTTGCAATTAATTAAAATTAAACCTAATAACTAATTAATTAATTTATTAAAAGAAAAAAAATGTTTTTTTTTGTGTTTTTTAAGTCTTTAATAAAAATAAAATAAAAGAAATTAAAAGTCAAAAGAAAAACCCTAATTCTAAATTGGTTTTATTTATTGTAAAAAAAATCAAAATTAAACCTAATTAAAGCAACTAAATTAATTAATTAGAATTTATTTACAAAATAAAATTAATAGTGAAATTAATTCATAAAATAATAAAAATATTTACATTTTTTAATTCTGAATTTATTATGAAAAATAATTATTTACATTAATTAAATACTAATAATAATAATAATTACTAAAAGAATTAAATAGAAATTAAAAAAAGAAAAAAAAGAATAAAGAAAACCAGGGGGGGTGTTGACCCAAGAATGGAGGTTAAGCCTGGAATTTCTGGCCCAATAGCACTCCAAGCCCTGTTGACTTTGGGAATTGCCTGGAGCGTGGATTGACCAGGAGCATGGTGGGCGTCATCTTTAGGCCACTGGATGGACGCTTGAGGACACTTGGCGTCTGGATGAGGAAGGTGTATGATGGAATCCTTGGCAAACACTGCATATGAATATATCATGAAAAATAATATGAGGATTTTGGGTGGACCTGGGAATCGAACCCAGGTCCCAATGATGATCAGCCAGATCACTAACCACTCCACCACGCGCTTGCTTCTGTTAGTATAATGGATAATGGAAATAATATATAAAAAATTAATTATGCTGGAAACCAAGAAAAAGCGCGCATTATATTTGAATCATCCAGTAACACGTTAACAGCTCATCATCGTCTTCCCTAAACCTGCAAAACAAAGGTTGGATAGCGGGGGTTTTTAACCCCCACAAAATAACACGAGGAAAAATAACGAATAGCCCTACAGGCTATATAAATTGGGCGCGATGGTAGCTTTGCGTTCGTCTCATCCTGACGGTCTCAACCATAGGCATTATGAAGCCTAATTTTGTCTGTACAGCAAAGCCCTATTTTGAAAGCTTCTAAACCCTAAATTTCATCAATGGTAGATTCTGATTCTATGCGTTTCAATGCAATTAACCTATGCCAAAATATTCCTGTGGATTCAAGCAACACGAAACACACAAAAAATCACATTAAAGATGCATGAATTATGAGTTTCGATTATGAGAAAGAAAGCTAAACCGTGTGACTGTTTGTGGAGATTTCTTGAGCTTTAGGGCTTGTTTTTTTATTGCAAAACGTATCTGGGGATCCCTGCAAGGTGTTAGAAACCACAAAAGCCCTTGAATTGGCCTGGAAGGTTGAATTCAGTTTTGAGTTTTCTTGGTGTTTTTTCAATATGGCATATGGTTTTCTGTAGCAGCTTTCACATGTATGCATTAGGGTTGGCTTCAGTATATGTAGTAGAATGGAATTAGGGTACAATCTTGGTCCAAAAATCCATGGCATTAATGTTTGAATATTTGATTTTCAATCAAATAATTTTGCATCTTTTTGATTGAAAAACCTTGCCAAATTGGGAGATTTTGTCCCCTTGATGTGTACGAGATCTCCAGCTTGTCTTGGTCATATTTGCTTCATAAAAAGATTTGAAAACCCTATCTTGATATTTTCCTACAATTAAATGAATTAAATGAATTAATAATCAATTAAAAATCCAAATAATTAATA
Organism: Vicia faba; assembly: GCA_948472305.1. Taxonomy (NCBI): domain Eukaryota; kingdom Viridiplantae; phylum Streptophyta; class Magnoliopsida; order Fabales; family Fabaceae; genus Vicia; species Vicia faba. The sequence continues at coordinate 1,164,006,764 of OX451736.1, forward strand.
AAAATAAGAAAATAATTTAATTTAATCTCAATGGGTCGTGCATAAGCCTTGGGTAAGGATTCAAGAAGGAATTTGGGGCCCATTAGCAAAAACAAGGTGTTTTAGGCAAAGTTGACTTTTGCAAATTCCCAAAATTTCCCAACTTCTCCAATGCATATCTTGCTCAATTTTGGTCATATGAACATGTTCTTGGACATTTTGGAAAGGTCTTGAAGTCCTCTAACCAATGCCTTTGGTCCCATGTCATTTGGATTTACCAATCTCAAGTTATGGTCTTTGACTTAAAGTTCCTTTTTGTTGACTTTTGAAATTGACCTATAATGTAGAAATTGATAACTTTTTGTGGGAGCATTTCTTGTACTTGGAATGTGAAGTTTAGTTGTAGGAAATGTCATCCCCTTAAAAATGAGCATTGGATGGGATTTTTCTGATGTACCATGAAAACGTTATGCCCTGGTCAAGTTACAGTTGACTTTTCTATTGTCCAAAAATAGTAACTTGTGCATCTTTGATGATTTTTGAGCCATGCTTGAGGAATCATGATCAAGACTTGATCAAATGATGATTGTGGCTTCAAAATAAGATGTTGACCAAAAATTCTGACTTTTGACTGTAAAATGACCATTTTTCCCCTACAGTCCATTGTGAACCAAATAGGGCTTTTGACTGTGCAATTTTACCCTGTGAGCCTTGAGACTTGACATGTAGATGCTTGACAATGTATATGGGCACATGATACTTGATTGGACCACTGAAAACCTCAAATTCTTTGCAGGAACCAAAACCCTAATTTTGGTTGGCCTAGGAGATGTTTGGACTGTGCAACCCTTGATCAATCTTGAACCATTTGAAGATGATAAACTTTGAAGAATATGGGAGGGCAAATTTTGGGGTACAACAACAAGCAACTGGCTGAGATAACATATTTCTCCAGGGCACTTAAGCTCAGCCTCTCCATTTCATACTTGCTTGACTCAGAAATAAACTGAACCAAGAAGTAAACAATTGGTTGACCATTATTCAACCTACCATCTAAGAGTTTTCTAGATAAAACCTCTTAGATACAAGCCCAGATGCCTCCTCTTCCTAATTAGGAGTATGTTCTAAACATATGTTATCACCACACATTTGTCTGGCACCAAGAGCATCTATTATGCAACAGGAATCTGCACGCCTGCTGACACAATGTCCCAACATCTTGTAGAACATTAGTTCCATTCTTATAAAACTCATAAAACAAAGCTTGGTTCTGAAGCTTAACACTACTTCCAAAAAACAAATAACCCTTGATCACCTTAAAGGTCCTCAAAAATATTCCAAGCTCCAACAATACCAAACAACAGTAAGACTCAGAGTCACTTTCCTAATTAGGTCAAGTATTAGGAAGACTCCAGTAGAATCCAAAATAAATGGCTCTAATATTTTGTAAACAAACTCATCAAAAATTCCTTTATGAGTGGACTTGAGAGATAAAACTCAAGTATCATTGACAACTTCGCAGAGTTAGTTGATATTGTATTGCATAAGCTATATCATGTCACACCAAATCTACTGAGGAGACCAAACCCTAATGCCTTTTCTTTACTTGAGACACAAGAAACAACCACGGTTACATCAGATACCATGTAGAAGAATACACAACAACAAAAACTCCTCAACAATCTTCAGGCACGACATATTTCACACAACCAGCACAATCCAGGTGCTATCAAAAACATCCTAGGTTTGAAAATAAATTAAATTTAACACATAAGCTAACCATCAAAGCTAGACGTCTGATAATAACATACATGTCCAATACATACCCTGTCATGAATAGTCCATCCTCCACTTCAAGGGACCATTTAAAAACAATACGAACTGTTCAAGTTCAAATACCTTTTCAGTAATAACCTTATTCCTTGCCTATGAACTAGAAAGTATCTTCCAAGGATCTCACCCAGAAACAGAACATGATGTCTACTCTGATACCAATTGGAATTTTAGTATATCAGACTTCAGATGTCTTATGACATGTTGAGACATCTGATCCGACTTAAAAAAACAGGCAAGGTATAAAAATACAAAAACAATACTAAAAATCATAAACAACACAAGAATTGTTAACCTAGTTCGGAGCAACTCTCTGAATCTGGGGGCTACCAAGCCAGGAAGGAAATCCACTATCAATAGTACTAATTCAATGTTAAACTCCCCCATTTACAACTTATCGCTTAATCTCTACCCAATGCGACTTCTACCTAAGAACTTCTAGATATGAGTATACCCACTCACTTCTAATCACCGCAACGATGTCTAACAGTCCCAGTTAATGTATCAACAACCTTTCACCTAAATAAAGATCACACTTCAAATACAAACAAACACTTTAATCAAGACATCCTCTGATTAAGAACAACACACTTGATCTTGCTTTACAGCTTTGATCAAGAACAATTTTTAGAGTTCTTTAGTAGCTTCCTCCAAGAACAATACTACCTCTTGCTTAAAAGCTTCGAGGAGGACAATAATAGAGACTACAACTCTATAACATCAGTCCAACTCACAACCGAGTGGAACACACAACCAACTCTCCTAGAGAGTGGTACAGACTCAACCCTAATAATTACATCTTTCTGATTCTCGGCTGATTTCTTTCTTAGGTTAAAAAGACTTCTATTTATAACCTATATCCTAACTGGACTGGGGACTTCAATCACAACTTATTAGCCGTTACAAATTAGCAGAAACTTATGCTACAAACAAGTTCTTTAAATATTAGTTTCCTAAAAATCCCCATATTTAGAAACAATATAATCTTAAATATTATGAATTGATTCTTCTTGACCTTTAAATCAGTGCCACATAGGATTGCATAATATTCTATGAATATCCTGCATCTGTTAAATCATAATAGAATCCATCTATCCAACTCAGCTCATGCACGATGTCGTATGACCTTGCATAGGACATCTTGTCCGACATGTTGCTCCAGATGATTAGAACTTCTCATCTCAACATGTCTTAACATAAGATAAGACTTCTTGCTCAACTTGATCCTGTTAGAAAGTTAATACATCATATCTAACATATTGCTATTATATTAGTTTTACCAAACATAATTCCAATCACATAATAGAGAATTAACTGGAGCTGAAGAGATAAAAATATTCAAATGACTCCCAACTCGTAGCCTCTCAGGTACTGGAGGAATATCAAGTAAAAAACGAAAATCTATCCAAGTATTAGCCCTAGTTCGAGAAAGAATAACAAAATTCAAATCCGCCAAAGTGAAACACGTCCCTCACAGGCACAACGCATATGCAAACATCCTGTCGAAACTCACAAGCACGAAGAGGAAGGGCAGAAAAAAGTTTTCCATCCAAGAGATACTTCCCCAACCAAGCATAAAAAAACCTCTGATGATTGACGTAAACACCGTCAGCAAAAAAGATTGTTGGATGACTCTGATATACAACTACCTCACCATAAGAGAGTTACCCTCTGATCAAAAGGAAGCCAATGTGGTCAGACGCTGTACCTACGCCTATGTTTTGGTCGAAAACATGTTATACAGGCAAGGATTCTCCATCCCTCTCCTAAAATGTGTCGAGGAATCCAAAGTCGACCACATACTGCGGGAAATCCACAAAGGAATCAACACCCAGCATCCCGGGGGAATATCCCTCGCCCAAAAAGCCATGAGAGCAGGATACTACTAGCCCACCATGCAAAACGATGCAAAAGAACATGTCAAAAATGCGATAAGTGTCAACGTCACGGGGACATGCATTTTGCACCGCCCAACGAGCTCAAATCCTTCTCTTCCCTATAACTTTCGCGTGGTGGGGGTTCGACATCATCGGTCCATTTGTCATAGGGGAAAATCAGAACAAGTACATGATAGTCGGTGTGGATTATATCACAAAGTGGATAGAAGCCAAGGCCCTTGTCAAAATCATGACCCAAAACATACTCTGCTTCTACAAAAGAAACATACTCGCCCGATTCAACGTACCCCAAGAAATCGTCACCGACAATGAGACATAATTCACCGACATAAATTTTCAGGAATTCGTTTCCAAACTAGGAACCAAACAACACTTTACATCTATCGAACACCCACAAATAAATCGGCAGGCCAAGGCTGCAAATAAAGTGATCCCACGAGGCCTGAAGTGGAGGTTAGATGCGACCAAAAATAAATGGATTGAAGAGCTACACATCGTGCTTTGGGCTTACCGAACAACCCTTCACTCTACTACCAGGGAAACCCCTTTCCGACTAGCATACGAGACTGAAGCAGTAATCTCGGTCGAAATAAGAGAGCCTTCCAAACAAACCGAATCTCCCCTCGACGAAGAGATGAACTACGAGAAACTGAGAGAGGAGCACGACTTTCTCAAAGAATTTCAATCGGGGGTAGCCCTCCGAGAAGCCTTGCTAAAACAAAAAATTGTCATTCTCCACGACACCGAAGTCACAAGACGAGAATTTGAAGTCGACACCTAGTCCTAAGGAGATATCACAAAGATTCTCGTGAGGGAGAACTCGCTGCAAACTGGGAGGGATCCTATCGCATCCAACAAAAAATCAGAGGATGAGGCATACTGTTGTACCCCAAAATTTTCCCTCTCACTTATCAAGAATTTCCTCACAAGATCTCTTTGACTCAAGACTGCATTAGGGTTTGATCAGCTCAAGACACCTCCTCATGCACTGATGGCCAAAATTAGGGTTTGAGTTTGCACAAGGATTTTTGGACTATCAATGCTTCATATGACTTTCAAGGATCATTACGGACCCCCAATATTACTCATGTCAAGTTTCAAGCCTTGAATCACATTTTTGATCAGTCAATTGGACAGTTGACCTAAAAAATCAATTGTATTGGGGAAAAGTCAACCATGGCCAATTTACAGTCAAACTTCATAATTTTTGATCCACATCAACATCTTAGACTCATATGTGTCATTTGATCAAGTTTGGACCACAATTCCTCAAGAAATTTGATCAAATCATCAAAAGGGCAAAATGGTCAAAATTAGGGTTTTGACTAAGAAGGGGCAATTTCTGTTTTTTGACCTAGAAAATGATCAATTTGTTTGAAGTATGATTTCAAGAGTTCAATTACATCATATTGACCTAATGACATGATTCAAAACATTGCAAATCCATTGGATTGACAAATGAATTTTGCAGTCAATTGATCAAAAGTCAATTATACACTGAAAAGACAAACTTTGACTTTTTGGTCAAATTCAAGTACCAAAAAGATCATAATTCATCAAAACATGTCAAAATGAGAAACTTGTTCATCAATAAATCAAGGGTTTAAGTTTTTGTTTGGAAAAGTTGAAAATTTTAACTTAGAAAATTTTCTAAGTATAGAAAATTTCTTTTTTTCCCTCAACTTTAAGCCAAATTATCACATGATGCAAGATGATTCAAAGGAAACTCCCAACATGAAAGTTGTAGATCTCCATGAAATATACAACTTTTATTCACACAATTTCTCCTAAAAATTCTTGGATCTCAAGATATAATTTTGTGAATACATGCTCATGAACCAAAATAACTTAGTGAAATTTTGCCCTAAGTTAGGCAGATTTTTGACCTAACTTCATACAAATTTTTCACATAGTTCCAAGGGGAATATTCAAAATAAATTCAAATATAGGTTGTATAGCACATTGCAAGCTTTCCAAAATGTCCAAGAACTCCTTGATATCATTCTTGAGCAGGGAGAATCGAAGAGATGAAGTTGGCAATTTACCACTTTGATTTCAAGCCATTTCATGATGAACCAAATTCAAATCCAAGCCTAGGCTGCATAATATTTTCTTTGCAGGCCTCAAAATTGTTTCTCACTCCATAATTAAATGTTTTCACAGATGTTGGAACCCTTAAGCCAAGCATTAAATGCATTGTACAAGAACAATTCCATTTTTGGCACAAAGGTGCCATTTCCATTTTGATAAAGCACTACTTTTGCAATTTTCCACTTCTTGAGCCTTGCACTTGTTTTCTCTGCACACAAGCAAAGCCAAAACTAAAAGAAACTTGCCTCAAGCCTCTACCAAACCATACCATGCTTGTACAACACTTATGGACTTGTCTCCTCACTTTTCTTCAAAAGCAAGTAATAGAGCCAAAAGGCTATAACTCAGAAACCTGTAGTGGAGTTGATGTCTAACCTTTTCCATACTTATACACAAGTATATTGTAACCTAACACACAAATGGTAAGACTCAGAAACACTCCCAAACACGTTGCCATTGAAAATCTGCCATAGCTTGACAATTTTGAACCTTACTCAGCCATCTCCAAATCTACTCGTGTGTTTTGAGTTTTAACCACCTAAACACTTAATATACATCACACCTTAGTGATCCAGACCCCTGTTCCCTCACTGTAACTCCTCCTTTTCCATCCACCATTTTCAAACATCAAGCTTGCAGGTTCAAAATTCTCCTCCTTTTCCATCCTCAGGCCTTTTAAAAAGTTGCCCAAACTCCTCCTTTTCCATCCTCAGGCCTTTTAAAAAGTTGCCCAAACTCCACTCACGATTTCAACTGAAAGAGGTAAAAACTCAAACTTCTATCTCTTCATACAAGCATCCTTTGGTCCTGATTTGTGAAAGAAAAATGTAGATATCCTTGCACTAAAGCTAACCATGTTCATAGATTTCATTTATATTAACTGTGCATAGAGAATTTTGGATTTGAAATTTCTGTAAAAATTAGGTTTCAAATTAGGGCAAGTAAAATTAGCTTTTATCTTTGATTGTTAGTTTAGATAAATTATATATTTGAACTCGTGGGAAGAAACCCCATAATTTTCATGTTTGGACTTTCCATTTTCATGGAGAAATGAGAGAGATACATATGGTCCGGCCATGGCTCAAGGTTGAAGATGAAGTTGCCTTCAGGGGGCGTTTTCTAATATATATATTTATCTTTGTGTTTCTATAAACGGATGTACATCCACCCCAGTGGTAAGGCAGCGCGCAAAAATGCCATAGGTCATTGGTTCGAGCCTTGGCGCCTTCCTTTTGCAATTTTTCTCACATTTTGCCATTTTTTGTCCCATTTGCAGCGCTGGGCTTTTTGTTCAATTGAGCCTATGATTTTTTCTAACTCTGCATCCTGTTTACTCTTAACACCCTAGGCCCAATAATTTTATTTATTTATTTTACTTTCATTTTATTTTATCAAATATATTTTTCTTAATGTTAAAAATCATAAAAAAATATATAAATGATAGATTTCTATTTTAGCTTATTTTATTTTATTTTTCTCACAAAAAATATTTTATTTAGTTATATATATATTATCCTTTTCTTTTTCTTAATTGAATTTGTAAATTAAATTAGAACTAGTTTAATATTTATTTTTTCTTTATACCCATTAAATGTTTGTTTTAATATAAAAGGACCAAAATACCTCATAATGCCATGTATTATTTTCAAGACAAAAAATACAAAAATACTTACTTTTTCTTAAAGAAATTTATTTTCTTTTAATCAAATAGAATTAGGGTTTATTCAAAAATCTTTTCTAAAAAATAATTTCTTTTCTTAATTGATTTAAGTTAATCTTGATTTATTTATGAGGTTTATGTTAAAACTATTTTCACATAAAAAACCAAACAAAAAAACTCCTTTGCATTTACATATCTTTGCATATTTAATTTATCTTGTATATTATTTATTCCAATATTTGTACATATTCAATTTGGTTGTAATAGATTAATTAGGTTTATATTATTGCAATACCCATTCATAAATTGTATACCCCTCCCACAAGTGTTGTAATAGCGTAGTAATCTTTAAATTTCGCAATTTATCGCTTTTACATAACATGCTAGTAATTACGGTTTGTATGGCAAGATAAAACCAATCAAATAGACAATCCTAATCCAAGACAAAATCAAGCATGAAAATAACACACTTGCACACAAAACACCCCTAGGGTTATCCCACTTGGTTTCCTTACAAAAATGGCCATATTATGCATGTAAAGTGTCTTAGCAAAAACAAACAAATACAAGATCATAGTCCCTCAATGACGCTATCCAACGTTGCCTTACACAAATGATCTTAGTCCCTAAAAAATGATAAGATACTTTACAATAATGCTAATCATGGCTATACGATGACCCACGTCCGTCCCGTTTACATCCAAAGATAGGGTTGCTTACCAAATCAATGGTAAGACAACAACGTCAAAGGAAAAGGAAAATAAACAAGAAAGACTTTTGAGTAGGTAGAATGCTCCTAATTACTTGCTCAATTTTAAACAAACATCCTTGCTATTTTCAAAAACAAACACACACATTTCCAAAACATCTTACAAACATCGAAAACATTTTCAAGAAGATCAACATCTTTGTATACATTCTTACGAACGAGAATCATTACAAAGATTGCCTAAACAATGGCCTCTTTTACAAAATACTTTCAAAAACCACACAAAACACAATTTCAAACAAAAGAAAGTGATCTAGCAAGTAACTAAGAGCCCATGGAAAACCATGGATGAAAAGGGTTCTAATACCTTCCCTTTTCATAATCTACCTCTCAAACTCAAGAAACAATCTCAAAGGTCTTTCCTGTGCTTTTTCACCTTTCCTTTTGGATAAAAGAAAAGTCGGTGACGACTCTTGCTAACCGCAACATTTGCGATCAAACGCAAAACCTTCAAGTCAGTTCTCCCACCGCATCACACATACTACCTCAAAAATTTACACATGGAAGAACTCGCTAGACCATGAAACACCGAAAAACTAAAACAATATTATAGTTAGGCTCTACCGTTGGTGTTCCCTATCTAAACAACAAACAAGACATTTCCCGACCATGGAGGCATGCTCGAGCACAAGAACTGCAACCCAAACTTAGACGAAAAGGCAAGTTTCCACTCTTTGACTAGCAGACTCTTGACCCGATGGGGAAACCTCAAACAAGCTCCACCATTATCGTGCCATGTCGGTAGAGCACCCAGCTCACGATGGGAAGTTCACGCTGTAGAGCTAAGGATCCAATCAAGATCTAAGCTCCATTATTGTCCCAGAACCCAACTCTGGCCACTCGACAAATTCCTACACTATTGAGCACTAACTCTGTCAAGCAAAACCCCCCAAAAAATAATTAGATCAAACAACTTGATATAAAAACAGCTCAAACTATCGAGCATATAAATAAATAGCTTAACAAAAGTCGTAAAGTCGCACTTAAGCATATCAGAGTAAAGAAAGGAAATTAAAAAGACCATGTGGATCGCGATTGTCAAAATATTACAATTATAGGGAAAAGCCCATTATCCTGAAATTATAATAATAAAAAATGGCACGCGGGCCAAACAAACACAAACAGACAAGCTAAAATCAATTATCGGTTATGTGTTAACTTTCACTAGGCTCTCCCTCCATATCTTCCTCGCCACCACCGGACTGGAGGATCTCGGGAATGACAATTTGACCATCGAACACCTCGCCCAGGAATCCGATTCCATCTGTAACAAGCTCTAGCCCAGAATTCACAGCCTTGAGCTGAGCCACCGCATTATTGAAACCCATCTCAATAGCCTCATGACATTCTTGCTTGAGGCTCTAGATGCGGGACACCAATTGAGCTCGGTCCTGAAGGACTTAAACTCATCAGGTTCATCCTCAGTAGGCGCCACTATAATCTTCAGAGTGGAAACCTTGGTCGCGAGATCCTTCTTGCCAAAAGCATATGTGATTGTCAGGTTAGCCATGTCTACAGTCAACCCAGATAGCTCCACCTTTTTCTAGACCAAATCCCTAATAAGCCCAACCTGAATCTTGTACTTGGTCATATAGTCGTCAAATATCGTCCAAAGCGTGAGAAAATTTGCCTCGAGCCCCGCGTTGGCCTCCTGAGCGTTCTCCAGCTCTTTAGCAAAGCACATCCCCTCTTTAATATAAATGAATTCTAATTCCATAACCCTCATCAGGGGGGCAGGATGTTGGGCCACAATTCTCCTTTTACCCGCATTATCGAGACCTTGGATGTGTAACGATTCCACCCGAGGCACGACCAATGATGGACCTCCATCGAAATACCCATGTTGAGAAAGCAAGGGGAAGCTCAAACCTTTCGTTGGCAGCATCCCCGATAAGATCTATCGGCTTGCCATCTGGGTGATGCCTTGTCTTGCTTGGGGTAATCTGGTGAGGGGAAGATTGGCCGCCTTTGTGAGACGAGGAAGAATTTCCAAATCCATATAGCGGCTGAGACACGAATTCAGCTAGGAGACACTTAGGGAATTTTTTTTCTTTTTTCACCCGAGCAGCCGCAACCATCTTAACCACACGATCCTGGAGACTCGATATCCTGCCTATGACAAACAACAAACACAAATTATTAAACATGGAAAGTAAACACAAACAAGTTAAAAAGGAAAACAACTACCTAAGAGCTCTAAAGCCTCCTCAATGGTACCACACTCAAGGAGGTCCTTGGTGTTGATGTATTGAGCCTCGAGCATAGGCTCCCCACGATCACGACAACGATCTCCCCTCTCTTGGTCTCGCACTGAGCACGAACGAAATCATCGACAAGTTCCACAAGCTTGTCATAATTGGCTTGATCGTCAAGTTCTAGTTGATCCGGCCTAACGGTATAATGGTACAGACTCTACTCGAAGTGGCAGAAACTCCAATGAAAGCATAACTTCATAGCCAACTTCCTCCTTTGCTTTCCATGCTCGTTAGAAAGGAGATTCCGGCCCGACCATGACCTCCCGGTCGAACACAGAACAAATGGTCATCAATGACATTAGGTGAATTGGGTAATGTCTATCCTTAAACGTATATACTATATCTGAAAACGCCTTGAACAGTCTCCTCGGATGCGTTAGTGAAACCCAACTATGTTGCTAGTTCAGAGATTTCCGTTGAAGGTGGAAATAGTGAAAAAACAGTGGAATGGTAGCACCAATCTCAAGATACCAGCAAAGAATCTCGAATGCTTGAACAAAGGGGATTAAGTTTGAATACAATTGAGAGGGCGCTAGTTCTAGATGGTTAAACATACCCACATGAAGATCACTAAAGGGAACCCGTAAGCCCATCTCCTTAAAATTGAAATCATACATCGTGAAATTATTCCGCGTGAATGACGAGCATATCCGCTGGTCAAGTTTGGGTCGGAAAACAACCTAATTCTCTTCACACTCCAAGTTACCCCCACATTCTCCCATGAAGGTAAACGCCTCTTCTGGGAAAGCATCAAAGCACAAAGATATTTCTTGAGGCTCCTGCTCGACCCAAGACAAGTCAGGAGTGTCATTCATATCACTATCCTCTCCGCTATGAGCCATTTTAACCTGAAAAGCAGAGGAAAACAATGAATTCGACAATCAAATCAAATCTACCTTTCCACCATAAATATAGTTAAAAGGTGTAGAAAGGCACAAGAATGATGCCCTCAACTAAAGTACTTATTCGATGACAATATAATCGCGAGGACATCCCCTTAGACCAATAATTTAGCAAAATCATGGAGAAAAATTCCCCGGAAAAGCACGACGAATGTAATTCTGCGGAGAAGGAGTTCCCCGACACAAGGACCCATGAGTCCCATGAACAAGAAACTCTCTGACACGTGGCCAAAAAATTTCGCGCATCTCGCATAACTAGTAATAGACATCTCTGCCTGTGATAACATCTAGTTCCGGGAATCTTCTTAGGATAACGAGCATGAGTTGCTCGTCCCTGCTTTCACGTAGAAATCCTTGCAGTTACCTATTTTTGAGCTGAATGTCCTGTCCCAAAAATAGGAACCAATTGCCAAACATTTGGGGCACTTTAAATACCCTCACACTTGTGAGGGTCAGGTATTCAATTCTTAACCTTTTTTTCTCTCACGTATCTCTGCACTCTTACTTACTTAAGCATCAAAGTGCCTTGCAGATACACCCCCTCCTCCATGATTTCAGCACTACGGAAGAAGCTATTTGACCATTAAGGTTCTGATCACCGGTAAGATCACCAACCAATTGAATTTCTCCCTTAAAGGAGGCATCCAAAAGTATGTGTTCTTAAATTCTATTAACATAAGCCCAAAGTTCAAAGTGTATGATATTGTAGTGGTGAAGGATTTTTTAGAGGTGTTTCCACCAGACGTTCCAGGATTACCACTAGTCTATGATGTAGAATTCTCTATCGATATAACACCTTAAACGAGACCCATCTTCACTTCTGATGGCCAAAAAAATTGATATTCAACAATTTTTCTCACACTTTATTAAATTTAAGAAACTTTTATTTATGGTGATAAGATAAGGTAGGAATCTCAAAATTATAAATAATATTTGAGTTTGGGTAGAATTGAGACAAACTAAATTTAGAAAGAAAATGATTGGAAAAGGGGTAGAAATTGGGCGCCACAATCTTTCTATGAATAAGAAAAGATGATAAGCCTTGGTGAAGTCCACCACAAGAAACTTGGTCTCTTTATAAGATCAAAGCACGGTCCAATGCAAAACCAAAGGAACAAAGCTCTCAAAATCACACAATGTGTTTTGTTAGTACCATGTTTTTGGATTGGCATAATTTTTGATGAATCATGGTTTGAAGCTTGTTGTTAAAACAAATGTTTAAAACATATTAGTCAGGTTCATTAGAAAAACATATATTCTGACATATGTTGTAACATCCTGGCCCAACATCAGTACAGGCTAATTATTCTTGACAGATCTTTAATTGATTCTGTGAGATTTAAGTTATTTTTATCTCACTCATTATTCATAGGTCAAGAATTATAAATCTAAAACAAATAATATCTCCAGTTATGCACAAGTTTCTACAATTGGTTGATTGAGACTATTTAGAAAACCTTGGGTTTTTGTTCCAAGATTCGAGGAGATTTTTCTGCACTGATTGGTCCAGCCTTCAGCTTGTGTAACAAGGAATATTTGGGCGCAGATGCAAGATCCAAGGATTACTGAAGAGTATTTAAAGAAACTACATAGACCTAATATCAAAAAAGGAATTTGGTAAAAAAATAAGGGGAAGCTGAATTTTCTTAGCTTTGAGTTTGAGGGTTCTTCAAGGGAGTTTCAGTTTTTTTTGTATGCTCCTCATGTATCTTTGATACATTTGAGTTGACTGATTATTGCTTATTCATCAAGCTATTATTCTCACTCAATTATCGTAGGCACGAGTTTAGTATTGTCCTTAGTGAAGCTTTTAAGCAAACTAAGTATTTTATAACTTGGAAGTATGTTCCTCCTTTTTGGTTTCTTGAGACATTCCCTAGGACTGAGAGTGGTTGGTTTATCACTGCAGTGATTGAAAGTGAGATGGTGATTTATCATATCTAGGAGGTGCCTAGGCAGAAGTTACACTGGGTAGGGATTAGGTGAGAAGTTGTAAATGGGGGGAGTTTAGCTTTGAACTAGTACTACTAATAGTGGATTTCCTTCTTGGCTTGGTAGCCCCCAGAGTATGTGAGTGTAACCGAACTGGGTTAACATACCATTATGTTCTTTACTTTCTGTAAGTTATATTTCCAAATTGTTGTTATTGTTATTGTTTTGTCAGCAGATGTTATAAAATCTATCGTGACATTGTGTGTTATTAAGATATCAGTCTTGACTTCTAATATAGTGTGTACCCGAATTTAAATTGGCATCAAGAGCAGGCACTGTATTCTGGTTACTGGGTGAGATTCAGGGATATGTTTTCTGGAACTATGGAGAAAGAATAAGGATATAACAATATACCACCTATGTTGGATGGTTTAAACTATGACTAGTGGAAAGTTAGAATGATAGATTTTCTAAAATCTATGGACAACAAAACTTGGAAGGTTATTCTGAAAGGATGGAGGCATCCTGTTGTGAAGGTCATTGACAAAGAGGAGAAAAAGATTAAAACTGAAACCATTAAACTTGAATAAGACTGGGATGAAATTGATGATAAGGAAGCCATTGGAAATTTCAAGGTTTTAAATGCTCTATTCAATGGAGTAGACAAAAATATTTTCAGGATGATTAATATGTGTACCGTGGCCAAGGAAGCTTGGGAAATTCTCAAGACAACTTATGAAGGTACTTCTAAGGTGAAGATTTCAAGACTTCAGCTTCTCACTTCAAAATTCAATAATTTGAAGATGAATGATGATGATACATTTCAGGAATATTAGATAAAGATTCTTGAAATTGCTAGTGCTTCAAGTGCCTTGGGAGAGAAGTTGTCAGAATAAAAACTGGTCAGAAGGATTCTTAGGTCCTTACCTGAGAAATTTGACATGAAGGTAACTGCTATTGAGGAGGTTCAAGATGTCAGGAACATGAAAGTGGATTCACTTATTAGTTCTCTTGAAATTTTTTAGTTTAAGATGAGTGAAAGATATGAGAAAAACAACAAGAGTATTGCTAGTACTTTTGACTCTAATACAAGGTTGTTAAAGTGAATAATTCTCCTTGAAGAAACATTTAATCTGTTAATGGAAAAGGTAAGATCAGAACAAGATATTCAGAACATCCATTCTGACATCATGAAGGTTAGTAATGTTAAAATTTTGGAAGTTGCAAAGAATGTAGCTCTAATCGACAGGTATTGATCTGACACAGATTTGTGTCATGAAAGTCTTTCCTTTGAAGAACTTGTAACTCTATACAAAGATCTCTATGTAAAAAGTGAAGAAGTGTGTAAACTAAATGAAGCTAAAAAAAAGGCCATGTCTAAACTTCATGAGGAGAAAGGAAGACTTCAATCTACGAACTTTGAACTTGAAGAAAAGGTAACATTGTTAACCTCTAAACTTGAAAACATGACAAATGGATCTAGTGGACCGAATGAGGCTGTTCAAATCAATAAAAAAGATAGAAATTTTAGAAGGATGAGTTTTAATTATCAGTCATTGAATAATAAAAGAAAATATTCTAGGAAAAAACAAGATGTGGATGGTAATATAGACATGCCAGTCTCAATGTGTCAACATCCTACCAAGGGACAAAAATTCCAAAATAAAGTAAATGTTCACCCCTGGATATGTCACTACTGTGGAAAGTATGGTCACATAAAACCTTCCTACTCCTGACTGTTTGGATATCCCAAGCACGAATCTCAATTCAGAAATAAGAATGTAAAAGGAATGACCAGGAAGAGACGACAGGGCAAGGATAACATAACTAATCATGAAAATCATGTGAGTAAAGTATATGAAGATGTTGTCTATTATTTTTTTCACATTCAACAGTTAAGAATGATGATATCAAGATGGAAAAACAAAGTTATGAGGGACTATAGGGTTTTAGGTCCAATGAAAATAAAGTTAGAGTGATCCTGATAAATTGGGAGCATCAGCAGTCAAAAGAGCTCAATATTCCCCAAGATGTCTTAACAACATTATGTTATCTAAGGGATACCCAACGGTCAAAAGGTTTAAACGTCCTCTTAGAGTTAAACCAATATAAAGGATATTATTTTATCATATTAATGATGCATGCTCATTTAGGAAAATCATTGTACCCACTATATAACCCGTCTCTACATGCTATTTGTTTTCTCAGACAAAAAATCTCGACTCTCTGTGTGAATTCTTGCATTTCTCAATCATACCGAAGCCAGTTAAATCTCAAAATGGCAAGTTCTGGTAGCACTAGTTATGGAGAGGAATGTCTGCGACCACTCAATGTTATTCCCCTCGCCATAATTCTTCCGGATCCTCCAAAAAGGGTAAGGACCAAGACAGTTGTTGTCAAAATGGGAGAAACTTCTAGGGTAAGAAAACCTTATTCTTCTGTTCCTATGGAAACTAATGATGTTAAAATGGATAAAATAAATAATGTTGTAAAAGAGTTACACTCTATCAAAAAGGATACAATGGTAGATCCCAAAGAAAATGCTAGTTTTTCTGAAACCACCTCTATTGATGAAAGAATAAGGAGGATGATTGAAAAACCTTAAGCATTAACCGTAATATTATGTTTAATGTTAGAACATATTTGGCTCAACCAGGTTCCTCCACACAGGAACGTGGCAAAGAAAATAACTTCTCTATGTGTTCCAATCAAACTAAAAAAGGTACCTTAGTTGAAGATAATGAAGTTCATAAGAAAGGAGATGAAACCTATATTGACAAAGAATTGGAAAACAAGGGTTTGAATAAGAATTAGAAGACTAATGTTGTTATCATTGATGATTCTGATATTGATGGTCGATTAACGACTAAAAAATCTAGTCCTAGAGTAGCAAGGAGATCGAATAAAGGCAAAGCTGTTGAAGTTACTAGTGATCCTCAAGAAGGTTTTAGGAGGTTACCTGTCTCTGTCCCTGAAAAGAAATAGAGTGAAGTGGAACTTGATAATATTTCGTTTCATTCACCTAAATCTGCAGATAAATGGAAATTCATATGTCAAAGAAGGGTAGCTCTAGAAAGAGAATTAAGCAAATATTTTTGTGAATACAAGGAAGTAATCAACCTAATTGAGGAAGCAAGCTTAAAAAAAATGTAAAAGGACTGAGAAAATGCAATGAGGCACTTGTAAGGGAGTTCACTGTAAACATTCCTAGAGACTGTGACGATATAAATAACAGGGTATCCATAATGGTATTTGTTAGAGGGAAGTATGTGGAGTTCTCTCCTGAGATCACCAACAGGTTTTTGGAAAGGTTCGGAAGTGATTAGGAAAAGGTTTTTATCTCACTGAGTATTCTCAGGTCAAGAATTATAAATCTAGAACAAATAGTATCTCCAGCTCTACACATGTTGCTATAGTTGGTTGATGGAGACTATTTAGGAAACCTTGTGTTTTTGTTCCAAGATTCAAGGAGATTTTCCTGCATATATTGGTGCAGCCTTCAGCTAGTGCAA
This sequence comes from Vicia faba, assembly GCA_948472305.1. Classification (NCBI taxonomy): domain Eukaryota; kingdom Viridiplantae; phylum Streptophyta; class Magnoliopsida; order Fabales; family Fabaceae; genus Vicia; species Vicia faba. The sequence continues at coordinate 1,164,023,595 of OX451736.1, forward strand.
TAAGAAATATTTGGGCGCAAATGCAAGGCCCAATGATTGCTGAAGAGTATTTAAAGAAACTACCTAGACCTAATATCAAAAAAAGAATTTGGTAAAAAAATAAGAGGAAGCTGAATTTTCTTAGTTTTGGGTTTGAGGGTTCTTCAAGTGAGTTTTAGTTTTTTTGTATGTCCTCATGTATCTTTGATACATTTGAGTTGACTGATTGTTGCTTGTTCATTAAGCTATTGTTCTCACTCAAAGCCCGTAGGCACGAGTTGAGTATTGTCCTTAGTGAAGCTTTTAAGAAAACTAAGTATTTTGTAACTTGAAAGTGTGTTCTTCCTTTTTGGTTTCTTGAGACATTCCCTGAGACTGAGAGTGGTTGGTTTATAACTGTGGTTATTGGAAGTGAAATGGAGATTTCTCATATCTAGGAGGTGCCTAGGTAGAAGTTTCACTGGGTAGGGATTATGCGAGAAGTTGTAAACAGGGTGAGTTTAGCTTTGAACTAGTACTACTAATAATGCATTTCCTTTCTTGCTTGGTAGCCCCCGGAGTAGGTGAGTTGCAACGAAGTGGGTTAACATATTGTTTAGTTCTTTACTTTCTGCAAGTTATATTTTTGCATTGTTGTTATTGTTTCTTTTATGTCAGCAGATGTTATAACATATGTCGTGACATTTTGTGTTATTAAGACATCAATCTTGACTTCTTATATTGTGTGTGCCAAAATTTCATGTTTGTCTAATAAAATTTAACTTGATTTTCTATTCATGGTTAGGTTCATATTTATAGGTAAAGGTATATGTTTGAATGTACAAAAGTAAATCATAAAATGATCCAAATTCAGCCCACTATTATATAAATAATAGCTTGGGGATGAAAGGCTACACATTAAAGGTGGTAGAGAAAGTGAATATTCATTGCCTTGATGAATAAATGAAATTTATAGTTACTTTGATCAATGCAGTCCCACCTTTGTCTATCTCCCTTATTCAAAGCTTTGTATTTTCTTCTCTTCTTCCCATTATTTGAAAGGAAAGTGGTGAAATTCTGGTACATCAGACTCAGATGTCCTATAAGGATGTCGAGACATCTGATCTGACACAAACACACAGGAAAGATAAAACAATACTGAAAAGATAAAGAACACACCAGAATTGTTTACCCAGTTCAGTGTACAACAACACCTACTCTGGGAGCTACCAAGCCAAGAATGAAGTCCACTATCAACAATATCAATTTACAGACTCTACAGCCAACACTCCCGTTGACGATCTACGCACTTAATCACTACCTAATGACCCTTCTACCTAGGTTATCCCTAAATATGGAATATACCCATCCCACTTCCAATCATCGCAATGATGTCTAGCAGTCAACACCTCAGTCACTGCATTAACGGCCCTTCACCAAGATTCTGATCACTTAGATAGAAGTTTGGAAGACACACTTCCATGACAACCTAGCTAAGTCTCCAAGACACAATCCACTGTTTGTTAGCTTTGCTCATAACTAAGAACACATCCTGGACTTTCTTTAAAGCTTCCTCCAAGAACAATACACCTCTTACCTATAGGCTTCGAGGTGAACATGGTAACCTTCCCACAACCCGAGAGGTTTACCTTGACAAAACACTAGACTTCTACATCTTGAGCAGTGTATTTTCTAAGTTACAAACTCTTATATTTATAACATGTTATCCAACTGGTCTTGGGCCTTTAATCACAACAAATCAGCTGTAACAAACTGCAAAAACTTCTGCCCCAAGAAAGGTCTTCAATCTTAACTTTCCTAAATAATCTCCTTATTTAGAAAGTCTTCATTCTTCTAGATTTCTGATTGAATTTTCTGGACCTTTAAATATGCAGCACATAGGATGCATAATATTCTCTTGAATATTCTGCCAATGTTGAGAACAAACTGAATCTCATTAATCCAGCTCAGCAGGCCTGATGTTAAGACATCTTCTTCGACACGTTGTTGAAAAAGTTCAACACAACATGTTCTGACATTGTAATAGGACTTCTTGTTGTACATGTTCTTCTTATCCTATTCAACATTATATTATTACTGCAATTATTTGCTTTAAAAAAATTAATCCAATCCTAAAACAAGAGAACTAACAATCTCCCCTTTGGAAAATTTGGCTAAAACAAATAATCTAAAAACAATTGAAATGTAGGATATTACATCAATACAAAAATATACCCCTCGGCAGTAGTGTTCATAATCTACTGTACACAATAATAGATCTTCAGTTGAAAATAATGTGTCAATATCTTGTTAGGCATCTTCTTTGCAGCACTCTGAAGTGCTTAATTGCATCAGCACCAACGAACATCAGTTTCAGGATAAAAGGAAGGAAAGTTGTGAAGTTTGGTTGATGCACAAGAGGAAGAAGATAGTAGAAGACAACTTATGCTCCCCCTCAATGCAGGAACATCTTCTAAACATAAAAGACCAATGATGGAATAAGATAAAACTCAATAACTCCTTAAGACCAAATCAACCACCGCCCCTAATAACACAGAACACAGGTCACAACTGTGTTCATAACTCAGATCATAGGTCACAAACATATGTCACATAAATAATAACCACTTGACATCTTATTTTGACATATGTGAACATTCATAATAAACACTTGTGGAAGCAACAACAACATCTGAGCTAATTCACCTTTCTCCCTATTTATAGCCAAAACTTGGCAAAGGAGACCTTTATAATACCCGACCCAAGCACAGCTTACCCAAACTCGAATAAAAGCCAAAATAATTATGGACTCAAGAAGCTCACGGGGTTACAGAGAAACGAAGAACTCTCTATAAATAACTGGGATTTTTACTTAACGATCCTAGATTGTAGTACCAATCTTGGTCAAAAGGAAACGATATTTAAAGAGAAAACTTCAAGTATCAATGTGCACCGTCCATAATGTCTTTGACCGTTGTAGCTACTTCCTATACATACACATGCATAGTCAGACAAAATTCCCCCTGTTTACAGCCACATGTTTGAACACATAGGCCACTCCACCCTATGTTGACCATGCAGGAACATGTCTTGTATAATGTCCTAACACTTAGTCAGACATTGTCTTCTTATTTCAGTGATCAACACATCTTCTCCCATCAATCAGGGATGCTTCACCAGATTATCCACCTGTTCATACTGGATTCTAAGTGTTCTTCTTTCACTTAGACTTAGTGACATATACTAAGATATCAAAATATCACATTTGCGACACCTCTTCATAATATAGACTGTTGTACCCCAAAATTTTCCCTCCCATTTCTCATTGATCTCTCCTCACAAGGCTCTTGAAGCTCAAGACTCAGTTAGGGTTTCATCTGCTCAAGACCTCCCCTTGCACTGTGGACTCAGAATTAGGGTTTGTGTTTGCACAAAGTTGTTTTGACCCAAAGTTCCCAATATGACTTTCATGCTTCATATTGGACTCCCAAGATTATCCATACCAAGTTTCAAGTCTTGATTCCAAGTTTTGCCCAGTCAATTGGACAGTTGACCTAGAAATCAACTGTATTGGGGAAAAAGTCAACTGTGGCCAATTGACAGTCAAATCTCATGAAATTTGATCCACATCAACATTATGAACTCATATGAACCATTTGATCAAGTTTGGATCACAATTCCACAAGAAATTTGATCAGATCACCAAAAGGGCAAAATGGTCATTTTTAGGGTTTTGACTGTACAAAGGCAATTTTTTACTGTTTGACCTAGCCAATGGCAAACCAAGCTCATATATGGACTCAAGGACCCCATGGAATTATCTTGACATGTCCATCAAACTCAAAAGATCCCAAGTGCACAAGGTTGACAGTTGAATTTCCCAGTCAATTGATCAATTTTGACTGTATACTGAAAAGTCAAACTTTGACTTTTTGGTCAAAATCAAGGGTCAAGATTCATTTTTCATCAAAATATGCCAAATCATGAAACTTGTTCACCAAGAAATCACAAATTGCAAATTAGGGTTTGAAAATGGAATTTTTCATAACTTAGAATTTTTCTAAGTTATAAAAAACCCTAATTTTTTCCCAACTTTGCCCCATCTTTTCACCATGATCCATTTTGATTCAAACAAAAGTCAAAACATGAAAGTTGTAGATTGTTGCATAATATACAACTTTGATTCACAAAGTTTTCTCATTTGAAGCTTGTATCTCAAGTTATAATTTTTTGAATAAGGGCACTAAACCATTTTTAACTTAGTAGAATTTTAACCTATTTTGACAAGGTTTTCTACCCCACTTCAAGGCCATTTTTCATACCCTTCCACTTGGAATTTCAATTTTCATTTCAAAGATGGATTGTAGTACACATTCCAAGCTTTCCAAAATGTCCAAGAACTTCTCAAACAACTTCATGGTTAGGGAGAATCGAATTTCACAATATAGCAAAAACTCACTTGTGAATTGGCCATTTTTCATGTTCATAAGATTATGCAACTTCTCAAAACCAGCATGCCCTTGATTACAGGTCCCTAAACCAAGTTACACTCATAAATTTAATGCATATTCTTTGTACCAAGACCAAGTTCTTTGAGTTCAAGCTTTGTCTAAAGGATTAATCCCAATTTGGAAAAAGTAAACTATCCATTTTTGCAAAAGTTCACTTTATGTCAAATTAGAAATCCAACAAGTACAAGCTAAATCTGAATGGCACAAGATTATGGACAAATTGCTCTGATCAAGAGAAGATTATGCAGCCCATTAGGAGGCCCCCTACATGCCTAGAACATCAAGTGGCATTTTGTTGCTTAGAAAAGAAGAAAGGTCCATAACTTGTGAGAACTTGAACCTCAGCTTACAAACACGACACAAAAGATATCAAACACACTCAGTACATCCCAACCAAGCTTTTGCACGAATCCTTGACCTTTCAAACACCACCATTGCCATAATCATCCTCAAACTGCAAAAACAGGGTTGCCTCTGCAGTTTGAGTGCAAACTCCCATTTCCCTCGAGCATTCTCACCAAAATCAATTCATACACCTTCCATACAACATATGCAAACTAACCATGGCCTAAAACCTGACCTGTAATCACTCTAACAGTTTCCACCATTTTTAATTTTTCCTTTTGCAGTTGAAGTTCCACAGCTCGATACAAGGAGTTTCAAGACAAAGTAAGCATTGAAAAAGCATCCCTGGATCTCAAGGAAGCTTTTCCAATCATCACCTTGCACTGAAAGTTCCTCATTCTCCAGATAGAAGTCCAACTGAATAGGTAAAAGTTTGAATTCGTATCTCTCTTATCATGCATATTTAGTCTTAAGTTTGTAAAGAAACAAGGTCCTACTCATAGCCCTGAACATGTACATAGCTTTACTTTTCATTTCTTTTGTCTGAGTAGAGAGAATTTGAGCTCTGAAAATGGTAGAAAAGTTAGGTCAGAAAAGAGGGGGAGAGAAATTCTCCCTCATCTTAGAGAGATAGTTCATGTTCTTTATATGTATGAAATCGTGAGATTATGCTTTACATGTTTTGTGTTGGAAGTTTGTTCAAAGGATCAAAGAATCAGGACATTCAAAGGGAGCTTGTTGGCGCGCGTTTTTGAACAAAATCTGTTCAGAGGTTGAAGAAGAAGTGGATTGGGCTGGGCCTGTGTTATTTTTGCTATCCACACCATTTTTTCTGTTTCACACCCCTCAGCCCATTTGCTTCATTTTTTGACATTTTTGACTTTTTTCTTTTTTTGTTTGACTTGTTTATTTTTTTCTCAACATATTAAAATTTTGAAAATATTTTTCTCATCATTTTTTGATTTTATTTGATTTTATTTGATTTTCTTTTTGATTTGTATATAAATAGATATATATTGTTATTTAGGATAAATAGAAAATATGTAAAAAAATACTTCTATTTGCATTTTTATTTTTATTTACCTTCTGAAAATATTTCACATAAAAAATACCTTTTTTATTTATTTTATTAAAATATTAAGTAAATACTTATTTTGTATATAATACTTATTTATAATATAAATATACATATATATATATATATTATTATACTTAGAATAAAAATGCCAAAAATGTGTATATTTTATTTTAATATTTAATACAAAAAAATGACCTTTGTTCAAATGTACCATATTTTATTTTATTCTTGTATGTAAATAATAAATATTATGTGGATTAATTAATTAATATACATTTTGATTAAAACTAGGGTTTTGCCCTAAATATGAAAATACTCAAAAATAATATCTTTTTATTTTCTTATTTTTATCTTTACATAAATAATATTTTTTCATACATATAAAAACTTTCTTTTTGCATCTTGCATATTTATTTAATTGCTATTTAATTGTGCAATTTACTTACCCTTGCAAATATTCAAAAATGATGTAATAATTTAGATTTAAATCCTTGTCTAATATCCCCCATTTGTAAATTTGTACCCCCCTCCCTATATTATTATGTTGTAATAGCGTAGGAATTTAAATTTCGCACTTTATACGCTTTCTAATTATGCCATGTTAGAATTAGGGTTTGCATGCGAAAAAACGATAAAAATAGTTTGACCTAATACAAGATAGATGAGCATGAAAATAAACAACACTTCTCACACTTGCACCCCTAGGGTATTCCACTTTGTTGCCTTAAAATAATTGGGCCATGTTGTATGTTGAATTTCTTTGGGCAAAGCAAACAATATGAATGATCATAGTCCCTCGATAAAACTTTTCAAAACAAACAAAAACAAATGATCAAGTCCCTTAAAGAGAATTGCCCAAAGACATTTAACGCCGTTGCAATTATGGTCCAAACGATGACCCGCGCCTGTCCCTTTTCATCTCCTAAGACAAGATTGTCCACCAAATGCAATGGTGGAACAAAAATTGTCAAAAGGTTTAAAACATAATAAAAATCTTTGAGGAAATTTTTAGGGTAGATAAACTCTTAAGTACTTGCTAACTTTCCAAGAAAACACTTGCCTAATTTCAAAACCCACTTCACAAACACTTTCAAAACCAACTTTTCAAACCCTTGAAACATCTTTTTTTTAAGATAAAACACCTTTTGTAAAACATTCGAGTAAAGAATTGTTACAAGGTTAGCCTAATACAAGGCATCTTTTCAAAAGCATTTTCAAAACCACACACAAAGCACCATTTCAAACAATTGAAAACCAAGGCAAATTGATCTAAGCAAGTACCTAAGAGCCCATGGATAACCATGGATAGAAGGGGTGCTAATACCTTCCCCTTCTATAATCTACTCCCCGAACCCAAGAAAAATCTCAAAGGTTTTTGCTGTGCTTTTTAAACCTTTCCCTAGGATAAAATAAAAAGTCGGTGGCGACTCTTGCTCAACCGAAACATTTGCGAAAACAAACGCAAAACCATAGTCAGTTCTCCCACCGTATCACAGAACTGGCGACTCTGCTGGGGATACTGTTTAAGTGGAGTAACCTTAGGGCTTAGATCACCCTCTTGCATGACTAATTGTTTGATTTGTTTGCTTTATTCTTTGGCTCCATTGTTTGGGTTTACAATCCTCCACCCGGATTTTGGGAAACATTCATAGATAGCAATACGTTGTGGAAACTGTGCGGGGTATACCGACACGGTCTAAGCAATAGCTATATTAGTGCGACATATTTGTGAGTACCGGTAACCCTTGAGTTCAATCAAGGAGAGTACGGGGCCGCTGAGTGATGTCACTAAGCACTAATGACCTAGAACCTTACTTGACCATCTTGGCCTTTTATTAGGAGTAGTGAGATGACCGGCTTTGGTGCAGTCCGAAGTTGGTAGATACTCGATACTACACTCATTGAGGGTTGTTTTCTTGGAATATTTTGGTCGCTAGTTAAGTGGCTAAACCAAAACAATGAACAATGAAAACAATCCAGTGATATTGAGCTCCTTAGAACCCGGTTACTATTTATAGGACAGGTTTTAAGCCAACTACACTCAAGAGGGTACTTACCTATGGAACCCCATGCAAGCCTGAAACTAGGGTTTGGTGTGATTTGCTTGTACATATGTTTTGTGCATACATCATAAACATCATGAAACATCATATGCATTTACTAACCATTTCAGGGGTTTGGATCTTCATCATTGTTCCTGTTTTGTAGGTCATGGAAATATCTCGCAGAAATACCATTCAAGTCAACCTTGTGAGAATCTCTCCTCAACTCAAGGAGATCACTTCAAGAATTCCGGAAAATTCATCCTTCAGTGAAAGACATGGTAGATTGCTCAGCCTAGTCAACACCAACATTGAAGAAGACATGATGAAAGTGCTATTCCAGTTCTTTGACCCTCTTCACCATTGCTTCACTTTCCCTGATTATCAGTTGGTCCCCACTTTGGAGGAGTTTTCTCAACTCCTAAGAATCCCTATCCTTAATCAACTACCCTTCAACGGTACGGAGAAGGAACCAAAGCCTGAAGATGTTGCTCAAGCACTACATCTACAACCATCTGAAATCAAGGGGCATTGGGAAACCAGAAGCGGCGTCAAAGGATTCTTAGCAAAATTCTTGCTTGAAAAGGCACAAGAATGTTGGAACTCATTGGATCTTCAAGCCTTTGAAGAAATTGTGGCACTCCTGATCTATGGGTTGGTTCTGTTTCCAAACTCTGACCAATTGATAGATGTCAACGCCGTCAAAATCTTCTTGTCCAGAAACCCGATACCAACATTACTTGGGGACATTCTTCACTCATTTTACACACTCATTCTTCACTCAAAACCACACACAAAGCACCATTTCAAACAATTGAAAACCAAGGCAAATTGATCTAAGCAAGTACCTAAGAGCCCATGGATAACCATGGATAGAAGGGGTGCTAATACCTTCCCCTTCTATAATCTACTCCCCGAACCCAAGAAAAATCTCAAAGGTTTTTGCTGTGCTTTTTAAACCTTTCCCTAGGATAAAATAAAAAGTCGGTGGCGACTCTTGCTCAACCGAAACATTTGCGAAAACAAACGCAAAACCATAGTCAGTTCTCCCACCGTATCACATAGACCCTCAAGGAGTCTTTTTGAAATCTATAGAGAAAAATAAATTCTCCCAGACTTCTAAGAGATATGTGATCTTCATATCTTCATCGGGCTTTTCATAATTAGAAACCACCGTGTCTTGTTAAGTTTATCCATAACTTCACAATGTCACAACATGTTGTTTCGACATCATTTCCTTATAGAACCTTTAGAAAAGTGAACAATATTTTGGATTTATAATACATGTATCATTGCAACAACAATTTACAGATATCCACATGACTCCCTTTGTCATGAGTAACTAATTCTCCAGTTGAAGATGAAGACTAGATGAGAAACTTCAGCACTTCCTGCATATGATGAACCTTAACTCCCTCACTAGAGTCAAACCAGAGTCAAATATTCTCACTCCTTGAGAATACTTCTAGGAACCCTGACTTCTTTACAACACAAGGATATATTTGATCATTGTCTTATCATAACCACAATTTGTATCATGACCTTTTGAATAGGCAAGATTTCATGCATACTAGGTGTGAAGTCACTCACAAACTCCAAAAAATCTTAGTTTCTCCAGATCACCAAACCTTTTCTGGAGTGACTTGCAGCAAAAAAAATACCCCTTAAGTATCTGTTAGCAGCCTTCTGCCTTTATATCCATAGTAGTTGCTGATACCAGTGGAGTCTTCAACAAAATAGTCATGCATTCATCAAGCATGCTATTGTAGACAGGATTAGACTCTCCATATCCTAATCGATATAGTCATAAGAGCCACTTCTCACAATAATGCTTAAGCATCCAACTTCACATGAACAATCCCAAGCATTAAACAAAATAGCCATCATGATGTTAAGACATCATGTGGTACATCAAGTCCATAATACAAAACCTAATCAAACTGGTTCTCAATCATTTAAAAGACTCATTGTGCATAGAAATCCTTTAAGAATCTCCCATTAGAACACACAACCAGTGCACAAGTTCCTGCATGTTTTACAGTCTGGTTTATATTAATAGCTTTGCACACCTGATTATCAGTCACATCCAACTCATATTAATCATCTTCAGACCTGCCCAGATAACTATTGATGACAGCAAGGGAAAATTCAACACAAACACCTTCCTATATTCCTTACTTCTGTGATCAACACAAGCCAGCAAAAGAAATCAACTCCATAATCTCTTTACACTCCAGTGCACCTGCTCCCAATTCAATTTCAAGGGAAATTCTTCTTTGAGACACATATTTCCACTTTTCAGCATTGCCAATATAATGGAAGGAAATGTTGTAAACAAGAGCATCAGGCACCCAAAAAGCTTCTTGTCTGCAGACTACTTCAAAGGACATATGTCCTGGACATCATCCTCAACATCATAACCAGAGTCAACATCTTCTAACAACCAACAAGATAGTCTTATTTATCCCATTCACTACTGCAGAGAGGAATAAATTCTCGCAAAACCAGCACATCCTCTTGGAGAAGGATGGTATACTCTAGCAACATCTGGATAAAGTCTTCAGAGACTCATAAGGGCATAAACAGCTACATTTGTAGCAACATGTCTCAGCACGTATCCAACATCATCCTCTTAGGAGGGCAATAAATCTATACGCTTGAACATCACAAGCTCCAAAAAAACAAATTAATCCACTGACTCCTCCTGTCATGGACAATAAACAATTTCATTATGGAGAAAACACAACACTAAGCACCCACTAGTTTGTTGAGAATAACTCCAAGTATAAGGACACCTGATTCATGCCCTTGCACCTCCACAAATATTGTCATGACTCTTTGGATGGCTAAGATGTCATACAACCATAGTCTGAAACAAACTTCCAACCATTTCTTAGTGTGCTTAAAAGCTTTACTAAGATTCATACTCTCCAACAGGAGGAGTACCCCTTAACCAATGTGTTGATTAAATCCTCCTTCTGCACATTACTAGTATTTGCTGACACTAGTAAAGTCTTCAAACCAAGATAGTAGTTATACATTACTTGAGCATACTTCTCCTTCCATCAGAATCTCCTTATTTAACACCATAGACAGAACTGCCACTAATGAGTGTGGAGTTTGAATATTGAGATTCATAGTTCCAAGTATCTTTAATAGACTATCATCAAAAATGATGTTCCAACATCATTTGAGACATCACCAACATTACCACATAGCTTATCTGCTTTGGTTCTAGAATCATCATCCAAGGGACTTATTTCCATCCATGCCCTTTAACGAACTCCTCATTCTCATAAGAGGATCTCACAAGGTCTCATCTTAAGATTAACCATATAACATAAATATTCTCTCACTATATTATGTAGTAAGCTTATCACACTAGGTAAAACTGACAGCTTTCTTCTTCACACCTATGATACTTGTTGAATATTCGACAAGACATCCAATCATGGTAGCCAAAACATTCAAGTTTAGGTCAGCGACTTGACCTTAAAATCAACTCTTGGAGAAAACAGAATATACTAGCTTCTCCTTACTAGAACCACATAGACCCACAGGGGCATAGACAACTACACCTAGTAGCCACAGGTCACAACATGTTTCCTGTAATCTTCACAAGCTTGAATTACATGCAAGCTCCATAACTTCTACAACAATGACCATGGATAGGTTCTAAGCTCCCCCTATCATGGACTAACAAGGCTTCTGATGAGGATGAACATTTGGACACCAGAAGATAAACAAGATACTTCACGCGTTCACTGAAACATATCAACACTCTTTTAAAAAAAACTCATCATGAATCTGATATACCAACTCCAGGTCTTCAGAATTTTACAGGGTCATGTATGATACATGGCCCTACATAACCACACAAATATCCATACCTCTTTGGATAGCCAAGATATCATGAACACATTCTTGGAGATCATACAAGCACAAGTCCTCAAATAAGTTGTTTTAAGCATACTTGCAACAGAGGAAAACTACCTTCTTCATATTCCTTTGTTCTAACAATCACTGGCAATTGCTAGTACTAGTGAAGTCTTCAACATAGTGGTTATGCAGTCACCAAGCATACTACTAAAGACAGGATAGAGATCTGCATATTCTAATCCACAAAGTTGGACCTCCTTCTTTTGACAACCATGTTGATCCTCAATCTTCCATAATCATAACCCCAAACCTTCCTTTATAAAATGATGTTACAACATCATTTAGGATATCAACCTTTCTTCACAAATCCCAATAATTCAGTTCTTGATTTATCAACCAAAGAGATTATTAAGCTTGATAATATTTTTAGGAGAAGATCACAAAATATTACATCTTCTGTGACTCATTCAGGTTGATATAGCCATCTGATCACCATAGAGAGAAATAAACTCTCAACATTATCTTAATCATCAGTTCAGATAGTTGCATCCATACCTCAGATATGTACTCAGCTCCCAACAGGGTATTTGTCACCAGAGAAAAAAAACTTCCCCACACACATAACTGTAGATGATACTCCTTTTCAACAGATGTTAGAGCACTTGAATTGACATCCTTCTTCTTCATCGTTCAATATAAGAGGATCCTTTTAACATTCCAGACTTGGTCAGAGACTGGTCTTCAGCTCCATCATGATCAAACATTCCAAATTTGAACTCCACTAGTGAATAACAATACTCACCTCTTGATCTACACAACAACTTCCTTTTTAGAGGAAGCACACACCTAGAGATGATAATCTGACATTATATACGACATTATCCATTCTTACTATGGCTCTGGGGGTAACCTCCATAGTAACTTATAATCAACTCTTGTGGGGTTTAACACAAGGAAACAAACCAATGACGACTAATCAATCTTCAGGATCAGACTACCAACATATGCAGGGGATTGCACGAGCCACGTCTCAATACGCTCGTGTCTGACATTGAGATGATGGATGCCATTGTCTGTACCTTTTATTAGAAGGATCTTCCAGATACGAGCTCATCTCATATACATAAAGGATCTGGTGGAGATTCTTTTATGGGTTCTTCTCAAGAACATGGAGCTCAACCTCTATACTCCCATAAGCCTTGGTCAGAAATAAACAGACACATGGAGTAGATAACTGTTGATTGTGTCTTAATCAATCTGCACAAACCAGATGCCTTCTCTTCCAGATCAGGAGTAAGTTCCAAACAAAAAGTATTCATAACATTTTTGTTCAACACCCAAATCATCTGTTCTTCAACTGGTAGTTGTATAATGTTTTAACATCTCATAGAACATCAGTTCCTTCTTCTTGGAACACACCATCCTTGACACACTTCAAGGTCGATATGCAGATGTATATGATCATCTTTGATTAATTGATCCTCATCAACCTTATTGATAAATGTATTTATGAGTGGACTTGAGGAGAATATCAAGTATCTTTGACACTTTTTATACGGTTGAAAATGTTAGCATATATTCTATTGAGGGTAACAACCCTAGTATCCTTCCCATACTTTTAGAGTTATATTATAAATCATGCAGCGAAATATAACAAACTCCTTAACAATATTCAGACACAATGCTTACACAACTATCCAAGTACAAGCATGGAAACCTAGGATTGAAAAAAATAAACCATACATACAACAACTTCCCACAAGCTGCAGGCCTGACGGTAACAACCAGGAACAATACCTGTCACATATAACTAATGTTCCTTTCCAAGAGATCATCCATACAATAATATGAATTGTCCAAGTTCATACCTATTTTCAGCAAATACTTTCTTCCCTTCCCATGACCAGAAAGTACCTTCCCAAGATCTCACTCAGAGCAGAACATGATGTCTGCTCTAACACCAATTGAAATTCTGATACAACATACTCAGATGTCCTATAAGGATGTCAAGACATCTGATCTGGCACAAACACACAGGCAAGATAAAACAGTACTAAAAAGATAAATAACACACCAGAATTGTTTACCCAGTTCAGTGTACAACAACACCTACTCTCGGGGCTACCAAGCCAGGAATGAAGTCCACTATCAGCAGTATCAATTTGTAGACCCTATAGCCAACACTCCCATTGATGATCTACGCACTTAATCACTACCTAATGGCCCTTTTACCTAGGTTCTACCTATATATGGAATATCTCCATCCCACTTCCAATCATCGCAATGATGTCTAACAGTCAACACCTCAGTCACTGAATCAAAGTCCCTTCACCAAGATTCTGATCACACAGATAGAAGTTTGGAAGACACACTTCCATGACAACCTAGCTAAGTCTCCAAGGCACACTCCATTGTTTGTTATCTTTGCTCCTAACTAAGAACACATCTTGGAGTTGCTTCAAAGCTTCCTCCAAGAACAATACACCTCTTACCTACATGCTTAGAGGTTAACATGGTAACCTTCCCACAACCCGAGAGGTTTACCTTGACAAAAACCTAGACTTCTACATCTTGAGTCGTGTCTTTTCTAAGTTAAAAACCCTTCTATTTATAGCCTGTTACTCAACTGGTTTTGGGCCTTTAATCACAGCAAATCAACTATAAAAAACTGCAGAAACTTCTTCCCCAAGAAAGGTCTTCAATCTTTAATTTCCTAAATAATCTCCTTATTTAGAAAGTCTTCATTCTCCTTGATTTCTGATTTAATATTCTGGACCTTTAAATATGCGCCACATAGGATGCATAATATTCTCCTGAATATTCTGCCAATATTGAGAACAAACTGAATCTCATTAATCCAGCTCAGCAGGTGCGATGTTAAGACATCTTCTTCGACATGTTGTTCCAGTTGTTGAAAATTTTCAACATAACATGTTCTGACATTGTAATAGGACTTCTTATTGTACCTAATCTTCTTATCTTATTCTACATTATATTATTGATGCTATTATTTGTTTTACAAAAATTAAGTCAATCCTAAAACAAGAGAACTAACTAGTAGAATGCAGGAATTTTAAATCATTGGAAGCTTTAATATGGTTAAAAAACTCACAAAAAATAAATAAAGTGTTTTGGATCAAAATTGAATAATTTGGGCCTTTACACATTTTATTACAATATGATAAATTAAAACTTTAAAATGGGGCAGCAAGCCCACAAGTTATGCCACCTTCATGAGTTTGATTCAAATTGACAAGTGGTGTACCCCAAAATGTTCCCTCTCATTTTCAAATCAACTTATTTCAAGAGGTCTCCTCATCTTCCTAGATTTCTCAATTGCTCAAGGATACTCAAGTGTTGACCAGTCAAACCTCCTCCTGAGCAATGGGTCCACAACTGTGGTTTTATATTTTTCAAGTAAGTTTGGGTTACAAAGGTCTCAAGTGGTTTCCATGGTCCTCCATAGGTCTTCAACAAGGTTCATGTCAAGTTTCAAGCCTTGCATCACATGTTTGCTCAGCCGATAGCTCAGATGATTGAAAATCAACTGTATTGGGTAAAAACTCAACTATGGTCAACCTACAGTCAAACTTCAAGATTTTTGGTCAACATCAATATTTTGAAGTGATATTCATCATTTGATCAAGGGTTTATCATGATTCCTCAAGGAAAATCCTCAAATCATCAAAAGTCAAAAGTTGCCAAATTAGGGTTTCCTTAGAAGAAGTCAATTGAACTTTGACCAAACATAACTTTCATATGCTTCATCAACTTTTCCCCAACCAAATCCCATTTTTAATGAAGTACAATTATCTACAACTTTGTATCTATATGCTCAAGTCCAAAAGGTACTTCATTTGAGAGATATGAGCCCATACATTATAGGTCATTTCAAAAGTCAACAAAAATATACTTTTTGTCAAGGCAACTCACATCAAGATAAGGTATCCAAATTCAAATGTGATAAAAAGAGAAATTGAAGAGGACATCTTGAGCTTTCCAAAAAGTCCAAGATCACCTTTAAAAGATGAAAATTGAGATAATTATGACCATTGCAAGTTGGGAATTTTTGGTAAAATGCATGAAATGCAAAGTGAGCAAACTTGAAAATTTGAACTAGTGGGCCTAACTTTTGATGTTCAAACATGTACCCAATGTGTTAAAGTACCTATAAATCCATTCACATATTTTTTTATGATTTTTATTTCTTTTATTTGAATTTTTATTCATTTAAATGCAAATAAATCAAATAAAATGTAAAAACATTGGGCCAAGGCGCATGGGTTATTGATTTCAATCACATGGAGGCCCAAGAACACATGCCAAACATGCCAAAACCGTGAGATACCTATATGGAATCATATCTTCATTTTTTTGGAAAATTTTTCAATTGATTTTTGATAATAATTCATGCCATGATTGCATTGTCTTCTTGCCAAACTTGTTCACCCTACTCTTTCCTCTATAAAAGCATAACAAGACCAGATGCAATGGACACGAAAATATTGCATCAAACACCACTTCAAAAATCTCTCAAAAATATCAAGAAAAGTGCCAATTCGTATCACATGATCCAGCCTCTCTCAAGCCAAACGAAGTGTCCAAACCTCTTCCTGAAGTCCTCAGGAACACATCCAGCCCAAGAACCAGAAGATTTGGTACCTGGAACTCGTGCTTCAAACTCCATTGGTTTGCATTTTTTTCATTGAATTCAATCTTAAATTCCATGCATTACTAATGTGTTTGATGAGCTTAAATGTATTCATAATATGATTTAGGACGAGTTTGACGTATCACATACAAGCTTTGATGCATAAATATCTATATGCCATTTTTAAGGCATAGAAATATGTTTGCTTCAGATCTCTGTTTACAAATATATTCAAGAGAAAAGAACCCCACCATCAGATTCGTAGTCCTTGAATTAAGGGGGGATGGTCCCATTAACTTTTCAATTTTCTTCTTTTTATTATTTTTTGCTTTTGCTTAATTAATTTAATTACCTTTTTAATTAGACTATAAAAAATAAAATAAAAAACTAATTTTTATTTAAAAATATTTAGACTTAGGTTTTTTTTATTAATTAATTTGTATTTAAAAATAATTAGACATTAGGTTTTTCTTTATTATTATTAACTTAATTTTCTTAAAAATGAAAAAAAAGTAGAAATAATCAGGTTTTAATTATTTTATTATCACTTTAATTATTTTCCAAATAATAAAACATCAAAAAAATATTTTCCTAACACTTAGAAATTTCCTTTAGGTTTTAAATACCTTCTTCTAATTTCTTTTCTCTTTGCTTTTTAAATTCTAGAAAACAAATGTATAGGTCGCACGGTTGATTTTGTAATAGCTTAGTTTATTTTCCTACATTTTTCCTTATTATGTAACTGCTCATGGGATGTAATAGCCTAGGTTTATTTTTCCGCACTTTTATTTTCTGCACCTATGTTTTGTATGCCTTCTATGTATATATAACTGTTATCTAAATAGGATTGTATGGCAAGATAATAATCAAACGCTAGAAAACCTAATCAAAACAAATTAACTGAAAACAAATCACTTTTCACACACGTACCTCTAGGGTGACTCCACTTGTTGCCTTCGGAAAACAGTCATGTCCCTCAAACGTAGGGATACCATTAGAAAAGACCCTCGGTTAAAAATCATCATAAAGATCATAGTCCCTTGATGACCCTTTAAAGCTGCCTTCGGTAAATGATCTTGTCCCTCGATGTTTCCTACGAATACATGGTGATAGTCCCTTAGAATTGCTAACGGTATCCCTATATGTTTCCTTTATGACTGTACAATGACCTGCGCATGTCCCTCAAACATCCAACAATAGGGCTTCCTACTAACTAATGATAGGACAATACTATCTAAAAGAAGAGGAAAATAACACAAAAGACTTTTGAGTAGATAGATAGCTTTTAATCGCTTGCTCATAAAAACATCTCTTTTCACACAAACACTTTTCTGAAATATTTTCAAAACAAACACTTTGTATGCGTTCTCAACGATACGAGAATCATTACAAAGTTTCTGAACTTAGGCATTTTAAAAAATATTTTCAAAACACACAAACACAAAGCATTTTCAAAAGTGAGCTAGTCATTAAGAGCCCGTAGATAACTACAGATTAAAAGGGTGCTAATACCTTTCCTTTTCATAACCTACCCCCCTTACTCAGAAAAATTCTCAAAGGTCTTTCTTGTTCTTTTCACCCTTTCCTTTATTGGATAAAAGAAAAGTAGGTGGCGAATCTTACTATCCACAATATTTGCGATAAAACGCAAAACCAAAAGTCATTTCTCCCACCGTATTACAACAAGTCTTAGACCATTTCCTCTAAATTTCTCTCTTGTTCCCATTGGATTTGTCATGAATTATATTAGGCAACGTTGACTCTCCTAACACATTCCATTTTCATAAGACCTCCCAAGCTTTGGATTATTTCATTTAAGTCTTGGTTTTCCATGTCCTTATCATCCCCTACCTCTTAATAATAATTCGACATCAAGTTGAGCTTACAACCACCTACTTAAAAAGAAGATAAATAAGAAATACTGAAAGTAGCACATACACCATACTCACTAGGAAGTTCTATCCTGTAAGCATTGTTATTTATCTTGAAAACAATTGAAATTTACCATATCCCCTTGAATTTAATTTGGAATTTATTTTTAAGAGAAACCTTTACTTCCTCGTATGAACCCAAACCCAGTCTCCGAGTTCAAATACTACTTTTTTCTGCTCTTATTTGTTACTTAGCATACCTTTCATTTTATTCTAAATTTGTATTTTAACTTGCTCATGTAATTTATTTACAAAGTCAACCTTAGATTTTCCATATTTATGCTTCAAAATATAAGTGTTAGGTAATAGTAATAAATCAAGAGTTATTAATGGATTAAAATCATACATAATTTCAAAAGTTCAAAATTGTGTAGTACTATGAACAACATTATTATAGGAAAACTCCACATGAGGCATCCATTCTTCCCATGTTTTTAAAGAATTTTTAAGGACGCCTCTAAGAAGAGAGAAAATATTTCTATTGACTATCTTTGTTTGTCTATTCGTTTGAGGATGACGAGTTGTGGAAAAAAGTAATTTAGTACCAATTTTACCCCATAAATTCCTCCAAAATGACTTAGGAACTTAGTGTCCCTATCTGAAACCATGCTCCTTTGAAGCCCATGAATGCGTACCACTTATTTGAAAAAGAAATTAGCAACATGACAAGAATCATATACTTTCTTACAAGGTACAAAATGTAACATCTTTGAAAATTTGTAACAACCACAAAAATATAATCTTTTCCATTATTTTTTCTATGAAACCCTAAAACAAAATTCATGAAGATGTCAATCCAAGGAAGCTCAGGGGTAGGCAAAGGAGTATAAAGTCCATAGAGCATTACCTTAGATTTGGCCTTTTTGAAAACAATGCATTTCTCATAAAAGTTTTGTACATCGACTTTCATGTGAGGCCAATAAAAATGTTCTTGCAACAAATCAAAAGTCTTAGAAATCCTGAAATTCCCATTAATTATCCCTCATGTGTGTTGTTACAAGTGATTGACACATTTTTATATATAACGTGTTATGAAAGATGTCATAACATGATTTTAGGACACATGGTATCTATACACTCGGAAGAGGATGTAAAGATGTGAAGCAAGATGTCCCATACATTGTGGAACTTTATACACTAGAGCGGTTGTGCCTTTACAAAATCAAGCGCCTAATTTTTGTCCTTATTTATCATTTTGTTTATGCACTTTTTGGAATTAGGAAACAATTCATACAAAGAAAACAAATCAAGTCTAAATCAGTTGATATGAATTTGATTTATGATAAATTAAAAATCAAATTAAATCACTTGTTGAAAATGCACTACTGGGAGTTTCTTCAGCTTCAAGTTTTACAAACCCTAATCTCAAGCTACATCTGATTGTTTTGCTATGTAAAGAATCTCTCTCCATAACAGAAGAATCATACCTTGAGAGATATTACATGACATTTGTGTTTGTTGAGTGTCATACCCTAATTTTTACCCCTAAGATCCCATCTCATTTGCATCTTTGTATTGCATCAAGATCACAAACTTGGTTCACTACTAAAAAAATGACATTTGAGAAAAGGTCTTTACATCAAGTATAAAAATATATGATGTAAAAAATAAAATTAAAAAGATTTTACATCAAGTATTTATTTGCAATGATATAAAAAAATATTAAAAAAATATTTTTCGTTGGCTATTACATTGGTCCAATTAATCCACTGATGTAAAAGGTTTTGTAAAAAAAACACGGTGGTAGTTTTGTAAATAAAAACTAGGTGGCAGATTGGTAAATAAAAAACACACAAAACCTTACATCGGGCCTTGCGAACCACCGATGTAAAAAACTAGAAATCCCTTACATCGGGCTTGCATTCCACCGATGTAAAAAACCTCAAGACATACCATTACATCGGTTATTGATTAGCACCAATGTAAAAACATGATTATGAAGTAACCATTACATCGGCTATTGGTTTCCACCGATGTAAAAAACTATAATATATATTTAAGAAATAAACCCCCACTGCTGTACATTTCGTTATTTTCTCCTCAAAACCCTCCGCTCCGCCTACGAACGCCCTCTGCCCTCTGCTCCGCCTATACAGTTTGTCTGTCCATCTCCGCCCTCCGCTCCGCCTACACCGTCCGTTCTTCTCGGCCTACGAACGCCCTCTTCCCTCCGTCCGTCTCTGCCTACAAACGTCCGTCACAGGCTTCCGTTTCCCGCCGTGCACGAAGACATCCTCAAATCTCCAACCGTCACAGCCTGCGCCGTCTTTGAAATCCCCTCCACCATCCGACTATGATTCCGGTAAGAAATTTTTTATTTTGTTCAACTTCATTGTATATCTATGGATTTCTAAGAGGTATATAAACAAAAAAGTTTTTAAGATATTCTTTTTGCTTTTCTTGCTATTGAGATACATTATAAAAAATTAGAAGTAGATATAAAAACAATTAGAAGATTATATTAGATACTAACTTAGTGGCTTGATGAATCCATTCCTTTGTTCATATATGTTTTTTAATTACTAAACAGTTTATTATTCTTAGAGATGTTAATTAAGTCTAATTAGTTATAAATAGTATATATTTTGTATAGAGTTAAGAATATAGTACATATTGTGTATATGTCATTCTTTTTCATTAGAGAAATTGTCTCCTTAGAAACCTCCGAAAGAAACGTTAATGGTCCTCTCAGAAACACACAATTTATCTTTAACCTATCAAACTTAATAGAGTTATCACCCTTCCATTGAAATTTGATTCTATTTTTATTTCTCCATGAAGCAGCGCAACTTGCGATCTCGGAATCTCCGTGAAGTAGCACAGCCGCAGGCACACCCTTCGTCAGGCCTTCCTCCATGTGAACATAGTTATAGATCATATTTGGATGAGAGCTAATCGATTAAGTGACGAGTACGAACATAGAGTGATGGAATTTCTACATTTTGCTGAAAGTAATGCTGAAAAAAGTCTTCTTGTGCTTTTTCTCTGTCAATGTGTTTGTTGTGCAAATAAAGAATCAAAACGTAGTAAGAAAGAAATCATGGATCATCTAATTTGTGTAGGGATTTGTCAAAGTTATACAGAATGGAAATCATGGATAATCTAATTTTCTGTTTCCATACACACGTGCAAGAGACATTGGCAATTAATAGTCATGTGTCCAAGAGACAATTTAGTTGTCGTATTTTGTTCACTTCATCGAGAAATTGACCAGAACACGAAGAAAATTATTACAAAGTAAGTTTATCTTTCATGTGACTTTCATTGGCAATTAATAGTTATGTGATTTTTCATTGGCGAGTAAATTTAGTTATGTGATGTTTATCTTTATGTATTAGTTCTTTTGGGATTCATCAAATGGCAAATGAAAATAGAAAAAGGGCTACATGGCTTCATTCCAATGTAAGTGTGATGTAAATTGTAATTCTATAGTTAAATTTATGATAAATATTCACTAATTATGTCATTCAATTGTAGACAAGGCAACAACATAACTCTAATGATTGTGGGTACTATGTGATGAAAAATATGTTGGATATTGTCTCTGCCAATATAACCGAGAATTGGATGCAGGTAATAAAAATAACTTTACTTTTTTATTTACTTTTTGTTTTGCAACTTAATATGAATTTTTAAAGAATAACTCTATATTGTTATATTTATGTATTATAGGTATTTGATGACCCAACAAAATTAACACAAGATGATTTGTATGATTTGCGACTCCGTTAGGCAAAATGTTTCTTCGAGTTATATAAAAATTAAGCTTTATCTGGTGTATTTCATAGAATTGTCTAAGTTGTGGTTTTTACACATGATTGTTATTATTGAGTTTTTGCATATTACATGTGGTTTTTGCACATGTATTGAGTTTCTTGATATTTTTTGTTGATGTTAATTGTTATTATTTATTGTCAGGCAATGTGATTTTGGTGTTGTCTACCGAAGCTATAACTCATCTACTTGTGGATTTTATATTGGTAATTCAAGTTTGAAAAAAGACTTATAAATAGTTGAATATTTTTGTATGTTTTGTGAGGATATATATTTGTAAGTTTGTTGTGATACAACTCAAGTTTGCAATATAATTATTCATTTTGTAAGTTTGTCATGAAAAATATGAAAATATCGACCTAGATGTGGTCTATGTGATGTTAGAAAGCTATGCCATATATATAGTGACCTAAATATAGTCTGTATGATATTGAAAAAATATGAAAAAATGGGTACCAATTTTTTTTTTACAGGGAATCATCGAGAAAATAAATAATTTATTAAAAAAAAATTGCTTACATTTTACATCGGTCATTACTTCCAACCGATGTAAAAACTGTCAAAATTGTTACATCGGGCGTAAAGCACAACCGATGTAAAAATGGTATATTTTACATCGGTTCACATGGTCCATTTATGTAAGATGTTGCGTCAATTTTTTTAAAAATAATGTTATAATTTTTTTAAAATCTGGCTTAGCTTATAACCGATGTGTTAACTGACTTTTTCACATCGGACCCAGAACCGATGTAAAAAGTCCCTGATTTACTATATCGCCTGACTTTACATTGGACCCAGAACTGATGTAAAAAGTTAGTTTTGCCCGATGTAAAAAGTCATTTATGCACTAGTGGTTGTCTCCTAACCCTCTCATCTTCGGGTTTGTCTTTATGGAGATCATCAAACAACTCTTTGTGTATCTTTTACCTTTGTACTTATATGTTTTATGTTTCACTGACCATAACAAAATACAAAAATATGCCTTATTCTTTTTGTTTCTTTTGCAAGTTAGGGGATGAATAAAGAAGATTAAATGATGCTTGTCAATTAGGGTTTTGAGTTTCCCAAGTCAAAAATTGTCAACTGTTGATTCTCAAAGGCCTATTCATCAAATCATGATCGATAATCTTAGGTAACACTCTACTCAAGCATCATTCAACAGCATTTGATCAATGATAGCTCAAGGTATGGTTGCTTGTTTCTCAAGATATTTCAAAAGGTTCATGTGTTTATTTCCATGCCTTAATCATTAATTTTCTTCAAGATTTTGCCAAGTTTAGTCATAGAGAAATCAAGAATACATCATTGGAAGTTCATATGATCACCAATGTGCCTTATAATGTAAGAAAAAGTCCAAAGATTCAAGATTGTACAAAGTGGGTTGACCTAAAAAGTTGACTTTTCAAGTCCAACTTCAAAATATCATAACTCACTCATTTTTCAACATTTTGAGTGATTTTTTGAGGAAAATGACTCCACTTGACACCCTCTACAACTTCTCTTTACAAGTCAATGACTAATTATGCTTTGAATATCTTCAAACGTTTGGAGATATTATAGGTCATTTTGGATTTAGAAAAATTTTAACCTCTAGTTATAGGTCATGATGCCAACTTTACAAGGACATAACTTTCATCTCATTTGTCCAAATGAAACCTTTCTTTTTGCATTGTACTCTATTTCATGAGAGAATTATTTTGCAAAAAAGAATGAAGAGCAATGCTGAAGCGCACAAGATTTCACATTGGTTTTAACATGGCTCCATGAAATCGAAATTTTGCTTGAAACCAAAATTAAAAGTCACTCAATTCTCCAAATTAATCCATAATGTGCACGTGATTGGTACCTAATGATTTTAAGTGATGAGTGTTGATAAAAAATGACTTGAAATGCAATGGATTGAGTTGCATTTTGGTACCTTTCCACTCAAGAATAGTCACACATTTGATGAACTTGGATTCACACGAATTACAAATCATTCTCACACGTATTAGAAGTTCTCACCTCAGCTATATATAAACTCTCATTTGCTCTCAAAATCAAGCTTTGAAAGCCCTCAAACCTCTGCTCGAACTCACAATTTTCATAGAAATTTTTAGAGATCGTTCTTAATTTCTAATCTCTTTGAACTCCATTTCTTGATTCCTTTAGCACCTTCGGCATCTTCTAAAGCTGTAGCAAAAAAACCAAGCTTTAAGACCTTCTAAAGTGTTCTAACCAAGTTCATAGTTCACCATCTCCGATCAACACTTACACAAGGTAGTTCTTAGCATCTTTTGGACAGAAACAAGTTACCACAATGTAGCTTATTACTTTCTAAGCTTTTCCCTAACTTAACTTGCATTCTTAGTTTGTTTTCACCATTTAATTTTACTTTTCGTTATTTGCATTTCACTATTTTTTGTTCAAAATTCTCCATGCTCACTTTAAATAAATGAAGGTGAAGCATGTGGTTGAGCTCGCCTTGATGAGACGATCGTAATAATGTAGGTTTTGTACCTTAACATCACTATTTGTTAAACTTAGGTTAATGACTCACCAAAGAAGATGACCAGAGAGGCATGTATGGTGTTTGTTTTAATTTTGTGGTCTCAGCGAATCAGGAGCTGACAAATGTTATAATTCTATTGGATGATTTAAATTGGATCTGATATGTGTTTTTAATGAAAGACTATGACGTGCCTCTGGATCTGGACCATCACATGCGCATACCTTAGCCCAATGGACTAGATCCAATGGCTATCTCTTTTTCTGATTTATTTTTATTTTGTTTTTATCTTCCAAAATTGATTTTAAATCAGATTTTTGATCCAAAAAATACCAAAACTTTTAGAAAATTATCTTTTATTATTTTTCACTTTGTATAATTTTTTAAAATTTTATTTTATATTTTGATGTTTATTTGATTTTTCTCTTATTTCATGCATTTTAATTGGTTTAAAAATACTTTTATGCATTCAAAATTTTTCCAAAAATTCCTAAAAATATTTTATGTCATTTCTCATTTTTCTATAATTATGGTTGTCATTTATTTGACGTTTTGATAATACTTTGACATTTTGTATTTTATTTTCCATTTAAAATCATTTTAAAAATAATTTAATGCATTTTAATTGTTTATTTTTGCAATTCAAATATTGTATGACTTCTGTTGACTTGAATTATGACTTGTTTGATCATTTGTTTCATCAATATCAATTGACTTTGGGTGGTACATTGTTTGCTTGAATCTTCATCAATTCAAAAATATCATTAAATGATCATTTAAATCATTTTTTATACTTTGGGTTGATGATATGTTAACCATGTTGATGCACCAAGAGAGGTGATTGATATTGATGATAACATGACCTAAAGTTTTGATTCAATTTGGTTGCTTTCTCTCTTTATATCTTTCTTCTTTTTCTTTTGAACAATTGGATGATGATGGATTCATGTTGTTTAATTAGGTTTGGATTAGTGATTGATGAACTTTCCTCATTTCAAATCTACCTCTCAATGATCAATTGATCCTTTTAAATACTTTAGATTAATGATAAGTTTGTCTTACGGTATCATGAAGGATTTTATTAATGTAATGATCCAATGTCCTTGCCTTTATGCTTAATCACCTTGTTTGGTTTTAAACCATGGTTTGGATCTATTCAATACACCTACATTATTTTGGCTCGACCTCAGATAGGTGCAACTTCCACATAAGTTCACTTACAATTACTTAACATAGTGATAAATTGTCCCGAATCAGATTACTAACTACTGACATTAATAATATTAAATTATATTAACTTCTAACATTTACTTTATGCATTTTTACTTTATTATCATTTAAATCCTCACACTTTTAATTCTTTCTCTTTATTTTATGCAATTTATCATTGCAAGCATTTACATTTCATTTTTATTTTATATCATTTATTTTATGTCTTTTTTTCTTTGCCCCTCGGGCTTTTATTTTTATTTTCATTAAAAGACATTAATAAAGGATAAACACTAAAAACTTGACTCTGATTATTTGGACTATTGGTTACTATCCCTTGCTTGAGGAGATTGAACTTTTGTACTTTAGGATAGATCCTTGGCTTGGAATTTCATCTGATACCTTAAGATTCATCTCGACCATGTATCTGAGACCTTGGGATTTTCCCTGTGACCTTTGGTTTTGTCTGTTAGTTTTACTTTTCATCTGATGCATGGATTATTATCTAAGCTTTGGCTTTCACGTGATGCTTAAAAGTTCATATTATACCTTGGATTTCACCTTATGCTTTTATAATTCACCTGCTTGTGTGATCATTCATCTAATGATTGACTTTTGGCTTAATCCAAAGGAAGAGAATGCTTTTCTTGACTTATGTC
This sequence comes from Vicia faba, assembly GCA_948472305.1. Classification (NCBI taxonomy): domain Eukaryota; kingdom Viridiplantae; phylum Streptophyta; class Magnoliopsida; order Fabales; family Fabaceae; genus Vicia; species Vicia faba. Next base: position 1,164,050,120 of record OX451736.1, read on the forward strand.
AAATGCTTGCTTCTTGTGGTTAGTTCACAGGCATACACTAAGGCTTTCTCTTGGGCTACCTTACATTGAGACCATTTATTTCTTGCATTTATTTTATGCTTTAGGATAGTCTCTTCATCTCCTACCCTTCTTTAATTTTCAAAGTGTTCTCCCTATTTCAAAAACTTTTTCTTAATAAATGATAATACATCTTAAGTATATAAAAAATCTTTTCAAAAGACTCAAAAAACAAAAAACGCATTCAAAACTTTTGTACCCTTTATGCATTTTTCCTTTTAAAACCTTTTTCTCAAAGATTGGAAATTAGTTGGTTCTTGAAGTGATGTAAACTACTATACTTCTAAAATATGTTGTGAAGTGATTAATATTTTCTACTTGAATGTTGAGAATTACTTTTGTTGATTAAATCCAAGAAAAATTATTCATATCAAGATAATACAAATGCTCTTTCTTCATACTTGTGGGTAGTAAGTAAGTTTTCTACTCGAATACAATAATGTGTCTTTTCATTAAAATTAACCAAACAAACACATTTTGTTCTTTTTTAGAAGAACTACATGGTTCTTACTTCTTCGTTGAACATGGAGGGTACGTAGGCACGGGGTTCTCAAAGTCTTGGCATACCAGAATCATAAAAATGACCTATTTTCCCATCCCATCAATCATTTTGCAAACAAAACTTTTTTGATAACATAAATTTTCAAAGAGGTTTCCATTAAGTACCATGGATATGAAGGGTGTTAACACCTTCCTTTTGCATAACCAACCCTCGTATTCATATCTCATTTTTATTAATTTTGTTTTAAAACTTTTGTGGGTTTTATCGATACTTTTCCATTCCTTTGGAAACAATAAAGTTCAGCGGCGACTCTTGTTTTTTATGAGTTAAGTTAATCAATAACTTAATCTCAAATTTTCCCACCGCGACATTGAGCCCTTGTGTTTTACTTGTGAAACTCTATTTTCTTGAACATTCATATCCGGAGAAATAGAGATTGGTTTATTAAGTTGTAATAGTTCCATCATTTCAACCTTTTATATTATTTCCAAAACTAGGGATATTTTTTGGGAGAAAGTGATAGGGGTCTCATATTTAAGGGGAGTCCAAAATAAAAATTTATGGGTAGTATTAAGAAAAAGGTAATTGATCTAGAAGAGTTCATCTAAGACTAATTTGTACTTTTACTATTAAGAGTGAATTTCCTTTATTGGGTTAATGCCCTCCAAACGTAGGTGTTATTGCACCAAACTGTGTTACCAATTCCTTGTATTCAATTTACTTTATCTGCAATTTAATTGTAATTGCATCTGTCTTGTCATACACATTGTTTGGCACATTGTGTTTAACATTTTTCCATAGGGAGAACAAAATTTCAATGTGCTTCTCGCACAAGTAATTCTCTAATGAATTATTTGGACACACATAATCTTTTTTCTTTAAAAAAAAGCCATTGTGCCTAAAGTATCCATTTTTGGCAACATGGTCATAAGAGAAAAATTTAGAAGGAAATTTAAAATCACTCATGTAACACTCTTCTAACCCCATATGTATTATTCGATTAACTTATGTAATAGATCAATAAGATTCACCACTCAAGGGTGTCACGTTTCATAACAAAACATCACAATTACATTTCAGCTCCATAACACGGGTTACATCATTAATAATGACATCTCTTTATAAAATAAACTCATCATTTTAAAAACACCAAAGTGGAATCATCGTCATGAAAAAATAACTTCTCAAATTAATGACACTCAGTCTCATCAATTATTAATACCAAACTACAAATAAAGTCTCCATAAAAATGTTAGCATAACATAAGAGAAACATCATAATCGCACAACAAAGCAATCCTAACCCAATGTTATATATCAGACAAAGACACCACTAATAAAGTGAACTAAATGAAACACTCTGAAGCTATCATTGACACCTCTATGAACTACTCATGACAACATACACGTTACCCATATGGAGGCAACATTTAAATAGAAAGGGTGAGTAATCGCAATTTACTATAAAAGATATAAATAAAAGATTAGTAGTTCAACAACATCATCACATAATAACACATAATAATCATCATTAATTCATATTAACATAATACATCATAACATCATTTGTACGTCTTTCATCATTAAAACATCATATAGTCAGATAGTTCACAATTATCGTCACATTATAACTCATCAAGAAAATCATGCAATGTCACATAGGATGATAATGACACACAATTGACTAAATGCATATGGTAACAAATCATTTGATGAACACTTGGTCATCACCCTCTAAAGATCCCTACCACAGGATCGATTCTCTGTTGGAACCGGAGCACATCATAACACACACAATCCACACAATGGGATTGAGGCTCATCATAAGCGGAACACCTTCCAAAATAATGGAGCATCGTCCAAAAATTTTATGAATGCATGTTACACAACAACGTCATATGATTCTATCATATTATAGTTCAGCACGTCAGCTTCCCAATACTTTGAACAACGTGTTAAACGGATTCTTGAAACTCAAGTTACAACATTCTGAATTATTGATGCCATACTGCTCTTCCAAAGCCCAATGATCGCTCTGCTCATTGCTGCACCGCCCAATGAAGCTGGAGAAACAAATTTCTTTTATGCCTTTCCCTCGCTGACTGACTCACTCGGCAAAGCTGCATGCGCTCCGCTTGCTAGCTCCTCACCCAGCGATGTCCTGGCGACGCGTCCCACTCTATACAATTTCCAGGTGCATGCTTTTTTACCATTCCTATCGCCAGCTTCATTTCCCAAAGAAGCTCGAGCACACTGCTTTCTCCAAGCTCGCCTGGTGACAGTCACGATACTGCAACTTCTCTGTTGCATTTTTGTTGTTGTCTCAGTCCATACCAGTCCCAATTCTTTACATCAAATTCAGTCCAAAACACATAATAATCACCATATAACAAATATAAACAACAAAATACCTCATGGTATACATTATATGCATCAAATCATGGTTTATGAACCTCAAAACATATCATTAATCCATAATTTCATCAATTCAATCATATGTCATCAATTAAACCATACAACAAAACCCTACATTACCTTAACCTTCTATCAATCATAATAAACAACGATTATCCCCTTACCTTAATTATTAGCAATTGATTGATCCTTTCCTTCGTGTTCTACAGAATAAATTCCTCTTCTCTTTTCTCTGTGCCCTAGTCGCTTCTCACTTTTCTCCAAAAATCATGATCGCGCAGACTGACCTCTAATTGCCTTATTTATTTATTCTTATTTTATCCCTTGGACCCTTCCTATGCTCTTCCCATCATACTCTCATTAATCCTTATCATATTTACCATCTTGTCCTTATCCTCTCTACACACCAATTATCCTATTTTCCTCATTTATTTTATTAATAAACTAAATAGGACCATTATTCAAATAATTCTAGTTAATATAAACTATATTGTAACATCTAAATAATTAAATAAAACCATATAAATCTAAATTATTCTAATTAGCACATTATCCCACACTACCCCACAATATGCCACACATATCACACAGATAATCACCAAATATTTACCAATAATTAAATAAATAAATAAATTCTAAATTTGGGGGTTACAACTCTCCCCCACTTAAAGAATTTTTTCCTCAAAAATTACCCAAGGAAAATAGAGTCAGTTACGAATCTCTCATCTGATCCTCGCGCTCCCAAGTCAAACTTCCATCAGCTAGTCCATCTCACAGTACCTTCACAAAGGCAATCTCTTTACCCTACAACTGCTTCACTTAACGACCTTCTATCTGTACGAGTGATGCTATAACTGTCAGGTTATCTCTCACCTGTACAACATCCATTTGGATCACATGAGAAGTATCCAGAATATACCTCCTTAACTGAGATACATGAAACACATCATTAAGATTCACCAGCAACAGTGATAAAGTAATCTGATATGATACTTCACCTATCCTCTCAGAAATCTGATATGGATCAACAAAATATGGTGTAAGCTTTTGCGACTTCAGAGCTCTACCGTACCTAGTTACCAAAGTAACTCTCAAGAACACATGGTCTCCCTGCTAGAACTTGTTATACCCCAATTTTTCTCCTAAGATGCCTCCTTATATCATATACATGCATATCATTGATTCCATGGTTACGAGATCAAAGGCTTTGGGATTAGGGTTTTTCTCTATGGACTGAGGTTTCTACCTTACTCAGAGTTGATTCAACTGGCGCTCTCATCATTCTTGGTATAAAATTAGGGTTTTGGATCTCTTGCATCATAAACTCCTTAGCTAGTAGGATTCCTCGAGATATAAGTTTCCTCTTATCAAGAAGGAGATCCAATGACCAATCAATGCAAGTTTGAGGTATTAGCCATCATGATAATTCTCATCAAAATACAAGATCTTCTTCCTATGCAAGTTCTTCAAAAATCTTCAAGAGATTAGAGTTTCTATTCTTTAAGATGGATCACAAGCTTCCATATAATTGAAGTTAGTAGTTGCGATTGTTGAATACTTCTTCTTTCATCAAGCTCTGAGGTCGTTACCTGCCTCATGTACTCTAAGGTTTCTTCATTATTTTCAAATAAGAGTATCATGAATGTGGGTTTAGCCCTATGATCACCATGGGTTTATCCTTAAACGTACGGGTTTGTTCATCATATGAGGAACAATTTTGTTGGCAATTGCAATACAAGCCATGCTATTGGACTTCCTCTAAAGACCCTGGACCTAAGCATGGAAAGTCTGGGAGATCGTGGAGTGAAATGTTTCTCCATTCTGTTTACAATTATCATGTGAACTAGGGCCTCCTTATTCATATGGAGGTTAAAGGACTATTTTTTAGGATAAACCCATCAGTAAGGGACAAAATTATGTGATTCATGATTCAGTATTTGGACTACAAGTCTCATTTGCACTACTGAGACATCTAACACATGACAATTCATTCAAGAAGGTTAAGCTAGGGAATGATTAGAATTCCTAATGTAATCTGAAAGATAAAGTCAACTTTGAATATTTGGATTTTTTATAATTGAATCTTCAAGATTCATGTGTTCATTCGCAAGCTTATAAGATGAAAAAAACAAAACGTTCATCCTTCATCCCAAAATTGTAAAGTGTTAATCAAAGGAGATTATAACTTCAAGTTCAATTTGGAAAATAATAATACTTTGGATACTTAAAGAATTTGTCATTGAATTCAAGAGTTTCCAAAGATGAATTTTCATTCAAGACCACAAGTTACTTTTGCCATTACAATGATTATTCAAGTCCATATATCAAAAATCATTACACTACTAACCATTGTAAATACTACAATACAAATCCCAAAATCATCAATACATCATATGAAATTTCAAAATTACAAAGAAATTTTCATAAAAACTCCTCCTAAAACTTAGTTCTAATCTTCTATCCTACTTCTGTTTCTTCTCACTTCAACCTTGCTTGTACTATGCTTAACCTTCTTCATGCTTCCTTCAGAAAATTCCCGCATGACAGCCTTATACATCAAAGCCAAAGTTTTCTACTTAATAAAGAGCCTTATTCCGAAACATAACCAAAACCATGTTCATTCAGTTTTAAAACCATAGATTACATCAGAAAACTGTTGAACTCAAAAGTTAGAAAATTGAAGAGAATCGAAAGCAAGGGAATCATAAATTCAGGGGGAATTCATTAACCCATGCAACATTTTCTAACCAGTTTTAAACAATCCAACCCAAAAAACATATTACCATTCATTTGAAAAAAGAATCATATTAAAGTTTTGATACAGTAGGGAATCATACATTATAGATCTGTGGATAAACCAGAAACGTACCTACACTAAACTAATTCAACTTGACTGAACCAAAAAAAAACAAAGAAATGTTCACTTTATTCAAGCCAAATTGCATCCAAAAAAAATTACGCAGTTCAAATTCAACATACAACTGTAGTCGTGAACTAACCCTGTTAAACTCAACTTCTAACGGTTTCACAAATCTTAAATTCTTGTGACTTTATTCAGAAGACGGTTGGCCTGCAGGAAAATGAGAAGGAATTAAATTAGGAAGTTAAGCTTAGCTCAGAAAACGAGATAAAAATCAGAAGTTGTAAGGTAGAAGGCATCGAGTTATAAGAGGAGGAAATCATGAGAAAAAAGGGAGTTCACCAAAATTTGTAACAGAAAACCAACAAACTAACTGATTAGTCTAAGTCTGTTCACCTAACTGTCAACTAACTACTAACAGAAATCTCACTGGAAGTTATTAAGATAATATAATAGAAAATCACAAGGAAGAACAGGGGATCTTTACCATTCATTGCTCTAACTGATTTTCAAATTCAAGGGCCCAGATTTTCTCACCTGTAATCGACCTAAATTGCTATATAGTAGAATTTTCTTCACAATCTAGAGGGAGGACGACTCATTCTGGAAAAAAAATCACTGGAAAATTTCACTCTTCTCTCCGTGAAATCTTTGAACCTTGATCACCATAACCCTCCTTCTTGAATCCTCTTCAACCTTCATTCACCATATCTCAAATATTCAACAATCTGTAATCATCAATCTCTCCCTACATCAACATCAGAGCATTTCAGCATCATCAATCATCGACATAGGGCTTCTATCATTCTCCACGAAATTCTACAACAACGATGACAACCAATTCAGAAATGAGAATGAAAACAAGAAATTAACAAGGAAGAAGAGTGAATATGATTTTTATCGTACCTGGAGCGAGAGTTACCTGGTGTCCTATCCTTGTTCGTTACTGTAAAAGACGTGTCGTACATTCTCCCTTCGGTAAGGCTTCAACCTCTTGTAACCTTGTTTTGTCGAAGCTTGCGCAAGAACCTTGAAGACGCGAAGGAATCATGTTTCATTGAAGCGTTGCCGCCGTTTGAATATGATGAATATTTAACGCCAACGTGAGAGAGATGATGAGCGGAACTATAATGGAGGAGCCAATTGTAGTACATGACGAAAAAATTTTGTTTGATCGGAGAAGGTTGAGTAAGGGATGCGCCGCATGGAAGGGAGAAAACTCTTGAGAGCAATATGAAGAATCACAAGTTGAGCCCTAATTTCTTCTCCTAATCTTTGTCTGTTGTTTTAATTCAAGAGGATGAATAACAAGAATAGCTAAGTTGAAACTGGGCCACTATGTTATGATAATGATGAGTCGGGATTTTCCCAATGTGATTCCAACGCGCATCTATTTTTTTTGGCATTCTGATGTTAGTAAAATAAAATAATGGTTGGACTGGGTTGATGGGCCTAGCGCCCAGGTGTCTGTTTTACGGAGTACACCACTATCTGCAAAAGTACAGCCCCTGTCTCTTTCTAACTTTTGGTTCTTTTAAAGCTTGTTTTTTTAGTTTAGTTTAAATTTCTTTTTTTATTTAATAAAAATAATAAATAAAATACATATGATAAAACAATAAAAAAGTATAGATTTTAGGATTGCCTCTTATTTTTTGTGTGTAATAAACTATAAAAATAAATAAATTTCGTTAGATTTCTCATTTGATTTTTAGGAAATTAACTCTTAATTATTCGATTACTTGAAACTTGTGATTCACTTTTGCATGTTGAGTTGAGTCTTATGTAGGTTCATTGTTTGATATGTGGATGTGTTTGGATTCCGATTGTGATTTATTTTCACATCGATGAAGCTTAGACATCTATTCTGAATATTCGACCTATGACTGTTTGTTGGTTGATGCCAGCTCACGTGAAGTATTTTGGGTTTCTTTGATTTGGTTGTGCTTTTTGCGGACATTATTGTTTGTTTGGTATTATACTGCTTCCAATTTATTCTTCCGCATTTTATTGCTTTCTAGATATCATGAGAAGTAATAAATAAAGAACGTGCGCCTGAAGTCGCTGTTTAAAGACCTGTAGCAGGCATTCTGCCCTTCATTGGTTATATGTGTCGTGCTTGTGTTTGTTTCCTTGGTTGTTGGTCGATGAGTCACTCAATTTAGAAATTGAGATTACGACTTCGCTCTTAGTGCATGCTCCCTATAGGATTTTATCGCTTTCCTTTATTTCTTGTTGATCGATGATTCACTCAATTTAGAAATTGAGATCACGACTTCGCTCTCATTGTATGTTCCCCATAAGATAGTTTTGTTAGACTTTCTTTGGCATGCTAACTTAGATAGGATCACTCATTGTATGATAACATTAGGTTAGATTTAGGTTAGTATCCCTTTAGACTTTTTCTTTCCCCTTTTACATTTGCATTAAAACAAAAACTTCTTTTTTCTTGCAAACTTTAAGACACTTAAAGTTTACCGATGAGAGTCATACCTTTGTTGAGTATGGGAAATGATAAGCGGGTTTCTTCTCGATCTTATGGTTCTTCCATTCTAAGCCTTGGTGTGGTTCAAATCTCAAAGACTTATTTCATGAATAAGTAGAGAGATGGATACTATCTCTCTCTTGATATTAACTAGCTGTTATCTGCAACAGAAAACACCAACCAACACAAACTCTTTTGCCTATGGGCTTTTCTTTCAAAATCTTTTCAAAAGAACATGTTAAGTCACTTCTGTGCTGACGCGTAAGTCTCCAAAGGTCGAGTTGCGACAGAAGGCAAGATTAATATCGTTCATTAAAAAATACAAACAAACAAAATATGTGAGCCGAACTACAACGCTCCGATTCCTTAAAAGGGATATGTAGGCATTTGGTCACGGGGCTCAGTCGAGTGAAAATTTGTAAATATTTCCTTCTTTTCCCCGTGTTTTCTTTGCATGCATTCCCTCTTAGTTTATAAATTTTAAGCATTAGATTTAATACACCCTTTGATTAGAATAACTGGAGTGGATCCCATAGAGTACTACGAACGTGTGGGGTGCTAATACCTTCCCCTCGCGTAATCGACTTCGTTACCCAATCTCCCGATCGTAAGACCTTGATTTCCCCTTTTGGTTTTTATTCCATGATTTTCCTTTCCCTTTTGTGGGATAAATAAATACTCGATATCGACTTCATTGATTTTACCGCTACAGAACACAAGTGCTTTCCTCCTCTTATCATGATAACTCTTCTGAACACTCTGTGAAGCTTTCATCCTTTCTTAGATCATGTTAATCTTATCAATAGGATCCTACACAATCTTCGGTCCGAGCATAACACTCTCACCTGACTCATACAAACATAATGGAGTCCTACACATCCTACTGTATAACTCTTTATACGGTGTCATTGCAATACTAGTATGGAAACTATTATTATAAGTAAACTCAATCAATGACAAGTGGCTGTCTCGGGCTCCTCCTTGTTCTAACATACAAGCCCTCATCAAATCCTCTAAAGTCTGGATAGTCCTCTCTTTCTGACCGTCCTTCTGCCGATGATATGCAGAATTCAACCTCAATTTATTACCAAAATCATTCTGCAAACCCTCCAAGAACTTTAATGTAAACCTCATATCTCTATCCGACACAATAATCGAAGGTATACCATGCAACCTCACAATCTCTTTGATATACATCTCAACCAAATTTTCATGGAATGACTGATCTTCATCGGTAATAAATGAGCCAATTTAGTTAGTCTATCCACTATTACCCAAATTGAATCATTACTGTTAGCAGTATTTGGAAAACCTGACATAAAATCCATTTAAATACTATTCTAATTCCACTTCTAAATACTCAACGGTTGCATCAAACCCATAGGCTCCAGATGTTCAATCTTCGACTTATGACAAGTCAAATAAGCATAAACAAATTCAACAACTTCCTTTTTCATATCGGACCACCAAACCAATTTCTTCAAGTCCTGATACAACTTCGTAGTATTAGGATGAATACTTAGACCACTTTGATGTCCCTCCTCAAAAATACTCTTCTTAAGTTCTGGCACATCCGGGTCACAAATTCTATTTTCGAACCTCATCACACCATTTTCATCAACTCAAAATTCACCTTCGTTACCTTGGTTAATCAGCAAAAACCAGTCAACCAAACTAGGATCATGTTTCTGACTTTCTCTAATCTCTTCAAGAATACCACTAGTCATTTTCAACATCCCAAACTTCACACTGTTATAAGTTTCTTCTTACACCAAGCTCATATCTCTGAATTGCTCGATCAATTCTAACTCGCGCACCATAAGCATCGACGTATGAAAGGACATCCAACTCAAAAGCATTTTCCACAACATTTGCTTTAACAAGATGGTAACTAAAATCAAAATCATAATCCTTCAACAACTTAAGCCATCTTCTCTGCCTCATATTCAATTTCTTTTGATCGAACATGTACTTCAAACTTTTGTGATCACTGAACACCTCAAATTTGGATCCAAACAGATTATGTCTCTAAGTTTCAACACGAAAACCATAGACGCCAACTCTAAGTCATGGGTAGGATAATTCCTTTCATGAACTTTCAATTGTCTATAAGCATAAGTAACAACTTGACCATTCTGCATCAGTACTCCACCAAGACCCATCTTTGACGCATCACAATACACTACAAATGACTCATTCGGATTTGGAAAAATCAATACCGGAGTGGTTTTCAACTTCTTCTTTAATTCCGTAAAACTTTATTCACATGTAACATCCCACACATAAGCTTAACCCTTTCGAGTCAATTGAGTCAAAGGTAATGCCAACTTAGAAAAACCTTTGATAAACCTACGATAATAACCAGCTAAACCAAGAAAACTTTGAATCTCAGTCATAGACTTCGGAGTCTCCCATTGAAACAAAGCATCAACTTTAGAAGGATCAACATCAATTACACCACTAGAAATCACATGGCCAAGGTGTAGCAGTAGAAATGTTGAGACTAAGGCATTTGATTGACTTGACTCGCACAGATAAAAAAAATAAAAATCACCACCGCGCTTTATTGTTTCCAAAGGAATGGGAAAAGAGAGAATAACCCAAAAGAGGGGGAGAGAATCTAGGTAAGGGGTTAGTTATGAAAAGGGAAGGTATTAGCACCCTAAACATCTACGGTACTCCGCAGGAACCTCTTTAAAATTTTGTGTATTTTGAATATAAATTTTGTGTACAAAAATATATGGTGGGGATGAGAAAATAAGTATTTTTTACAATTTTTTCACCTGCCGCGGTTGCGAACCTTTAGTACCTACGTATCACCTTCCGTGAAGCGATCAACGTACATGTAGTTCACCTTAAAAAAATTTAAAACACAAGTGTGTTGGTTAATTTTTTAAGAGATGAGACATCATCATCGTATCCGAGTGGAAAACATACATACTACCCACGATCATGAGAAAGGAGAATTTGCATTATCTCAAAGTGGGGGATATGGATTACATTTTAAAATCAACAAAGTCTCGCTCAACACTTGTTGTACCCCAATTTTTTCCCTTAAAATCCCTTCATCATACCATGTTGATTCAATCACAACAAGATCACATTAGGGATTTTGGTTCCCCCTATCTTTAGCTTTGCTCTTTGAGGAATCACCAAGCACCTTAATTTGTTTTCTTTTGTGATCATGAAAATTTTGTCTTGATTTTTATTTTAGTTAATAAAGTGAAATGTTGGTTTGCCTCACTTGTTAATAATGTAGGTAAAGGCAATGAGGCTTAGCAAGTTGCTCCATGGGTTCATGAGTTTATTTCCATGCCCTAGTCAATAAAGCTTGAGAAGTCCAAACCTCACCATTGAAGTTGTTCTGGAAGGGATGGCATGGCAAGGTTATTTTGGTTCACTACATTTCAAAGTTATCAAAATTGATCCAAAAGTGCAAGGGATTGATTGAAGAAGTTGTCATGGTTGGACAAGGTCTTGTTCCCATTAATCACAAGTGCATATTTCTCTCAATTCTCAAGATATGGAAGTAGTTTTGGTGGCTACGAGTTCTCATTTTCATCCTAAATTACTTTTATTTACAAAGAAAGATGGTTGGTACAAGAAGGTGGTTCAAAATTGGCAAAGTTCCTCAAAGCATTTTCTTGGTCTAGGAGTTAGGGTTTTGAACTTCAAAGAAGTATATCTTGCTCATCTTTTGGTATTTATAAGTGATTCTAAAGACATCCTTCTCTTAAAAATGTTATTAAAAAATCACTTCAAAAGTTTCAAGGAGTTTTCATGTAGAAGAAACTTGATGATGAAGAAAGATTACAAGTTCTCCAGATGAACCCCCAATTTCTCATATGTGACTTCAAATGATCATAACTTGGTCAACGTTTATCACCTTGATCCCACTATTTTTCCATAATGATATTGAGGATGTGAACTTTATCCCTTATTTTATATTCAAAGTGAGAAAATGGATGGAAGATGCCCTGAGGATACAAAAGATTATTGGTCATTTCATGAGTTTTTGCCAACTTCAACAATTCATAACTCCTTCAATTTTTGGATATTTTGAATGTTTCAAGTTTCAAAGTGTCATTTAAGAGGACTATTTCATGCCATATTTTTTGGTCAAGAGCAAATTCCAAGTGGAAGGCCATGTTTGGATGCAAAACATTATAGGTTACTTTTGAAGAAAAATTTGAAATATTTCGAAGTATGGAAAGTCAACCCTTTTCTCCATGTTTAACTCAATGCAACTTTCAGCTCAAGCATCCATTTGATTTCATTCTTTTTCCATTGCAAAGCGTGTAACATCATCTTTATGAAGCATCAAGAATCATGCCCTAAGATCCCTTGAGATGAGAATGCCATTGGTTTGAACTTGGTAACTTGAAACTGAAGTTTCTTCAAAGGTCAGAACTTGAAATCATTGATTTAGCTTCTAAACACTTTGTTTCTGCGTGTTTTTGCATCTAAACATGTTTAGTGAACTTCCAGAAGTGATTAGCACAACAAAACGTGCGTTTTGGATGAGTTTTGATCAAATTAGAAGTCACACTTTTCTTGTTTGCAACTTCACACGATTTCCCTCCAAACTTCATCATTTCACACGCTTGGACATTCCATTTGATTCCCTATAAATAGAGGGTCATCCCTCATTCATTTTCTCAAGCTTGGATAGCTAGAATCACCCTGCCAAACTTGTTCCATAACTCAAATTTCTGCAACTTCGAAATCTGTTTTCAAGCCTTTTTCAATCTAATTTTTCTATCAATTTACCTTCCTTGATCTTCCCTGAAGCTAACTATATAATTACATTCAAGAATCGTGCCCTATATTGCTCCATAGAAGTCCAGTTTCAGAGCTCTGCAACTCAACTTCAATAGGTAGATTTCTCCATCAATTCTTCAAAACTTTGATATCATTGTGATGCTCTGATTGCCCTGGTTCTAGTTGCAACACTTACTTTTATCTGGAAACATGTTTTGACCATGAAATTTCAAATCCCTTTTCAAAACTTTCCTTCCAAATTGCTTGAGCTACAATTTATATAAATTTGTCGCGAAGGTGTGGTTGTCTTCGTCTTGAAGGCACGAAGCGAATGACATAAGTCTGAGCTTCTGATTTTACAGTTTGAGAGACCTGCAATTTACATTGGCTGGAGATTGAAGATGACCAACGTGTCATCTTCCAACCAATGAAGGCGCGCCATTTAGTTTTTTTGAAAATCTGATTTAATTAATGATTCTATACTTTATTCACTAATGACAATGATATGCACAATACGCCAAATCCCTTGGATTTGACTACTAATACGTTTTGACTCTCATCCAATGGTACACATATTTTTTACTTTATTTTTCTTTTCTGATTTTTATATTTAATTGTTTTAAATTTCAAAAAATCATAGAAAATTCATTTTTAGTCCAAAAAATCTTAAAACATTATGAAAAATATTTTTGATTTTCCTCTTTATGATTTTTATTTTTTCATAATTTTATTTTGTGTTTTGATATTTTTTATAAATTTTCACTTTATTTGATTTGTTTTAAATGTTTAAAAATACTTGTATGCATTTTTAAATTCTGAAAAAAATTATGGAATGATCCAATGACATTGTGACAAATATTGGTGACCTCATTCATTTTTTATTTCTGATTTGGTATTTTTTTTATCATTTTTGGATCATTTTACTCATTTCCTTTAATTTTAAAAATAATTTCTGACTTCAAAAAATTACCAAAATTTTTATTAAAAACATTTTAGTTCATTTCTGATTTTTCTATGGTCTTACTTTTTATTTCTTGATTAATTTGAACATAGTTGATATTTTTCTCTTTTATTTCTATTTTAAAACTTTTTTTAATGTATATATTAAATGCAATATTATTTTGTGATTATTTTGTGATTATTTTCTGGCTAATCTTGGGTTGAATTTTTGATTATGAACTTTGTTAACATCATTGGATCCATGGTGTTGAGTTTAACTCCATAAAAATGGATGAAAGATTTTTATAATAGTTTAATTAAAATTTAATTCAAATATCGTTTGTTTGTTTCATCACCTCCCTCTTCATCTTATTCCCCTTTCTCATTGTATTACATGTTATGGAACAATGATCTCTATATCATTTATCCAATCATGAAATACATAGATTTCTATTGACCGACCTTAAAATAGGTGCGACTTCTATATAAGTCCACTTATGATTGCTTAGCATAGCGCTAAATTTTGTCCCGATTCAAATAAATAATCATTTGTGGCCCAAACCTATGTTTGCAAGTCCAAGTATGTTAATTTGATCTCTTTGATTCATTAACCTTGAGATTCATTGTGTTGAGGCTTTGGTTCTACCAATCCTCTAATGGATCCAATGACATTCTTAGCTCAAGGGGTCTTAGGGCATGATTCCTGACATTCTTAGCTCAAGGGGTCAAGGAGAATGGGGTTGCTCATGTTGAACCTCAACCTCGATTTTGATATTTTTTATAAATTTTCACTTTATTTGATTAGTTTTAAATGTTTAAAAATACTTTTATGCATTTTTAAATTCTGAAAAAATTATGGAATGATCCAATGACATTGTGACAAATATTGGTGACCTCATTCATTTTTTTTTCTGACTTTGGTATTTTTTAAAATCATTTTTGGGTTATTTTACTCATTTCCTTTAATTTTAAAAATAGTTTCTGACTTTAAAAAATTACCAAATTTTTATAAAAACATTTTAGTTCATTTTTGACTTTTCTATGGTCTTACTTTTTATTTCTTGATTAATTTGAACATAGTTGGTGAAAATTCTGGCTACAGATACTCAATGTCACGTCCAATGTTATGACACCGTATCTGACTTACTATATGACAGTAAATACAAAAGCAGTAAATAACACAGTCAATTGTTTACCCAGTTCAGTGTGCAACAACACCTACTCTGGGGGCTACCAAGCCAGGGAGAGAATCCACTATAAGAGATGTTAATTCAGGAATAAACCAACCAGTTTATCTCCTTCACTTAAGACCTACCCAATGCAATTCCAATTTAAGTACAACTTAAACCTGAGTTCCTACTCACTCCCCCTCAATCACAGCAGTGATACATAAACAAATTTGACTTGAGAATTGTTGAAGACACTCTTCAAAACACACACTTGATTAAGCTTCACAGCTTTTTAACCAAGTAACACAATCACTCGTGCTTCACAGCTTTGAGTGATGTACACAACTAACTTAACTCTGCTTCACAGCTTTAGTCAAGCAACATTCAAACACTCTTGCTTCAAAGCTTTGAGTGCTACACAACCCTTACAATTGAAACCTATTCCAAGACACTTATCACAACGATAATTGCTTGGAGTACAATAAACAAATCTATACAGATTACAAACTTGATCTTCTAATCAATCAGCAGGGATCACTTCAAAAACCGCAGCTCTGTTGAATATATAGCAGCTGCAACTTCAGTTAGGGTTTCCAAAAACCTAGGGTTGATTCCTCTTGACCTAATGACCAGGTCATAGTACTTTGTTGATCAGGTTAGGATTGAGCGAGGTTACTCCTCAGAAAACGCAGGATTCTGTTTAGGAAGGACTGAGTTATTTCCTGAAAAAACTCAGACTTATCCAATCCTGTAATCCTGCTAGTTCAGAACAGGATGTCATAACATCTGTTATGACATCTGAGAAAACCTGTCTACTGATTAGCTAAATGTGATCATTTTGCAAACATGCTCAGATACACACTTATAAACATCAGTATTTGAGTTACAATATTTTTCTGCATATGTACCTAAAGAGTTAGTACAACCTGAACTAGAATGTTATGACATCAGTCATGACATTCACACATACACTTGGAATTTACCAAAAATGCAGGCCAATACCTAAACACCTACAAACTCCCCCTTTGGCAGATTTTTGGCTAAAGTCCCTAAACAATCAGAGATAGCAGCAGAAATAAATGATGACAGCAGAAAAATATAGTGTTAAGTACTAATTAAGCAGTACCAAATATTCTCCCCCACTTTAGCCACAAATGGGCCAAAGATTACATGTTTATAAAGTAATACAGTTATCCAAGACAAAATAATGAGATCAGCAACAGACATCAGCAGAACATACTTCCAAACTCCACCAGCAACACTACCAAGCAGCAATCATCCTTCAAGCACTGTCATCAGACTCAGAGGATTCAGGCCTCTTTCTTTTCTTGTGAGTAATGTCAGCATTTCTCTCTTTGTTTGATGTCTCAACATTCTTAGAGACATTTGGATTTGTTTCAGCATTTGAGTTTTCTTGGTTCAGAGGAACAGAAATGCCAGGAACTGAGTGGTTCTCGTTCAGAATTCGGGAAACAATCTTTGCTATTGCTTGATTAACATAGGCTGTCCCTTCCCTATTTGCAATTTCAGGGGGTACTGAAGAGGAAGGATGAGATGGATTACCTGTATGTCTTGTTCTCACCTCTTTGGCCTTGGTGAAGTTAATTCTATGAGAACAGATCTCCAGAACATCAGAGTCCAGACAGGAAGAGATTGTCCCAGAATCTTGATCAGATGAAGAGGTTGAGATGGTCGTATTGGATGATGATGGCGTTTGAGACATTTTGTCAGTTTTGAAGGACACACAGCAAATGAGAAGAAATTCCTGATTGATGAGAAGACGAGAGAGGAACAAAGCAAAGGAGTGCCTATTCAACTTCTTAAAACAGTTGTAGGAAATGAGAAAATACAATTTTAAACCAATCAGAACAGGCATAAGTCCTTTGGTCTTTGTTTTAAGCAAAATTAATTGCTACAATTCCTCATGTTGGCAAATACCCAGCTTACCCCTTAAGTTTTCAAATTGATTTGCATCCAAAGCCTTGGTAAAAATGTCAGCCAGCTGTAGCTCAGTGGCAACATGTTCCAATTTGATGGTCTTTTCTTCTACAAGGTCTCTAATAAAGTGATGTCGTATGTCAATATGTTTGGTCCTGCTATGCTGAATGGGATTCTTGGATATGTTGATTGTACTCAGATTGTCACAGTATAAGGTCATAACATCTTGTGTGACGTTATACTCAGTGAGCATCTGTTTCATCCATAACATTTGAGAGCAGCTACTGCCAGCTGCAATATATTCAGCTTCAGCGGTGGAAAGAGACACACAATTCTGTTTCTTGCTGAACCAGGAAACCAGATTACTTCCCAAAAAGAAACATCCTCCAGAGGTGCTTTTTCTATCATCAGCACTACCAGCCCAATCAGCATCACAGTAGCCAGTCAGAGTTGGTTCACAGCCATGAGTATACAACAATCCATAGTTGTAAGTACCACTTACATACTTCAAAATTCTCTTCACTTGATTGATATGACTGACTTTGGGATCAGCTTGGTATCTAGCACAAACTCCAACTGCAAAGGCAATATCAGGTCTGCTGGCAGTTAAGTACAGCAGGCTTCCTATCATGCTTCTGTACAGACTTTGATCCACCTTAACCCCACTTGAATCTTTGGAGAGCTTTAGATGAGTAGGAGCAGGAGTCCTTTTGTGACTTGCATTCTCCATACCAAACTTCTTTACAATATTCTTAGCATACTTGCTTTGAGATAAGAAGATTGAGTCCTCCATCTGTGAGACTTGTAGTCCAAGAAAATAAGTTAGTTCTCCCATGAGACTCATTTCAAATTCAGCCTGCATCTGGTCAGCAAAGTGTTTAACCATATGTTCTGACATTCCGCCAAACACTATATCATCAACATATATTTGGGCAACCATCAACTTCCCTCCTTCAGTTTTGACAAATAGAGTTTTGTCCAAGCCTCCTTTTCTGTAGCCTTTGTCTGAGAGAAACTTTGTTAACCTGTCATACCATGCTCTAGGAGCTTGTTTCAGCCCATATAGAGCTTTTCTCAATTTGTAGACATGATCAGGATGGGTTGGATCCACAAAACCTTTAGGTTGTTCCACATAAGCTTCCTCATTTAAGTACCCATTTAGAAAGGCACTTTTCACATCCATCTGAAATAACTTGAACTTCAGAAGACAAGCAATTGACAACAAGAGTCTGATTGATTCCAACCTGGCTACAGGTGCAAAGGTTTCATCAAAGTCAACCCCTTCAACTTGGGTGTATCCTTGAGCAACAAGTCTCGCCTTATTTCTGGTGACAACTCCTTCAGCATCTGACTTGTTCTTGAATATCCATTTTGTCCCAATGATGTTAGTTCCTTCAGGTCTAGGAACCAGTTCCCAAACTTCATGTTGCTTGAATTGGTTCAGTTCATCCTGCATTGCACCAATCCAATATTCATCAGTCAAGGCTTCCTTGACATTTCTTGGTTCTATTTTGGACACAAAACAAGAATTTGAGATGATTTCTCTTGATCTTGTGATGACTCCACTATTAGGATCTCCTATGATGAGCTCTTTTGGATGATCCTTCTGAATTCTGATGGAAGGAGTCTTGCTAGCTTCCTTTGATTCTGATTCTGTTGTGGTGGAGTTGGGTAGATCATCCTGTTGGGTTGAAGTCTCAAAGAATGTCTCAACAGTACAAGGAACATCTGTTTCTTCATGATAGTCATCAATTATGACATTTATTGATTCCATCATGGTTTTGGTACTGGAGTTGAATACTCTATAAGCTCTGCTGTTTGAGGAGTATCCTAGAAATATGCCTTCATCACTTTTGGAGTCCAGTTTTCTTCTCTGTTCCCGATCAGACAGGATATAGCATTTGCTGCCAAACACATGGAAGTACTTCACAGTTGGTTTTCTTCCTTTCCAGAGTTCATATATGGTGGACGAGGTTCCCTTTCTCAAGGTGACCCTGTTATGAACATAACAAGCTGTATTCATAGCTTCAGCCCAGAAATACATAGGAAGTTTTTTGGCATGTAACATTGCTCTGGCAGATTCTTGTATGGTCCTGTTTTTTCTTTCCACAACTCCATTTTGCTGAGGTGTTATGGGAGAAGAAAACTCATGACTGATTCCTTCTGAAGCACAGAAGTCATCAAACCTGCTGTTTTCAAATTCCTTGCCATGATCACTTCTGATTCTGACAATACATACTTCCTTCTCTCTTTGAATTCTTTTGCACAGTTCTCTAAAGACTTCAAATGCATCTGATTTTTCTCTAATGAAATTAATCCAGGTGAATCTGGAAAAATCATCCACAACCACATAGGCATATCTTTTACCACCAAGGCTTTCTACTTGCATTGGTCCCATCAGATCCATATGGAGGAGTTCTAGAACCTTAGTGGTGGTCAGATGTCTTGACTTTGGATGTGACATCCTTGTCTGCTTGCCCACCTGACATTCACCGCAAACTCTTCCTTCATCAATTAGCAGTTTTGGAATCCCTCTGACTGCTTCCAAGGAGATGATCCTCTTCATGCCCCTTAGGTGAAGATGGCCAAGTTTTTGGTGCCACAGTTTCACCTCTTTTTCTTCTTTTGCAATGCAACACACAGATGAGAAATTAGTGTTCTCAGCCTCCCATAAGTAACAGTTGTCTTTGGATCTGACTCCTTTCATTACTATCTCTTGTTTGTCATTGATTACAAGGCATTCAGATTTTGAGAAATTGACCTTGAATCCTAGATCACACAGTTGACTGATACTAATGAGATTAGCGGTCAGTCCTTTCACCAGCAGTACTTCATTTAGACTTGGAACTCCAGGGCAGTTCAAATCACCAACTCCTTTGATTTCACCTTTAGCCCCATCTCCAAAGGTCACAAAACTGGTGGTGTGAGGCTTAACATTATTGAGGAGGTTCTTGATTCCAGTCATATGTCTGGAGCATCCACTGTCAAAATACCAGTCTTCTTTTGCAGAGACCCTCAGGGAAGTGTGAGCTATCAGTGCAGTAGCCTTTTTCTTCCATTGAGGAGTATGTGGTACCTTTTTAGACTTAGGTTTGACACCTGAATTCTGATTAGGGTATCCATGTAATCTGAAGCAGAAACACTTTATGTGGCCATATCTACCACAATGATGACATTTCCATCTTTGGTACCTTTTCCTCATATGTTTCTGTTCCTGATGTCGAGAGTTGTGTTGAGACATCTGTTTTGACATTTGCCTACCAGAACCAGATTTCGTTGCTTTCATAAATCCTAGACCAGATTTATTTCCCACATTTTGTCCAATCTGTAGGATCTCTTCCAATTTGTCAGTTCCATTTGTCAACATCTTGACAGATTTTGTCATTTGATCCAGTTGTGAGTTCAGCAATTGAACTTCTCCTTCTAGAAGACTTATAGTTTCAAGGTTTTCCCGTTTTTCAGCCTCCATCTTTATGATGAGTTTTGATTGTTTCTTATTCTGCACACAGACTTCAGTACTTCTGATACACAATTCCTTGTATGTTTCAGCCAGTTCTTCAAAAGTCACCTCTTCATCACTTTCAGAGGTACAAACACCAGTTAAAGCAGTAACTCGTTTGGCAGTCTCTTCTTCAGAATTACTTTCTGAATCATAGTCGGACCAAGTAACTGTCATTCCTTTTTGTTTCTTAAGAAAGGTAGGACATTCAGCTCGAATATGCCCATATCCTTCACAACCATGGCATTGAATTCCTCTGCCTTGAACTCCCTTCCCATCTGACCTTGGTCTTTTGCTGGAACTGTCAATGTCAGAGGAAATGTTATGAACATTAGACCTTGACTTTGGATCTATTCTTTTGATGAGTTTGTTGAACTGTCTTCCTAGCATGGCTATAGCTTCTGAAATGTTTTCTTCAACATCAGTGTTGGACATAAGTGCTATGCTCTTGTTCTTTTTGACATCATCATTAGTGATTCCCATCTCAAAAGTCTGAAGAGACCCAATAAGTTCATCCACTTTCAACTTGCTAATGTCCTGGGCTTCCTCTATGGCAGTCACCTTCATTGCAAATCTTTTAGGCAAGGATCTGAGAATCTTCCTCACAAGTTTTTCTTCTGACATTTTTTCTCTCAGTGCTCCTGAGGTGTTGGCAATCTCCAAGATGTTCATGTGAAACTCATGAATGGTTTCATCTTCCATCATTTTTAGATTCTCAAACTTAGTGGTCAACATCTGAAGCCTTGACATTTTTACTTTGGAAGTTCCCTCATGAGTAGTTTTGAGAGTGTCCCAAACTTCCTTGGCCAGTTCATATTGATGAACTAATCTGAAAATATTTCTATCAATTCCATTGAACAAGGCATTTAGAGCTTTGGAATTTCCCAGGGCTAGCTCATCTTCTTCTTTACTCCAATCTTCCTCAGGCTTCAGACTGATTGTCCCATCTTCCTCAGGTATGGTGGGATGAATCCATCCTTTGTCAGCAGCTCTCCAAGCCTTTTTGTCCAGAGATTTTAGGAAGGCAATCATACGAGGTTTCCAGTAGTCATAATTAGTTCCATCCAGAATGGGTGGTCTATTTCCAAAAACTCCTTCTTTGTCCATAGTGCCAGAAAGTGATATCCCTAGATCTCACCCAGTAATACAGGCAGGGTGCCTGCTCTGATACCAATTGAAAATTCTGGCTACAGATACTCAATGTCACGTCCAATGTTATGACACCGTATCTGACTTACTATATGACAGTAAATACAAAAGCAGTAAATAACACAGTCAATTGTTTACCCAGTTCAGTGTGCAACAACACCTACTCTGGGGGCTACCAAGCCAGGGAGAGAATCCACTATAAGAGATGTTAATTCAGGAATAAACCAACCAGTTTATCTCCTTCACTTAAGACCTACCCAATGCAATTCCAATTTAAGTACAACTTAAACCTGAGTTCCTACTCACTCCCCCTCAATCACAGCAGTGATACATAAACAAATTTGACTTGAGAATTGTTGAAGACACTCTTCAAAACACACACTTGATTAAGCTTCACAGCTTTTTAACCAAGTAACACAATCACTCGTGCTTCACAGCTTTGAGTGATGTACACAACTAACTTAACTCTGCTTCACAGCTTTAGTCAAGCAACATTCAAACACTCTTGCTTCAAAGCTTTGAGTGCTACACAACCCTTACAATTGAAACCTATTCCAAGACACTTATCACAACGATAATTGCTTGGAGTACAATAAACAAATCTATACAGATTACAAACTTGATCTTCTAATCAATCAGCAGGGATCACTTCAAAAACCGCAGCTCTGTTGAATATATAGCAGCTGCAACTTCAGTTAGGGTTTCCAAAAACCTAGGGTTGATTCCTCTTGACCTAATGACCAGGTCATAGTACTTTGTTGATCAGGTTAGGATTGAGCGAGGTTACTCCTCAGAAAACGCAGGATTCTGTTTAGGAAGGACTGAGTTATTTCCTGAAAAAACTCAGACTTATCCAATCCTGTAATCCTGCTAGTTCAGAACAGGATGTCATAACATCTGTTATGACATCTGAGAAAACCTGTCTACTGATTAGCTAAATGTGATCATTTTGCAAACATGCTCAGATACACACTTATAAACATCAGTATTTGAGTTACAATATTTTTCTGCATATGTACCTAAAGAGTTAGTACAACCTGAACTAGAATGTTATGACATCAGTCATGACATTCACACATACACTTGGAATTTACCAAAAATGCAGGCCAATACCTAAACACCTACAGTTGGTATTTTTCTCTTTTATTTCTATTTTAAAAAACATTTTAAAACATTTTTAATGTATATATTAAATGCAATATTATTTTGTGATTATTTTCTGGCTGATCTTGGGTTGAATTTTTTATTATGAACTTTGTTAACATCATTGGATCCATGGTGTTGAGTTTAACTCCATAAAATGTATGAATGATTTTAATAATAGTTTAATTAAAATTTAATTCAAATGTGGTTTTTTGTTTCATCCCCTCCCTCTTCATCTTATTCCTCTTTCTCATTGTATTATATGTTATGGGATAATGATCTCTATATCATTTATCCAAACATGAAATACATAGATTACTATTGACCGGCCTCAAAATAGGTGCGACTTCTATATAAGTCCACTTACGATTGCTTAACATAGCGTTAAATTTTGTCCCGATTCGAATAAATGATCATTCGTGGCCCAAACCTATGTTTGCAAGCCCAAGTATATTAATTTGATCTCTTTGATCCAATAACATTAAGATTCATTGTGTGGAGGCTTTGGTTTTACCAATCCTCCAATGGATCTACAACACTTTTGGTCAACGCGGATCACTTAAACATCGTTGATCATTAAATGGTACTTTTGAGGATTTCAAATGGATGATATACTTGACAAAAAGAAAATGCAACTTGTTGTGTGGAGGCTTTGATTCTACCAATCCTCTAATGAGTTCCAAATGCAAGTTTCAAGATGGTCATCCAACTAACCACTAACTATTAAATTGTTTTTACTTTATGCCCTTTTATTTTTTTTTATGCTTTATGTATCATTTACTTTAAGCATTACATTTCATGTCATTTTATTTTTCTTACTTGATCTTTTTCTTTTCTCTTCTAAGACACATAATAATCAACAAGAACCATTAAAAACCCTTTAATGATACTTGGACTATTTGGTTAGTATCCTTGGCATTATGGAGCATTATACTTCTTGGACTTAGGATTAGAAACCTTGGCCTATATTGGAGACCTTGTGACCTTAATTGATATTTTTTCTGGAGTTCTTGAGGTTTACCTCAAGACATTGGGCTGTTTGTTTATTTTGTGTGCAGGTTATTGTGATTACATTCTTTGTTTGTAATCTGGAATTCACCCGTATACAGCTGTTACTCTGTCCAATTTTTGTGAAGACTTAATACACTTGAATGAGAATTTTATCTTTGTTGTCTTGGTTTCAATCCAAAGAATGGGAATTTTATCTTGGCTCATAATTTCAAGTATTGGCTTCTTGTTGGTTAAATGGTTCTTATCCCTAGCTTTTACCTCATGCTTTAGGATAGTCTCTTCTTCTCCTCCCATCTTCTTTAATTTCAAAAATCTTCTCCCTCCTTTTGAAAAACCTTCTTGATTCTAAACTTGAACCACTTTCATAATAAACTTGGACTTAGGTTCATGCATTTTTAAAACCTTTTCATAAATAAGCTTCAATCAACTTAATGATACCTTGACATTTTTTGTGAAAAGACTAAAAATCAATCAATCTCATTTCAAGACATTTTGCCACTATGGCTTTTAAAACCTTTCTAAAAAGATTAGACCCTTATAAATCCTTGTAGTGATGCAAAGTACTATACTTCTACAATATGTAGTTAAGAGAGATATTTTCCACTTGGGTGTTGAGTGAGGCATTATTGATTTTAAAATCCAAGCCATATTCTCCACTTTGAGATGATGCAAATTCTCCTTTCTCATGATTGTAGGTAGTAAGTATATTTTCCACACGGACAATGACGATGATGTCTTATCTCATAAAATTAACCAACATACTTGTATCTTAAAATTTTCAAAAGAGGAACTACGTGTACCCTGATCCCCTATTGCACGAAAGGTGGTATGTAGGCACTAAAGGTTCACAACCGCAGCGGGTGTAAAAAACCATAAAAATATATTTATTTTCTCACCTCCACCATCCATTTTTATACAACTTTTTATAGCCAAAACATACAGATTTTACAAATAGGTTCCTGCGGAGTACCGTAGATGTTTAGGGTGCTAATACCTTCCCTTTGCATAACCAACCCCCTTACCTTGAATCTTCCCCCTCTTTTTGGGTTACTCTCTCTTTTCCCATTCCTTTGGAAACAATAAAGCGCGGTGGAGATTTTTATTTTGATATGTATAAGTCTAGTCAATCCAATGGCTTAGTCATAAACATTTCTACCGCTACAACACCCAAGTTAAAAATATCTCACTTCACTATATATCATAGAAGTATAGTAGCTTGCATCACTACAATGATTGAAAAGAGTCTAATCTTTAGAAAAAAATTTAAGATAAGAAGCCAAAGTTACAAAATGGTTTGAATGAGATTGATTGACTTTTAGTATTCTCACAAAAATGTCAAAGTATTATTAAGTTGGTTAAAGTTTTATTAAGAAAATGTTTTGAAAATGCATGGACCTAAATCCAAGTTTATTGTGAAAGCAGTTCAAGTTTAGAAAATAAGAATAGTTTTGAAAAGGAGGGAGAAGATTTTTTTAATTTAAGAAGATAAGAGGAGATGAAGTGATTATCCTAAAGCATAAGATAAAAGCTAGAGAAAAGAACTGTCTAACCAGCAAGAAGTCAAACACTTGACACAATGAGTCAATGTAGAATTATCATCCTTTAGATAGAAACCAACAAGTAGTGATAATAAACCTCTTAAGAAAACCAAGATTCAAATGCATTAGGTCTTTCACAAAATTGGGAAGAGTAACAGCTGTATACAGATGA
Organism: Vicia faba; assembly: GCA_948472305.1. NCBI lineage: Eukaryota > Viridiplantae > Streptophyta > Magnoliopsida > Fabales > Fabaceae > Vicia > Vicia faba. The sequence continues at coordinate 1,164,075,754 of OX451736.1, forward strand.
ATTCTCGATCACAGACAAAACATGTAATCAAAACAACCTGCACACAAAGCAAACAAACAACCCAATGTCTTGGGGTAAACCCCAAGAACTCCAGACAAAATAACAACAAAACTCACAAGGTCTCAAGGTAGGCCAATGTCTCTAATCCCATGTCCAAGAAGTTCATCACTCCATAATACCAAGGATAGTAACCAAATAGTCCAAGTAACATTAATGTTTTTTATGGTTCAAGTTGATTATTAGGTATCTTCAAAAGAAATGAGAAGCTCAAGTGAGCAAAATAAAAATGACATAAAAGTAAATGCTCAAGCGGGCAAAGATGAAAATAGCATGAAATATAAATGCTAAAATAAAATGGTGCAGAAAGTAAAGGCATAAAATAAAATCATAAAATAAAGGGCATAAAGTAAAAGTCAAATGTTAACGAATTAATAATTAGAGGTTAGTTGAATGACCATCTCGAAACTTGCATTTGAAAACTCATTAGACGATTGATAAAATTAATACCTCTCAACAACAAGTTTCATTTGCTTTTTGTCAAGTATATCATTCATTTTCAAAATTTCAAGGCAACAATAAATGATCAATGATGTTTAAGTGATTCACTTTGACCAAAGCTTATAAATATTCATTAGAGGATTGATAAGACCAAAGCCTCCTAACAATGAATCTCAAGATTATTTGATCAAAGGTTTCAAATTAACATACTTGGGCTTGCAATCATAGGTCTGGGCCATGAATGATCATTTCTCAAATCGAGACAAAATTTAGCACTATGTTAAGCAATCTTAAGTGGACTTATATAGAAGTCTCACCTATTTTGAGGCCGATCAATAGCAATTTATGTGCCATATATTTGGAGAGATGATATGTAGATCACTCTCTAACAACATGTAGCACAATGAGAAAGGGATAAGATGAAGAGGGAAGGGATATATTTGAAATGAAAATTTAATCAAACTATCATTAAAATTATTCATCTATTTTGGTTTAGTTAAACTCAACACCCAAGATCCAATAATGTTAACGAAGTCCAAGATCAAAATTCACAAGGTCAGAATATATACAAAAATAAAATTTTATTTAATGAATAAAATAAAAAAGAAAATGATTTTTAAAATGTTTTTTGAAATGAAAATAAAAGGGAAACTATTTCAAAATATCAAAGAAAAATCAAAAGAGTCCATAGAAAAATCAGATATGATCTCAAATATTTTTATAAATTTTTTGGTAATTTTTTTAAATCAAAAAAGTATTTTTAAACTAATTAAAATTAATCAATTAAGTGAAAAAAAGATTAAAAATAGTAGAATTCAAAAATAAAATTCTAGAAAAATTTCAGAAGGTCATAAATAAGAAAGATGATTTTGATGAATTTTTCCAGAATTTAAAAATGTCAAAAAGTATTTTTAAACAATTAAAAACAAACCAAAACAAAGTAAAAATTATAAAAAAATCAAATCTGAAAATAAAATTATGAAAAAATAAAAACCAGAAAGAGAATATTTGAAAATATTTTTGTGAATTTTTTCATAATTTTTGAGTCAGAAATGAATTTTCTATGATTTTTTGAAGTTTAAAACATTTAAATATAAAAATCAGAAATAAAAAATAAAGTAAAAAAATATAGACCATTGGATGAGAGTCAAAACGTGTTAGTAAGTTAATCTAATGGATCAGACGCGTTGTGCATATCATGGCCTTTATTGAATAAAACACGTGACCAACTATAAAATCAGATTTGAAAAAAATATGTGGCAAATTTTCATTGGTTGAAGCCGGACACATAGGTCATCTTCAACCTTTGTCTACGCGATTTACAGGTTCATGAAATGGAAAAATTAGAGCTCGAGACTAGTACCATTCGCTTCATCTCTTCAAGACGATTCCAATGGTACCCTCGCGAAAATTTTATGTAAGGTGTAGCTCAGTCATTTCAGAAGGAAAGATTTGAAATGGGAATTGAAAATCCATGGCCAAAACTCACTTCCAGTTGAAAACAAATGTTGCAACTAGAATCATAATGATGAGAGCTTCACTACAGTACCAAAGTTTGAGAGAATTGATGAAGGAATCTACCTATTTAAGTTCAAATTCAGAGCTATGAAACTTGACATGGCTAGCACGATTTAGGAAGTTTTAGAGCTTGGTTTTTCTTCTGTTAGCTTCAGTGAAGTTCAAGGATTAAGAATTGACAAAGAAAATGGATTGAGGAAAGCTGTAAAACCAAATTCAAAGTTGCAGAAAAGTGGGTTGAAAAGAGAGTTTGAAAGGGTGATTCTGGCTATCTAAGCTTGAGAAAATGAATGTGGTATGACCCTCTATTTATAGGGAAGCTAATGGAATGCTTAAGCGTGTGAAATGATGAAGTTTGGAGGGAAATCGTGTGACCTTGCAAACATGAAAAGTGTGACTTCTATTTTCCTCAAAACTCAACCAAAACTTGTGTTTTGAGGTGCTAATCACTTCTGGAAGATTACTAAACATGATTAGAAGTAAAACACGCAAAAAATTTGTGCTTAGAGGCCAATCATGAATTTCAAATTCTAACTTTGGAGGAAACTTCAGTCTCAAGGTACCATCTTTGAATCAATGGTGTGCACGATTTAGTGAACCTTAGGACTTGATTATTGATTCTTTTGAAAGATCATATCACAAAATTTACAATGTTAAAAGAATTAAATCAAATGGATGCTTGATATGAAAGTTGTGATGAGTCAAAGTTGGAAAAAAATGCTGACTTTTTGTACTTAGAAAAATTCTAAGTTTTTCTTCAAAAATGACCTATAATGTCTTGCATCCGAAAATGGTCTTCCACTTAAAATTTCCTCTTGACCAAAAAAGATGGCATGAATTAGGTATCTTGAATGACATTTTGAGACTTGAACCATTTAAAAAATCCAAAAATTGAGAAAGTTATGACTTTGTAAAATTGGTGAAAATTCATGAGATGACCTATAATCGTTTGCATCCTTAGAGCATCTTCCATCCATTTTAAAGCTTTGAACATAAAATAAGAGTTGAAGTTCACAGATTTAAAGATCATTATGGAAAAAGAATGGACTCAAGGAGATAAAAAATGACCAAGTTATGATCTTTTGAAGTCATACAAGGGAATTTGATGGCCTATCTAGAGGACTTGTAATATTTCTCAATCATTAGGCATCTTCCACATAATATTTTCTTGAAACTTTTGAATTTATGTGTTGATAAATCTTTAAATAGAAGAATGTATTTGGAATCACTCAAAAATACCAAAATATGAGCAAGATATAGCCCTTAGTTCAAAACCCTAGCTCCTAGAGCAACAAAATGCTTTGGAAACCATTTTCAATTTTGACAAACTTTCTTGCACAAATACTTTTGTCATGTCGATAGAATTTGTTGATGTTGATAATGGGAAACCATAGAAACCATAACCACTTCCAAATATCAAGAATTGAGGGGAAAATGCACATGTGACCAAGAAATCAAGAACTTGTCCAATTAGGTCAAACCTCTTCAACCAACTTTTATATCTTTGAACTATCTTTGAAAACTTGAGGCATGATGAATAATAATAGACTTTTTCATGATATTACCTCAAAATATCTTCAACGATGAGGCTTGAATATCAATGAAGCTTTATTGAAGAAGGCATGGTGTGATACAGGGGGTAGATTATAGAAAGGGAAGGTATTAACACCATTTCAATCCATGGTTTTCCATGGGCTCTTAGGTACTTTCTCATCTTTTAAAATTTCTTGTGTGCGTGCTTTGTTTTGAAAAGTTTTGACTTCGAGATAACCGTTGTATCAGTCCTCAAATGTGTGACGAAGTTTTTTGAAAATTGTTTTGAAAAAAAAGTGTAAATGTGAAAAGTTTGATTTGAGCAAGTACCTACTAGCATCTACCTACTCGAAAAAGGATCGTTTCTATTCTTGTTTCCTTTAGACAATGCTATCCTACTATTGAGAAATAAGTAGCACCGTCGTTGGAGTTGTAAGGGTCAATTTGTAAGGGACGTACGATCACTAAAGCAATGTTAGGATGTCTTAGTAATAACCCTAAAGTCTTAAGATCATATTCGAGGCAACATTTCTGAATGGGACTTTTGATCTTTGTTAGACAGGAGGGAAACCACTAAGACACCCTATACTTAATGATTGTTTACGGAAGGCAACCGAAGTGAGATTATACCCTAGGAGTGCACATGTGCGAGTGATTTGATTTCAGTTATTATCTTTGCACATTTAGGGTTTTCTAGCCGTTTTAAATTATCATGCAATCTTGCCATACAATCCTATTAACATACATCTAAACAGTTAATATTTGTGAAAATTAAAATGCGAGAAAATAAACCTACTCTATTACAAGGCCTCGGGGTAGGGATTAATTACATAGCCACAAAAACCCGCGAAAGACGATAAATAAAGAAAGTCCTAGATTAAACTATTACATACCGTAGATAGCTACATCAATATTGCAAAAAATAATAAAAACGAGCGATGAATTGAATGCAAAATAATTAGGGTTTTGACCCCAACTATACCTAATTATAATTTAAAGGGAAAAACATTTTTTGTCGTTTTTGTGTTATTTGAGAAAATAAAGCTCAATCGAATAATAATAAAAAAAAAGAACCTAATTACTAATTAATTTTAATTTAAGAAAAAGTAATTAAATTAATCTATTTTTTGTATTTTTTTATTTTGAGAAAGAAATAAATATTGAATCAAGAGTCTAACCCTAATTTTCCTAATTGATTTTAATTATATAAAAAAGGTTAGAATTTTCCTAAATTAAATTAAACTAAATTAAATCAAATTTGATTAAAAAAAAACAAATTAATTCTAATTTTTGTAAACTCTTGATTTATGATTTTTTTTGTGCAAAAGAAATTGATTTTGTTAAAAATAATTAAGAAAATTAAATTAAAAAAAAGAAATAAATAGAAAAGAAAGAAAAATGGGCCTGATGTTGTTTTAGCAAGGGGGGTGTGAATCTGATTTCTTGGCCCAATAATTCCTGGCCCTTTTTGACTTTGCCCAATCCTGTGTGCATGCTTGACTCAGGCGCATTGTGGTCCTTCATTGTGGACACATTGGATCTGGCCAGGAGCACATCAAATGGCTGATGTTTAAGAGTGTATAGAATACGCCTAAGAGTATGAAGCACTGGATTGACCTGCATTTGTTGAGAAAATAATAAAATGCACACGCCTGGGATCGAACCCAGGACGTGTGCATCAAAGGCCAGCCTCCTCACCATCTGCGCTAACGTGTTAGTTGTGATAATAATGAAACAAATAAAATATAATGCAAACAATGTGCCACGCCTCCCAAAACGCGCGGAAGTTCAAACGAACCATTCCCACACTGCCACGTCATCGTCTTCTCTACTGATCCCGTCGTTTTAGGTAAGAGGACTTTTACCTACGGACATCAAGGGTAGGTATAACCCATGTTCATTCAAAAATCATGTACGTGCATGATAAATGAAAACCAATGGTGCCAATCAACTCGTTTCAACCTCGCGAGCATCATGGTACCATTATCAATGTCCAATTTTCCCTGTATGAGAAATCTCATAAAACGAAGATCCAACCCTAGCCATGGCGGTTTCATGTTCAGTCAATAAAAATGCAATTGAATATAGTCATTATTTTGCAAACATCTCAAGGATTATAAATATGCCAATCAATCATGCTAAATATGCCAGAATCAATATATTCGAATTCAAGAAAATAGGCAAACTGTGTGACTGCTACGGTGCGTTTCAGGGCGTGGGGAGGCTTGCTAACGATTGAAACACGATCCTGGGGCGTCCAGCAATTGATTGGTATGGTTAGAATGGCTTGAGATGGTCTGCAACTTGGAATTTGGTCTGCACTTTGTCTTTGAAAATTTTAAATTCTTTCTCTGCCTTTTCACTCTCTAGCCTCCTTCTTTTGGTCTGCCTTTGTTCCTTATGTATAATAGAGTGCATTAGGGTTAATATTTGCATCCAATCTTTGCCATTTATGAAGATTGATCCTTGATTTAATCCTTGCACCAAATCTTTCAAAAATTAGAAAATTCAATCTTTTTCTGTCCATATCAAGCCTTGCACAATTTGATCTTGTCTCCAGCTGTATAATGAATCTAATCATGCACAAAATCCTAAGGTTTTATTGATCTTTGATATTTTCATTATTTTATATTGATTTTATTTGATTTAAATGAAATAAAATCAAAATAAATAAAAAAATAAAATAATGACAAGTGGAAAGGCTCATGGGTCTTGGATCACATTACAAACTCAGTGCAAGCATAAAAAGTTTGGCCCATTTAGCAAAAAATGCAATTTTGGATACATTTGACTTTTGGCAATTTTGCAAAAAGGGTCAACTTGGCCAATGCATAACTCTTTCAATTTTGACCCTAGAGATTTGTTCTTGGAATTTTTAGAAAGCTTAATATGTCTTCTAACAACCCTTTTGGTATCATCTCAATTGAGTCTTCCATGTTCATATATGTAGCTTGACCCAAAAGGTGTTTTTGTTGACTTTTCAAAATGACCTATAATGTCCAAATTCATATCTTCTTGTGAGTGCATATTTTGAACTTGGGAGATGAATATGAGTTGTAGGGAATTACATCCACTTCAAAATGAGCTTTGAATTGGTCATTTTGGATAAAATATGAGAAAGTTATGCTTGGTCAAAGTTGAGTTGACTTTTCCTCCAAAACCCTAATTAGGCAACTTTTGGGTTTTGATGAATTATGAGTAATCCTTGAGGAATCATGATAAACACTTTATCAAATGATGAATAATACTTCAAAATGAGAATGTTGACCAAAAATCTTGAAGTTTGACTGTATGTGGGCCACTGTTGACTTTTTCCCTAGCACAGTCGATTTTCAGGCCTTTGAGCAATTGACTGAGCCAATTTTCTCTGTAAGGCTTGAAAATTGACATGGATGATCTTGGTAACATATTAGGACAATGGTGAGCATTTTGGATTCTTTGGACTCAAGCATCTTGATGCAAAATGAAACCCTAATCTGAGGTAGACTGCCTTAGGAGAGAGTTTGTCTGGTAAACTCTTAGACTTCCTTGAGCAATTTGAGGACCTCACTTGAAATGTATTGACAAGCATGGGAGGGAAAATTTTGGGGTACAACAACTGCCCCTGTTCAATCTTCTTAAACCTGAGGATGTAGATTGGCTTGTCTGCCTTTCGTGATTTGAAGGTGGAAGATGATTGAACATTAGAATGCCCAGAAATTTGCACTCGCATGAAGTGGTGCTTGTCTTACGATATCAGGAATGGGATTATAGATTCCATTTGGAAGTCAATGATGAGAGATGGGCTTAAATATGCCATCCGAAGAAGTGTCGATCGTATAAGAGATTCCTTTGTGAGAACCCGTATACCTTTTGTTGAGGAAGATTTCACTGGGACACGCTGGTCTCTGTCTTGGGAGAAGTAGAATTTTAGGAGCTTCAGTTGTCCGTTACTCTACTGGGGAATCATCTCTTAGTTTAGGAGGTGAAAATGCACTGCTATCTGGTCGTGCTCCAGGCCTTACAGTGATTTGCTGAGGATAATAAGACTAACTGCTATCTGGTCGTGCTCCAGGTTTTGCAATTTCTAAATTCTTATTTGGTCGTGCTCCAGGCTTCAGAAGGAATTAGGTGGTTATCCAGTCACATTCGGGTTTCAACTTGAATTTAAAGCATACTAATATCCGGTCGATTTTCGGGCTTCATAGTAATTGGCCGATTAAACTGCTATTTGGTCTAATTCCAAGCTTCGTAGTACCTTATACTGTTATCTGGTCGTGTCCCAGGCTTCAGTGTCCTTTGCCGCTATCTGGTCGTGCTCCAGTCTTAACAGCGTCTTATATCGTTATTTGGTCGTGCGTCAGGCTTCATGGTGTCTTATACCACTGTCTGGTCGATTCTAGGCTTCATGGTATCTTGTACCTCTATCTGGTCGATTCCAGGCTTCATGGTATCTTGTACTACTATCTGGTCGATTTCCAGTCTTCACAATAACTTGCTGAAGGTTAAGCTTTTTTTCGGTCGATTTCCGGGCTTCAAAGCTTGAACTGGAATAGAAATCTTAGTATCGATTTGACTGAACCAGGGGAAACTTGTGGGAACTTCAACTGGGAGAGAAATCTTAGTGTCGATTTGACTGATCCCGGGAGAGGTCTCGGATTAACTTTGACTGGCATAGAAATCAGGGGAATCTTAGCGGCGATTCGGTTGACCCAAACGAAAATCTTAAAATGTCTTTAACTAGAATAGAAACCTTAGTGTCGGTTTGACTGAACTAGAGAAAACTTGTCAGAACTTGATTGCATCTTTCCCTGAAAGGTAAAAAGTTAGTCGTATGTAATGTCATGATGTATGAAATGTATTGAGTAATGATGTTCTCAAAATAAATGAGATTGTGCTGCATGATGCATATGTGCATGCCACAATGTATGGATATGCAATGTTCTTGTGATATTCTCCGGCTGGGGAGAATAAATCCTGGACTGCTATTGGAGAGTATAAGAAGTTGAGTTCTTCGTTCTCGCTGGGGATAGTGACTGAAGATGATTAGCTGGAGACTTGAGTCCGTTCTGCTCGAGAATATTCCGTCGAGAGAGACTCTGTTTGAGAATAATCCTGTGGGAGAATGACTTTGTGGGGAAGAGAGATACTCTGTTGGACAATCTGCTGATTTGGAGAAATAAACTCAACTGGTGGTGAACTTCTATTGCTGGTGATAGATAAACTCTACTTGGGGAGAATTTTGTCGACTCATTCGCGATTATGAACCTCGGCTGGGGAGAGTTAACACCAACGTCTTTGGATACTTCCTACTCTGCGGGGAGTGTATATACCTTTGGTCATATTCTCAAGCTGGCTCTATCCATGTACCTGGTGGGTAGAGCAAATGTAAGGTTTGGACACTTCTTGTTTTCCCCTGTTCCTGGAATTACGAGTAATTATCTTTTGCTTCTTATGTAAATATTTATGAGCAACAATTATTCTCAAATGCATGTATCAAAAATGCATCATTGGATGTTCTTGCAAAACAAAACACGAAAAGAAAAACAAGTTTGAAATTTATTGTGAAAATGAATTGTATTGATTTTTGAAGTTGGCCTGTAACAGGTGTTTTGTACAAGAGGCTGACATCCTAGTAAGAGAACGCCGCCGAAGGATAGAAATTATACAATTTGTGAAAAGGAAAGAAAAACAGCCATATGAAACAATCCTGTTGGGTTCCAACTCTGCTATTGCCTTTATATCCTCAAGCATCTCATCACTTTTCTACTTGTTCGAAGGTGGATCAGATTGATTGGCGTCTTCCGAGCTTGATAGTCAATACAGAAGTCTGGTCGCAAGATGATCCAATGAGACATAGTGTTACGCTTTGATCCCTAATTTTTGCCTGGACCTCCCTTTCTAGTTTTCAGTCCACCGGGATACCCTTTTTTGCCCAAGTCTCCTTTTCAGGTTTTCGACTTGCTAGGTGTACAGTTTTTTTTTATTTTCATCCCTTTCTTTAGCCCGAACCCTTTTGGTTCGCCGGGAAGCCCTTATTTTTGCCTAGGCCAGTCAACCTAGCGGGTCTTTGATTAGGCGTAGTATTTTTTCACTATGTCTGCATTGACGGGGTGAGGAAGGTCGTCACCATCCATGGTGGTTAGAATCATAGCTCCTCCCGAGAAAATTTTCTTAACCACAAATAGCCCTTCGTACGTGGGGGTCCATTTTCCCCTGGGATCACCTTGCGGTAGTATGATGCGTTTGATCACCAGATCCCCGACTTGATATTCTTGACGTCTGACTTTCTTGTTAAATGCCTTAATCATTCGCTTTTGATACGTCTGACCATGACAGATAGCAGTAAGCCTCTTTTCGTTGATTAGATTCAGTTGATCAAGCTGGCTTTGGATCCAGTCATCCTCGTTCAAACCTGCATCCTTCATGATCCTGAGAGAGGGTGTATGGGCTTCGATGAGTAGGACTGCCTCCATGCCATACACCAGAGTGTAGGGTGTTTCCTCTGTTGACGTCCGTGTTGAGGTACGGTACCCATGAAGAGCGAATGGTAACATCTCGTGCCAGTCTTTGTATGTCACCGTCATCTTTTGCACAATCTTTTTAATGTTCTTATTAGCTGCTTCAACGGCCCCATTCATCTTCAGCCGGTAGGGTGAAGAGTTATGATGTTGTATCTTGAACTGTTTGCAAAGCTCGGTGATCATCGTGTTGTTGAGATTTATACCATTGTCTTTGATGATCCTCTCTGGTACACCGTATCGACTGATCAGATTGTGTCGGATAAACCATTCCACGACATTCTTGGTTACTGTAGAAAAGGAAGCTGCCTCGACCCACTTCGTGAAGTAATCAATCGCTACCAGAATGAAGCGATGTCCATTGGATGCAGTAGGCATGATCTCGCCAATCATATCGATTCCACACATTGCGAAAGGCCAAGGGGCTGTCAAAACATTCAGGGGAACCGGAGGTACATGCACCTTATCTGCATAGACTTGGCACTTATGACAGGTTCAAGAATGCTGATAACAGTCGGCTTTCATAGTGGACCAGTAATATCCTGCTCGCAGGATTTTATTTTCCATGGTATGTCCACTAGAATGAGTTTCGAAGGTACCTTTATGTAACTCTGCCATGATCCTTTCTGCCTCGCTCTTGTCCATGCACCACAATAAGGTTAAATCATGGTTACGCTTGTAGACGATCCCATTGCTAAGAAATAACTTCTCCGCAAACCTTCTCAGAAATTTCTTGTCATTAACAGATGCCCCCTCGGGGTACTCTTGAACTTCAAGATACCTCTTTACCTCGTGAAACCAGGGTTTATCTGCTACCTCTTCAGTCTCAATGTCACAGCAATGTGCGGTTTCATCCAACCTCTCAATGGTAATCTGGGGAGCTTTATTGTCCCACCTGACTTTGAACATAGAAGACATGGTAGCTAGCGCGTCCGCTAACTGGTTCTCCTCTCTTGGGAAGTGTTCAAAGGTTATCTCCTCAAAATATGGGAGCAATGTCAATACATATTATTTGTGAGGGATAAGATTTGGGTGCTTCATATCCCACTCACCTTTGATCTTACTTATCACCAGAGAGGAATCTTCGAATACACTCAAGAACTTAATCCTCGGGTCAATAGCAGCTCGAAGACCTAGGATACATGCTTCATACTCCGCCATATTGTTGGTGCAATTAAAACATAATCGGACGGTGAACGAAGTATGACAGCCCTCATGAGATATAATTACAGCGCCAATGCCATTACCCAATGAGTTTGATGCTCCATCAAAATACATAGACCATCGGGATCCTTCCTCAGGTCCTTTATCCAGTCTATGTTTTTCACAGTCGGTCACCAACATGATGTTCTCATCCGGGAACTCGAAATTCATGGATTGGTAGTCATCCACGGCTTGATGCGCCAAATGATCCTCCAATACACTCCCCTTGATTGCTTTTTGGGTTGTGTATTGGATGTCGTACTCAGTTAAGATCATATGCCATCTTTCTATTCTTCTGGATAAGGCGGGCTTTTCGAAGATATAATTGATTGGATCCATTTTTGATATCAACAAAGTGGTGTGAGTCAGCATATACTGTCTCAGCCGGCGAGCAGCCCATGCCAAAGTGCAACAAGTTTTCTCGAGCAATGAGTATCGGGTCTCACAGTTGGTAAACTTTTTGCTAAGGTAGTAAATAGCGTGCTCTTTTCGGCCGGACTCGTCATGCTGCCCCAGCACACACCCCATTGAATTGTCTAGAACTGTCAAGTATAAAATCAAGGGTCTTCCTTCAACTGGAGGCATCAAAATTGGCGGTTCTTGAAGATATTCTTTGATTCTTTCGAAAGTGTTCTGGCATTCGTCATTCCACTTTACCACTTGATCTTTCTTCAATAGCTTGAAGATTGGCTCACAAGTAGCAGTCAGATGTGAAATGAACCCGGCGATGTAATTTAGACGTCCCAAAAATCCTCTAACTTCCTTTTCTGTGCGGGGAGCCGGCATCTCCTGTATGGCTTTTACCTTGGCAGGGTCCACCTGAATACCCTTATCACTGACGATGAAACCCAGCAGCTTACCAGACCTTACCCCAAAGGTGCACTTGTTTGGGTTCAACCTCAGCTTGTACGTCTTCAACCTGTCAAACAGTTTCTGGAGATGATCAAGGTGCTCTTCCTCAATCTGGGACCTAGCTATTATGTCATCAACATAAACCTCAATCTCATGGTGAATCATGTTGTGGAACAAAGTGACCATGCCACGCTGATAAGTTGCCCCAGCATTCTTCAACCCAAAAGGAATTACCTTGTAACAAAAGGTTCCCCACTGTGTAATGAAGGTTGTCTTATCCATGTCCTCAGGAGCCATCTTGATCTGGTTGTAGCTAGAAAAACCATCCATGAAGGAGAAGATCTTATGTTGCGCGGTGTTGTCGACCAGAACATCGATGTGAGGAACAGGGAAGTCATCCTTGGGGATTTCCCTGTTCAGATCTCTATAGTCCACACACATCCGTGCCTTACCATCCTTCTTAGGCACCGGAACAATGTTGGAAACCTACTGTGGATAAGAAGTGACAGCTAAAAATCCCGCGTCAAACTGTTTCATGACCTCAACTTTGATTTTCTTAGACATCTCAGGGCGCATACGACAGACCTTCTGTTTTACCGGAGGGAAGTCTTCTTTAGTTGGCAAGCAATGAACCACAATATCGGTGTCCAAACCAGGCATATCTTTGTAGGACCAGGCGAAGATCTCAACATAGTCGCGTAGCATTTGTATCAACCGCTGCTTGACACTAGGCTCCAGATTCGCACCTATCTTGACCTCTTTCTTGTCTTCCTCTGTACTCAAATTCACTGATTCAACTGGCTCTTCGTGAGGCTGTATGGCCCTTTCTTCCTGCAGTAACAGTCTAGCAAGTTCTCCAGGCACCTCACAATCATCCTCACCTTTGTCGTCAGCTTGGTTGATCGGATTTTTGAAGTCATAACTGGCAGTAGTAGAGTCGTTATCAATGGGATCTAGAGTGGATATGGATCTGCATTATGATATGTGAGTGTGTGTAAGAGAATATCTGTTTTAATAGAGTGGGAGACAGAAAAGAAAAACAAAGAGCGCAATATTTGTAATGCAAGAAATGTCCAATGTTTTATTAATCATATATGAAATAACAAATAATAAGCCCTCACAAGCAAAGCCAAGGTGCCTCGGGCAAGGCACTGGGCCGTAAAGTTTCAAACTGTTTATTATAAATCTTAAAACAAAAGTCAATTACTGTGGAATAAAAGAAACATGTATGAAGTCCTTCGTCGTCCAGTTGTTCAATCCACCATTGGTTGTTGGGTAGATCCAACTGTCGATATCTGAATATTCTTTACCATCTTCAACCGCATTAACTCCCTGATTGCTGATGTGCAGAGGAGGTCTTCCAATCTACGTGCTCCAAACGACCCTTTGAGCCCCTTCTTCAATTACAGCCCTGACATCCTTGAGAGAAGCCATCTTCATCAGAGGTTTGTCGGTAGCAACTTCAGTTGATTCCAAAGTCTGAGGGACCTCTTCGAAATTTTGATAAGGCGTTTCCATGAATTCTCCATCCATCTCCATGTAGCGGAAGGAATTGAGATGACTCACCATATACTCCTCTTCACCCCGTACCGTGACAATCTTCCCCTTTACCAGATATTTCAACATTTGATAGAGCGTGGAAGTCACTGCCCCAGCCTTATGAATCCAAGGGCGACCCAGCAAGCAAGAATATGACGGTCTGATATCCATCACATAAAAGGTGGATGAAAAAGTCTGAGATCCAACTTTAACAGGGATGTCCACCTCCCTGTGCACCATCCTTTTTGACCCGTCGAAAGCCCTGACCACAATATTTCTCGGCTTTAGAATCAAACCTTCACCGTCCAGACGGTCTAATGCTTTATTTGGCAGAACATTCAATGAGGACCCGGTATCCACCAGTACATGGGCCATAGTGGTGCCCCTGCACTCGATTGAGACGTGCAGAGCATCATTATGATTCCTTCCTTTAGCAGTCAGATCTGCATCTGAGAAACCCAACCCATTGTTGGTAGTCTGGCTAGCTATGCAATCTTTGAATTGATCAGCTGAAGTTTCCTACGGCACATGTGCAGTTTTGAGGAATGCAATTAAAGCCTTTGCATGGGCTTCAGAACACAACAACAAGGACAGCATGGAGATTTTTGACGGGGTATGCCCTAGCTGCTCGACTATGTTGTAGTCGCTCTTCTTGATGATTTTCAAAATTTCCTCTATCTCTTGTTTCGAGGTTTCTACAATGATCTTCTTAGGTGCCTCCGTCTAGGCAGGCTCACCTATGATTTATTTGCCCCGGGTCCCATATGGCTTGGCGACATGGGTGATAACTAGAGTAGAAACTGAGACATTAGTTGATGTACTAGCAGATGGAGTGACAACAGGTTTGTGGATAGTCGGAGGGGAGATCTCGGGAGAAAAGAGTCTTCCATTTCTGGTGACCTTGCTTGTCCCGACAATATTGCTGACATCAACATCAAATTCCTCATTCTTTAAGTCTTGTTTAACTCCATGGTAATACACATCAGCACCATAGTGCCAAGGGACAACCTTATCCGAAGTGTATGGGATAGGACCAGGGACAGTAATTATTAGCGGAGAAATTCTTGGGACGGGTGTAATCCTAACGGGCTTTCTCGAGGAAACCTTGGAAGGATTGGCGGAAATGGTTATGATGGCAACATCTTCAATTGGAACCAACGGAATCATAGTCTTTTGGAACAAGATCTCTTTGTTATCCATCAGGCGCTGAACACCTGATTTCAATAAGCGGCAACAAACAGGTAGAATTGAGCACATGTGGAAACTTTCACCACAACCCGGAAATAAACTGGCCAATAGAACATTCTTCTTTACTATCATCAAAGGAGTAGAAATTTCTTCCATGGAGGTCACAAATAAATCATCGCCTACAACATTTACTCCATGACCATGTTTGGGCATGGGAGCAGTTATGACGTTGGGCTTCTCTGGAGCGTTAAACTCAATCTCTTTGGCTTCGATCAAGTCTTGCACTTTGTTTTTCAAGGCCCAACAATTGTTTGTATCATGACCTGGACTTTCGGAGTGATAGGCGCAGCGGGCATTCGGGTTATAGTGGGGAGATGTGATGTTGCGGTTCTTCGGGCTTTCCCTCAGAGTTACCAGATTGGTCTTCAATAATTGTGGTAGAATTTGAGACAAAGTCATATTGAGTTGGGTGAACTGCCTATGTGGTCTTTCCACCCTTTGTTGATTGTTGCATTGTGGAGCAACTGTGGGTCTTGATATCACTACCGCATTTACTGCTTGACAGTGTTCAGGTCTTCTTGTTCCCCTCGGGCCGTAGACTACACTAGCTTCTTTCTTACCGGTGAAAGGCTTCTTTGCTGCACTTGATGAAGTATCCTTCTGTATCTTGCCACTTCAGATACCAGCTTCTACTCTCTCTCCAGTTAAAATCAACTCAGTAAACCCAGATGATGCACTACCGATCAAATGATTGAAAAATGGACCAGATAGCGTCCCTAGAAACATGTTAACTAACTCCCTATCAGACAAAGGGGGTTGGACTCTTCCAGCTAAGTCTCTCCACTTTTGAGCATAGTCTTTAAAACCTTCACTTGCACCCATAGACATACCCTGAAGCTGAGTACGAGTGGGAGCAAGGTCGACGTTATACTGCTATAAACAAAACAGCAAGGTCTTCCCAGTTTCAGATACTGGCTCCTTCCAACTGATAAAACCATTCAAGTTGAGTCCCTGACAGACTGTCTTGAAAGAAGTGTACCCATAAATTTCTATCAGTAGTGTGGGGTTGGATTTTCCTGACATACGAGCGGAGATGGAGTTTTGGACAGGATACTCCATCGTACTTAGAAAAAACCGGAGCTTTGAACTTATGAGGGATCACCACTCCCGATACCAGTCCCAGTTCTCTGAAATCCAAACCAGGGATATTTTGAATCTCCATAGCACTCAAACAGTATTCTAGCTGCTTGTACCTATCCTCAGCAGGAGGATATTGTTCATCATCGTAATCCATATTGTTATCAGAAACTACTGGACTAGGGTCCTTTGTCCTTTCTTGGTTCTCCCCATCTTTGGATGAGGAGGTCAGATAAGCTGATTGTCTTTTCCTTTCTCTGAATCTTCTACCCATGTTCAGAATACCAACCTTCTTCTTCTTCTTCTTTTCTTTCAGAATCAGAGTCTTCAAATTCTCTTGCCCTTTAGCCAAGCTTAAGAACATCTATTGGAATTGGGCATTTTGTGCCTGAAGATCTTTGATGGCTTGATCAGAAGACATTTCTGCTGAAATAAACAACGAAGAAGATGAGAAACCTGTAAGGGTACCTGTAATGGTATGCATGATAATGGGATGCGCATGTAATGATTTCAAAGACTTTTGGGAAATTTAAATTTGCAAACCAAAAATAAACAAACTTTATTAGATTAACTTGTAAAAGGTTCAACAATGCCTTTAAGGCATTACAAAGAAATAAATGAAAAACAAATCTAAACTAGAAAAAGCAAAATCAAAAGTCCCATGGATGCTTCCTCTTTGTGCTGACATAGTCATTGATCACTCTTTCTTCCTCTAGCTGCCTGGTGAGCTTCAAAATCTTCCTTTCTTGCTCATGGTACTTTTCCCGGTAAGTATCCCTTTCCTCTTTCAGCTGAATCCAAGACCTCTGCAATTCCCCAGGATCAGTGGGCATATAAGGATAAAGAACTATGTAAGGAACGCCTTCTTCAGTAGTGGGTTCCACAATCACTTTCAATACAGATTCGTAGGGCATCCCAAGCTTCTGGGCACGATCTCGGACCCATTGGAGGTAAGGCTGCATAGGAAGGGAGGTCCTTGGTCCCAACTCTTGCGGGTCAGATTTGTTCACCATGCCCCGGGCTCGTATAAACCTCCGGCGGTGCTCCTCAACGTCTTCCTTGTAGTCAAATGCAATATCCTCAAGAAGTATCTCATGGGGACCATCTCTCCGAGCACGACCAAATTGTCGCAAAGCTAGACAAGGATTGTAAGTTATACCTCCTCTGATTCCAAGCAATGGGACATTAGGGTATCCCCCACAACGATCAATAACAACAGTGTCTTCCATAGCCCGGGAACACCAAAGAATGTCTGTATGGGCAAGTGACATTATTCTGTAGGACCATCCCAAACCTTCTTCGTTCTTCAACACACACTTAGGGAGGTGCGAAATAAACCACCTTGATAGCAACGACATGAAACACATAAGAGTTCCTCTTCTTCGCACGGTACGGGTATAGAGGGCATGCAAGATATCACCCAGTAGAGTAGGCACAGGATTGCGAGAGAGGAAAATCTTGACAGCATTCACATCCACAAAGGAATCGGATTCGGGAAGAGAACCAAACCATAGATAAGGAGAGCCAAGATATCTTCGAATTCCTGAAAGTCCAAATTATCCCAGAACAACTGAGCATGGTCTATCAGAAATTTGGCTAGAAAACCTTCGACCCCGCTTCGTGTTTCTCAATAGGACACTACATCAGCCCGTTTCAGATGCAGAGCTGAGGCAATGTCTTCTGGTCTAGGAACCTCTTCCATACCTGTGAAGGGTACCTTATCAAGGATGGATATGCCCAATAAGTGAGAGAACTCTTCCAAAGTGGGAACCAGTTGGTAATCTGGAAAGGTGAAGCAATGATGCACAGGATCGAAGAACTGGAAAAGTTCACTCATCATCTGCTCATCAAGTGTTGAGGTGACCAGGCTAAGAAGCTAACCATGTCTCTTAATGAACATAGAAGTCTCAGAAACTCTTGAGGCTAACTCTTTAAGATGAGCAGGTATTTGCACAAAGTTAACTTAAATGGTATTTCTGCGCACTGAAGCCATAACCTGCAAAATAGAACAAAGATAAACTCCCTTGGTCTTTGAAATGGTTACTATAATGAAGTATGAATGCCATGTTATGATGCATGATGTCATGATAAAAACAACAGGTATAGCAGATAACAGGCATGGCAAAGGAAAACAAGTCACACAAAGCCCTTAAGTTTAAGGCTTGCATGAGGCCAAAGGTAGTACCCTCTTGAAGTTCAGTTGGTTTCAACCTGTCCTAGCAAAAGTAACCGGGTTCTAGAGGATCTCAATATCACTGACCATCCTTCATCGATCATGGTTTCAGCTTTCGCAATCTTTTCTTGCAGTTGGAACTATCTCGAGAGTATGGTCTCAATGAGTGTAGCATCGAGTATCAACCAGTTCTCAGCTTTACACCGAGGCCGGCTATCTCACTACTTTCTAATGGCCAAGTTGGTCGATTAAAGGTTATAAGGTCAGTTGATGCTTAACGACACCACGCAGTGGCCCCGTATTCTCCTCGTTTCTCCATAAGGGATAACGGTACCAACCAATGTGCCACATCAACATAGCTACTGCTTCAACCGTATCGGTCTACGCCGTACAGTTCCCTCACAGTTTATTGCTACTTACCTAAAAGGTGTCCCCAGATCCGGGTTAGGATCTATAGTAACTCCCAAACAAAACCCTTTAAAGTAAAGCAATCAAAACAATCAAGAGAAGCAATTATGATGAACTAGATCCTAAGGTATACCCCACTTATTAAGTCCCCGACAGAGTCGCCAGTTCTGTGATACGGGGCGTAAATTATAGAAAGGGAAGGTATTAGCACCCTTTCGATCCATGGTTTTCCAAGGGCTCTTAGGTACTTGCTCATCTTTTAAAATTTCTTGTGTATTTGCTTTGTTTTGAAAAGTTTTGACTTCGAGATAACCGTTGTATCAGTCCTTAAAGGTGTGATGAAGTTGTTTGAAAATTGTTTTGAAAAAAAGTGTAAATGTGAAAAGTTTGATTTGAGCAAGTACCTACTAGCATCTACCTACTCGAAAAAGGATCGTTTCTATTCTTGTTTCCTTTAGACAATTCTATCCTACTATTGAGAAATAAGTAGCACCGTCGTTGGAGTTATAAGGGTCAATTCGTAAGGGACGTACGATCACTAAAGCAATGTTAGGATGTCTTAGTAATAACCCTAAAGTCTTAAGATCATATTCGAGGCAACATTTCCAAATGGGACTTTTGATCTTTGTTAGACAGGAGAGCAACCACTAAGACACCCTATACTTAATGATCGTTTACGGAAGGCAACCAAAGTGAGAGTATACCCTAGGAGTGCACATGTGCGAGTGATTTGATTTCAGTTATTATCTTTGCACATTTAGGGTTTTCTAGCTGTTTTAAATTATCATGCAATCTTGCCATACAATCCTATTAACATACATCTAAACAGTTAATATTTGCGAAAATTAAAATGCGAGAAAATAAACCTACTCTATTACAAGGCTCCGGGTAGGGATTAATTACATAGCCACAAAAACCCGCGAAAGACGATAAATAAAGAAAATCCTAGATTAAACTATTACATACCGTAGATAGTTACATCAATATTGCAAAAAATAATAAAAATGAGCGATGAATCGAATGCAAAATAATTAGGGTTTTGACCCCAACTATACCTAATTGTAATTTAAAGGGAAAAACATTTTTTGTCGTTTTTGTGTTTGAGAAAATAAAGCTCAATTTAATAATAATAAAAAAAAGAACCTAATTACTAATTAATTTTAATTTAAGATAAATTAATTAAATTAACCTATTTTTTGTATTTTTTTTTTATTTTGAGAAAGAAATAAATATTGAATCAAGAGTCTAACCCTAATTTTCCTAATTGATTTTAATTATATAAAAAAGGTTAGAATTTCCCTAAATTAAATTAAACTAAATTAAATTAAATTTGATAAAAAAACAAACTAATTCAAATTTTTGTAAACTCTTGATTTATGATTTTTTTGTGAAAAAGAAATTGATTTTGTTAAAAATAATTAAGCAAATTAAATTAAATAAAAGAAATAAATAGAAAAGAAATAAAAATGTGCCTGATGTTGTTTTAGCAAGGGGGTGTAAATCTGATTTCTTGGCCCAACAATTCCTGGCCCTTTTTGACTTTGCCCAATCCTGTGTGCATGCTTGACTCAGGCGTACGGTGGTCCTTCATTATGGCACATTGGATCTGGCCAGGAGCATATCAAATGGCTGATGTTTGAGAGTGTATGGAATACCCCTGAGAGTATGAAGCACTGGATTGACCTGCATTTGTTGAGAAAATAATAAAATGTACACGCCTGGGATCGAACCCAGGATGTGTGCATCAAAGGCCAGCCTCCTCACCATATGCGCTAACATGTTAGTTGTGATAATAATGAAACAAATAAAATATAATGCAAACAACGTGCCACGCCTCCCAAAACACGCGGAAATTCAAATGAACCATTCCCACACTGCCACACCATCGTCTTCTCTACTGATCTCATCGTTTTAGGTAAGAGGACTTTTACCTACAGACATCAAGCGTAGGTATAACCCATGTTCATTCCAAAATCCTGTACGTGCATGATAAATGAAAACCAATGGTACCAATCAACTCGTTTCAACCTCGCGAGCATCATGGTACCATTATCAATGTCCAATTTTCCCTGTATGAGAAATCCCTAAAAATGAAGATCCAACTCTAGCCATGGCAGTTTCATGTTCAGTCAATAAAAATGCAATTGAATATAGTCATTATCTTGCAAACATTTCAAGGATTATAAATATGCCAATCAATCATGCTAAATATGCCAAAATCAATATATTCGAATTCAAGAAAATAGGAAAATTGTGTGACTACTATGATGCGTTTCAGGGTGCGGGGAGGCTTGCTAACAATTGAAACACGATCCTAGGGCGTCCAACAATTGATTGGTATGGTTAGAATGGCTTGAGATGGTCTGCAACTTGGAATTTGGTCTGCACTTTGTATTTGAAAATTTTCAATTCTTTCTCTGCCTTTTCACGTCTCCAGCCTCCTTCTTTTGGTCTGCCTTTGTTCCTTATGTATAATAGAGTGCATTAGGGTTAATATTTGCATCCAATCTTTGTCATTTATGAAGATTGATCCTTGATTTAATCCTTGCACCAAATATTTCCAAAATAAGAAAATTCAATCTTTTTTTGTCCATATCAAGCCTTGCACGATTTGATCTTGTCTCCAGCTGTATAATGAATCTAATCATGCACAAAATCTCAAGGTTTTATTGATTTTTGATATTTTCACTATTTTATATTGATTTTATTTGATTTAAATGAAATAAAATCAAAATAAATAACAAAAATAAAAGAATGACAAGTGGAAAGGCTCATGGGTCGTGTATCACATTACAAACTCAATGCAAGCATAAAAAGTTGGGCCCATTTAGCAAAAAATGCAATTTTGGACACATTTGACTTTTGGCAATTTTGCAAAAAGAGTCAACTTGGCCAAAGCATAAATCTTTCAATTTTGACCCTAGATATGTGTTCTTGGACTTTTTAGAAAGCTTAAGATGTCCTCTAAGCAACCCTTTTGGTATCATCTCAATTGTGTCTTCCATGTTCATGTATGAAGCCTTGACCCAAAAGGTGTTTTTGTTGACTTTTCAAAATGACCTATAATGTCCAAATTCATATCTTCTTGTGAGTGCATATTTTGAACTTGGGAGATGAATATGAGTTGTAAGGAATTACATCCTCTTCAAAATGAGCTTTTGATGGGTCATTTTGGATAAAATATGAGAAAGTTATGCTTGGTCAAAGGTAAGTTGACTTTTCCTGTAAAACCCTAATTTGGCAACTTTTGGGTTTTGATGAATTGTGAGTAATCCTTGAGGAATCATGATCAACCCTTGATAAAATGATGAATAATAATTTAAAATGAGAATGTTGACCAAAAATCTTGAAGTTTGACTGTATGTGGGCCACAGTTGACTTTTGCCCTAGCACAGTCGATTTTCAGGCCTTTGAGCAATTGACTGAGCAAATTTTCTCTGTAAGGCTTGAAACTTGACATGGATGATCTTGAGAACATATTAGGATAATGGTGAGAATTTGGTATTCTTTGGAATCAAGCATCTTGATGCAAAATGAAACCCTAATTTGAGGTAGACTGCCTTAGGAGAGAGTTTGTCTAGTAAACTCTTGGACTTCCTTGAGCAATTTGAGGACCTCACTTGAAATTTATTGACAAACAAGGGAGGGAAAATTTTAGGGTACAACACATGGAAATAAACTCATGAACATATATATCAACTTTATGGAATGTGTTATGCTCTCACCTATAATATCATCAATTAGGGAAAACATTCATTGTATTTATGAGTTAAAAGTTACTTAATACAAAACATAGATGATCACAATATACAAGTCAAGGTGCTTGGTGATTTCGCGTGAGAAAAGCTAAAGATAAGGATAAAAACAAAACCCTAATGTGATCTTGTTGTAATTGAATTGACATGAGATGATAGAGGGATCTTAGGGGCAAAAATTGGGGTACAACAGCTTCCCTTATTTAAGTGTCTTCTATCTGGAGATATGAAGGTTAAAATCTTCGTGTCCACGCGATTGAAGATACTTAAATATAAAACAAACCCTACTTTTGGATCTAATATTCCATGCAATGTTTATGATTGTGCATGCAAACAAACAGATCCAATGATTACACAAGACACCACTGGGGAAACAGAAAATAAAAGATCAAAAGAAAAATAGACCAGGAAAATAAATCACTGGTGAAAAGAGGACTTAAATCTACTGGTGTAAAGCCCAAGGAGGAGGTAAAGCAACATCAACTCAAATATTGAGGAGATAAAGTAAAGTATAACGGTGATCAACAAATAACCGCGAACTATCCACTCTCAGAGAAGATAGCAACAAAAAGGTAATGTCGACCTACTGGGGGAAAATAGGTGGTAGGATAATACTAGAAAATATCAATATTACGGGTGGTAACAATTGTTTGGCATTTGTACTCATGACTGGAAACAAACAAACTTCTTTAAAGAAAAGTGAATCTCAACGACGAACTATCTCCCATAATGAAGAGACTACCATCTATCGGAAAAATATCTTAACAATGAACTATCTCCCATAATGATGAGACTACCATTCATTGGAGTAACAAATCTCAATAACAAACTATCTCCCATAATTACGAGACTACCATTCATTGGAGTAACATCTTAGCAACGAACTATCTCCTATAATGACGAGACTACCATTCATTGGAGTAACATCTCAGTAATGAACTATCTCCCATAATGACGAGACTACCATTCATTGGAGTAACATCTCAGCAATGAACTATCTCCCATAATGACGAGACTACCATTCATTGGAGTAACATCTCAACAACTAACTATCTCCCATAATTATAAGACTACCATTCATTAGAGTAACATGTCAACAACGAACTATCTCCCATAATGAAGAGACTACCATTCATTGTAGTAAACAAATCAGCAACGAACTATCTCCCATAATGACGAGACTACCATTCATTGGAGTAACATCTCAACAATAAACTATCTCCCATAATGAAGAGACTACCATTCATTGGAGTAACATCTCAGCAATGAACTATCTCCTATAATGACGAGACTACCATTCATTGGAGTAACATCTCAGCAACAAACAATCTCCCATAATGACGAGACTACCATTCATTGGAGTAACATCTCGGCAACAAACTATCTCCCATAATGACGAGACTACCATTCATTGGAGTAACATGTCAACAACGAACTATCTCCCATAATGACGAGACTACCTATCATTGGAGTAATAAATGAATCTTCTCAGGGGACTAACATACTTACTGGGGAAGTATAAGTTGCTCAAATAAAGAGACCGCCACTTGCTGTTATGAGAAGGAAATGTAATAATGACTTCTTGGGGAAAGAAATATGGCTTCCTGGGGAAAGAAATATGGCTTCCTGGGGAAATTCCAATATATTCCTGTTGAGGAGCTAAAGTCTTATCGTGCCAAAATAAATGTACATTCTCAAACTCGAGCTCAAAGTTTGCAGAAATAAAAATAATAACGCTGTCGGGGACCACAGTGAAACAGTCAACCAAGATAGCACCTGATGAGAAATAAACTCAAAAGGGGATCTCATTCCACTCATATAAAGAACTGAATAGGAAGGCTAAAGAAAAAATCTTCCACGAGGGAAAACTAAGTGGGGGAAATGAAAGAATATACACTTTCTGCTTAAAGTTGACAATCTATTGGAGAGAGGGTAACACAACTATGCAAATAGGGTAATATGCCAATAAAATTTAATAAATGCAAATGAGCAATGAATTTAATTCAGCTATGCATGATGCATGTATGAATTTTATCATGTATATGCTGACGAAACTATCACACCATACTGGGGATAAAAAAACCAAATTGGGTAAAGTTAATACTCGGTTAAATCACATCCAGAAAGAAAATTCCCAAAAGACAGTAAGTATCAATTGAGGAAACAAATTCATATCCCATGGCTTAACTTCATTGGGGAGAAACACATCCTGAAAGTAATCAAATCCCACAATAGAATCAATGTAAATAAAGGGATCTAACATCCTCCTTTGGGCTTCACCGGGGAAAATAACACATACTTCAATGGGGAAAACAAATGTTTTAACATCTAGATTTTCACCGGAGATTATAATATTGACTTTGTTAGGGAAGATGAAAACCACATCTTTGAGATATTGACTATGGATTCCGTGCTAATTTCATTAGGGAGTACAATACCACAACATTGAGGGGCCCAAAAATAAATTCTTCAATACCAATAGTGATGATTACACAATATTCCCTGGGGACAGATTATGAAAACACCTAGGGATAATAAATTGCAGCCAGAAACAAAATCTCATCTTCTCTTAGGGATCTAAGAAAATCAAACAATACAACAATAAATCAAAATCATGGGGATTTTAAATCAAGCCCAGCACTCGGCGAGAGAAAACCCAAAAAAGTTGACAATTGTTTCAACACTTCTTAGAAAAGATATTGCCTGCCTAGTTGCCTGGAAAAACAACAATAATGCCATTACTTCTAAGAAGAAAGGAATCCCGTCATATGAGAGAAAACCTTACTGGGGAATCTGAGATAGAGACCTCAAACCATGAAAACCCAAAATCAAAATGGACCAAGACTTGACTGGGGAAAACGGGATCACAAGCCCGATACCGCACCTTACGCCAATTGGTTTCATCTCCAACTGTTCGAGAGAGCCTTCCTGGGGAAAACAAACTTCCAAAATTTCTGAGTTCGTCCATCCTTCGAATTCACCATTTTTGTTTTTCTTGTGTCACAAAATCTAAAGTAAAAAGTAATTTCTAAATTCCTTTCAAAAAAAAATTTTGTTATTTAATCTTTTTCTTTAAAAATTACTATCAATAATAAATGGAGTCTTTGTAAGCAGAATAAAATAAGAATTGCAAATAATTGGATAAAAGCTCAAATTTTATCAATAGAATGATAGTCTTCGAATGACGAGACTTCACAGATGATTATAAAGTTTGGAAAATGGTAATATATATTGGAAAAGATACACTAAAATAAAATGACCACTATTCTCCCTAACAACTTTGAATTCCTGAGTAGCGACTTCTATTGAAGTATGATGAGGATTCAAGAAGATTGTTACTTCAATGACCAAGTCTTGTCTGACGCAGTTACTTGCCAAGAAATACCTAACTTTTGCCTAAGTTTCCCTTGCGGGTTTTCAACCTAGCGGGAATGTTTATTCTGTTTATGTCTCTAATTTTTTCCTAGACCGCCCTTTCAGGTTTTCAGCCTACTGAGACGCTCTTTTTTTGCCTAAGTCGCCCTTCCGGTTTTTCGAATTAGCGAGTTGTTCTTTTAATTCGTTAGGCGAAGTATTTCTTGACTACATCAGCATTCACAGGACGCGGGAACTCCTTGCCATCCATAGTTTCAAGAATCAATGCACGGCCAAAGAAGGCTTTCTTGACAACATATAGGCCTTCAAAATTAGGAGTCCACTTGTCCCTAGAATCAGCGTTAAAAGACATGATCTTCCTGAGCACGAGGTCGCCTTCTCTGAATTCATGAAGCTTAACCTTTTTATCAAAAGCTTTCTTCATTCTCTTTTGGTATAATTGGCCATGGCACAAGGCCTTCATTCTCCTTTCTTCGATCAAATTCAATTGGTCAAACCTGTTCTGGACCCATTCATCCTCTGACAACTTGGTTTCCATTATCACGCATAAAGAGGGAATCTCAACCTCGATCGGGAGAACTGATTCCATACCATACACAAGGGAGAACGGGGTTGACCCTGTTAAAGTGAGGACAGGTGTACGATACCCGTGCAAAGCAAAAGGGAGCATCTCATGACAATCTTTATAAGTAACAACCATCTTCTGGATGATCTTCTTGATATTCTTATTAGCAGCTTCAACAACCCTATTCGTCTTTGGCCTGTAAGGAGATGAATTGTGATGGACAATCTTGAATTCTTCATAGAGTTCTGGCATCATCTTGTTATTCAGATTTGAGTTGTTGTCGGTGATAATCCTGCTTGGCATACCATACCGACATATAAGATTATTCTTGATGAAACTCACTACCACTTGCTTGGTAAGATTAGCATATGAAGCTGAATCTACCCATTTGGTGAAGTAATCAATTGCTACCAAAATGAAACGGTGTCTATTCGACGCCTTATGTTCAATCGTTCCAATCATGTAAATCTGACACTTATGGCACTTCTTTGTAAATTTATAACAGTCAGATTTAATTGTCAGCCAATAGTAACCTGCCCTAAGCATCTTCGTTACCATCGAATGTCCTTTGGCATGGGTACCAAAGGAACCTTCATGGATCTCATGCATCAATATGTCTGATTCGTGTCTATCCATGCATCTGAGCAAGACCATGTCATAATTTCTTTTATATAGCACATCTTCATTGAGTAAAAAGCTACCTGCAAACCTTCTCAATGTCTTTCTATCATTGTTTGATGCGCCAATCGGGTATTCCTGAGTCTGGAGATAGTTCTTGATATCATAATACCAATGTTTTTCATATGTTACTCCCTCTATTGTAAACACGTGAGATGGTCTATCCAAACATCGCACTGTGATACGAGGCACATCATTCCAAGTATTCACTTTATACATAGAAGCCATAGTTGCCAATGCATCTGCCACCTGATTTTCATCTCTGGGAATATGATGGAACTCAACTTTATTAAAGAAGGGTAATAATCTTTTAGCATAGTCTTTGTAAGGGATCAAGCCAGGATGGCGAGTATCCCATTCTCCTTTAATCTGATTTATTACCAAATCTAAATCGCCATACACATCTAGAATTTTGATTCTGAAATCAATGGCCTCCTCGAGACCCGTGATACAAGCCTCATACTCTTCCATATTATTGGTATAATCAAAAGTCAGTCTTGCAGTAAATGGGATATGCGATCCATGGGGAGTGATGATCACAACACCAATTAATTTCCCACAAGCATTCATAGCTCCATCAAACACCATGCCCCACCGGGATTCAGGATCGGGACCTTCCTCAGGTAACGGTTCATCACAATCTTTCACTTTCAGAAACATAACATC
Source organism: Vicia faba (assembly GCA_948472305.1). Classification (NCBI taxonomy): domain Eukaryota; kingdom Viridiplantae; phylum Streptophyta; class Magnoliopsida; order Fabales; family Fabaceae; genus Vicia; species Vicia faba. The sequence continues at coordinate 1,164,103,342 of OX451736.1, forward strand.
CTCATTAGGGAAATCGTATTTAACAGACTGATAATCATCGACTAGTTGGTGAGCAAGATAATCTGCCAACACATTGATTTTTATAGCCTTATGAGTATGGTATTCAGATAACAGCATCTGCCAACGGGCAATTCTTCCACTAAGAGCAGGTTTTTCAAAAATATACTTAATTGGATCCATTTTGGAAATCAACCAAGTCGTATGATTCAACATATATTGCGGCAATCGCTTTGCCGCCCAGGCCAGAGCACAACATTTATTTTCCAGCATAGAATACCACGACTCACAATCAGTAAATTTCTTACTGAGATAATAAATGGCATATTCTTTCTTCCCTATTTCATCTTGTTGTCCCAAAATACAGCCCATAGAATTATCTAACACTGTCAGATACATAATCAATGGTCTTCCTTCAACCGGAGGGAGCAAGATAGGAGGTTCAAGCAGTTACTCTTTAATACTTTCAAATGCCCTTTGGAAGTCATTTGTCCACACACAACCTTGATCTTTCTTTAACAACTTAAAGATGGGCTCACACGTTGCAGTCATGTGGGAGATAAATCGGGACATGTAATTTAAACGCCCAAGGAAACCTCTAACTTGCTTTTCAGTTCTCGATGCTGGAATTTCTCGAATTGGTTTGACTTTATCAGGGTTAACTTCAATTCCTTTTTGGGTGACAATGAAACCTAACAATTTCCCTGGTCGAACACCGAAACTACACTTATTTGGATTCAAGTGGAGACGATACTTCCTCAAACGCTGAAACAATTTCAACAAATCTTCTATATGCCCTTCTTTAGTCTGGGACTTAGAAATCATATCATCAACATATAATTAAATTTCCTTGTGGATCATATCATGGAATAGGGTCGTCATAGCCCTCGGGTATGTTGCACCAGCGTTTTTCAACCCGGAGGGCATCACTCTGTAACAGAATGTTCCCCAGGGTGTGATACACATTGTTTTTTCCATGTCCTCAGGAGCCATTCTAATTTGATTATATCCGGAAAATCCGTCCATGAACGAGAATACTTTGAATTTTGTTGTGCTATCAACTAACATATCAATATACGGTAATGGAAAATCATCTTTTTGACTAGCTTTGTTTAAATCTCTATAATCTACGCACATGCAAACTTTTCCGTCTTTCTTTGGGATTGGGAAGATATTGGCAATCAATTTAGGGTACACTGATGTTACAAGAAAACCGACATTAATCTTTTTTAAAACTTCTTCTTTAATTTTTTCTTCCATATCAGGGTGAGTTCTTTGCAATTTCTGCTTGATTGGCGGGCACTCTGGCTTTAGCGGAAAATGATGTTCCACAATATCCCTATCTAAACCAGGCATGTCTTGGTATGACCATGCAAATATATCCACATATTCTTTCAACAATTTAATCAACTTGCTCTTTATGTTGGGATGCAACAATGCTCCAATCTTGACTTGCTTTGGATCTTCCTCTGACCATAAATTAATCACTTCCAAAGACTCTTTATATGGCTCAATAACACCTTCCTCGCGCTCAAGAAACCACGAAACCTCTTCTAGAATCTCATCACATTCTTCTTCTTCGACGCCATATACAGGATATTCAAAGTTGGGAGAGGGCATAAGGTCATTCTATTCAACGGGTTTTTTAATTAATCTACACATATAATTCATGATTACTTTTAGAAATTGACACACATAGGAAGTGATTATACAGATTACAATTATTATTTATTTTGAAAGGTTTTTTTTTCTGATTACCATTTTCCAAGAAAAAGCGGAAAATAAAAACACAATTTGGGAATCAAAGACAACTTTTATTATTAATTTTAAAGATCAAAGCAAACAGATAATCCCATACAATATCAACTTTCACCTTTGGCAGAGTGAAATATTTTTGAAAAGATTAACAAAAAAACAAATTAGTTTGAGATGTGTATACAAGAGGGAACATCAATGGTGATCCAATTCTGGACTCTAACTCCAGGTGTCATATAGTTCAGCAGCTCTTGCTCTGCTTCATCCTCCATAATAGCATTGATCATGGGAACAATTGGATGAATATAACCTCCGCTATGAAAGATATCTGGATATTTTCCCAAAGCAGACTTCGGCTTCATGTTCTTACCTTTATCATTCTTCACAAAAAATCCCAGACCAGCTATATTCTTATTTACAAGTGGATCGAGAATTTGCCCCCATACTTTACTAGGGCCATTACACATAACCTACTGAGCATCTTTAAAAGAAGCTATATAATTTTCATTTCCTCTTATATTATCAATGGATAAAGCTTGGAACTGAGTTCCAATAGCAGCTTCATCCGCTTCCACAACACTGAAAGAGGATAAATGAGATATTAACAAAGCGTGTTCTCCATTTATGATGACCATCTTTGCTTCACGCACAAACATAAACTTCTGGTGCAAAGTCGAAGTGATAGCCCCTGCCTCGTGTATCCGTGGTCGTCCAAGTAAACAACTGTAAGCGGGCACAATATCTATGACCTGGAAAGTAATCTAAAAAAAATGCAAGCCTATGTGAATATGCAAATCTACCTCCCCGATGACAGACTTCCTTGATCCATCGAAAGCTTTTACAATTATGCCACTCGGGCGCATGGGAACTCCTTGATACTTCATCTTTATAAGTGTGCTCCTTGGTATAACATTTAAAGCGGGCCCATTATCAATCAGCACATTTGACAATGAATCGTCCTTACAGTTCATGGAGACATGGAGAGCCAAATTATGATTCCTTCCTTCGTCAGGCAATTCGTCATCATAGAAACTTAGGTTATTACAGGATGTAATATTCCCTACCGCATTGCTGAATTGGTCCAACGGAATATCACTTTCCACAAAAGCTTGATCCAATTCTCTCATCAAAGATTCTCCGTGGGTAGAAGAGTTCATCAACAAGGCTAGAATAGATATCTTTGATGGAGTCTACAACAATTGATCTACGACCCTGTAGTCTCTCATCTTTATAATCTTCAATATATCATCCATATCTTTTTCCAGTGTAGTACCACTAGATTCCCCCACTTCTTTCTTGGGTTCAACACTTTTCACAATCTTCTTATCAGCATTAACGTTCCCTCAAATGACAGGTGCGAAAACACGACCACTACGGGTCACTCAGCTGGCCTCAACAATATTCTTGACATCAGACAAAGGTTAGATGAGAACTTACACACCATCCTCCAAGATTGTAGCATTGTATTTGTATGGCACGGCTTTGTCTAATTCATAAGGAACATGACCTGACAAGAAAATCACCACTAGAACAACAACTAGCTTGCTACAGTACTCAATCTCTATAGGGGCGGGAACACTGAAACAATGCACAATAAACGTTCACCCCTTCTTCAGAATACTTGGGCATCACAAAATCATTGCTGGAAAACATATCTTCACCTGAGGAAAATAATTCATCTACAGAAGCATACTCATCATCTGACACAGTCTCAGCCAAGAAATCTTCAATCACATTAATCCCATTGTAATCATCTCTATTTCCCGAAAATTTGATAGTACCATTGTCCAATAATAACTGAATACCCCTTCTTACAATGGAACAACCACGAGAATATCTGTAGAAAATCTGGCAAGACCAATAATGGTGTTCTACTTGACCATCCATGTGATAGAAAGTAGCGTGCAACTGCACCAAATCATCATTCATATGGTTCACGTCAAAGATTCGGAATTCTCCAGGACATCCAAAGACCATATTCATATCTTCCTCGTACTCTGCCCTTGGTATGATTATATGAATGAGACTTTCATCTATCATTTCCTGAAGATTAGATTTTATCTTATCACACCCCTGTATGTCTGTAATGCAAATAACACAACCAACATGGTCATACGTATAGTAACTAAACTCACAGAGGTCAGCATGCATCTTTACCAAATATCCTTTAACCAGGTTGATATAAAAAATACGGAAGTTCCCTGGACAACCAGCAACCATGTTTACATCATTTGTTCCTCCATGCTTTGGCAAAGGATTATCTTTTACGTTAGGGCCAACATGTTTAAAGGATAAAAGGCCATATCTCACCATCTTTTGTACTTCAGATTTCAAAGGATAACAGTTCTCGACATTGTGCCCTGGTGGTCCCTGATGAAAATCACATGTCTGGTTTGCCTTATAATACCAAGGAAAAAGTGATGGTATAACAGGGGGTGTCCTGGTCTGAACCAACTTCTTTTAAATTAACACCGAGAGTAACTCTGTATGGCTCATGGGAATAGAGTTAGAAGCCTCTCTCTTCTGATTATACCCCTGATTTCCCTGAGGGGATGGTCTTTGATAAGCAACTATGGTCGGATCCACATTGACAACTGGAGTTACCGAAGAAACCTGTTGGTGGCACTAATGATTTCTTCTAGGAGGATTAACCCTTCTCTCTTGAATGACATCATTTGTATCTCCTTCTTTCTTCTTGGCAAACCTGTATGAAGGCTTTTTGGTACTACCATAATTTTCACCTCTTGTTAAACTACCCTCTCTTACAGATTCTTCCAAACGAACGCACATACTCACCATTTCGGTAAAATCACTTGGTGCACTCACCACCATTATTTCATAGTAGAAGGCACCTAGAGTCTTCAGGAAAATATTCGTCATCTCTTTCTCTTCCATTGGAGGGATCACCTCGGTGGCTACTTCATGCCATATGTGATCGGTGGAAATAGAACTGACTGTTTTAAAAGCTGGTTCGCGAAATGTCGCAGTAAGCAAGAGTCGCCATCGTCTTTTATATTCTCCAACATGGAAAGGACAAAAGCACAGCAAAATTCCTTTTTCGAGATATCTCTCGGTTCGGGAGGTAGATTTATAGAAAGGGAAGGTGTTAGCACCCTTTCTATCCGTGGTTATCCACGGGCTCTTAGGTACTTGCTCTTATGTTTTCAAAAATTGTTTTCTTTTCAAGTGTGCGTGGGTTTTTGAAAAAGTTCATTTGAAAAACTTCTAGGTAACTCTTGTATCATTCCTCAAGAGTGTATGAAGTATTTGTTTGAAAACTTTTTGAAAGTGTAGGTGCGAAAAGATGTTTTTGTTTTTGAAAGAGCAAGTACCCAGGAGAATCTACCTACTCTAAGGAATTAGGCTGTGTAAGAGTCCTTTAGATAGTGATATCCCACCATTGAGAGGTAGGTAGCACCATCGTTGGAGTTATTCGGGTCAATTCGATTATTTGGAAAATGTGTGGTCACCGAAGCAATAGTAGGACGCCTTAGCGGTAACCCTAATTTCCTAGATCCTTTTTATCCAAGGCAACCGTTTCGAGGCAACTGGATCTTTGGACAAGAGGGCGACCTCTAAAACTTCCTATACTCAATGACCACGTTCGAGGCAACCAAGTGAGGCGTACCCTAGAAGTGGCATGTGCACATGTGTCCAGTTTAGTTAAGATTATCTTGTACATGTATTTGTGAGCTACGGATTGATTTTACTTTTCATACAAGTCTTGCAGGCATATTAACAGTTAAGAGTGCGGAAAATAAATTGCGGAAAGGTAAAGCTACGCTATTACAACGCGCAGGTCTATACATCGCCAAAAACAAAACCCGTTTGGAAAATAAATGCGAGAAAAGTAAAGAAAGCGGTAAAAGACCTAATTAACTATTACATCCTCGGAAACAGATACAAAAATGTGATCAAAAGGAATAAAAGCGCGAAAGAAATTAAATTCGGAACGTCTTAGGATTTTGACCCTTTTTGAGAAAAGAAAGTAATTTGGTCCTTTTTGCAATTAAATATTAAACCTAATTCTAATTAATTAATTAATTAAAAGAAAAATATTTTTTATGTTTTTTTAGGCCTTAATGAAATAAAAAGAAATTAAAAGTCAAGAAAACACTAATTCTAAATTTATTTTATTTATTATGAAAAGAATCAAAATTGAACCTAATTTAAACTAATTAATTTGTTAGTATTTTATTTACAAAAATAAACTAAGGTGAAATTAATAAATAATATAAAAATATTTTCATTTTTTGATTATCTGAATTTATTATAAAAATAATTTGTTAGTTAATAATAATAATAATAATAATAATAATAATAATTAAAAGAATTAAAAGAAAAAAGAAAATAAAAAGAAATAGCAAAACCAGGGGGGTGATGGCCCATGTATGGAGGTGTTGTTCTGGAAATTTTAGGCCCAATAGCACTCAAGCCTGTTGACTTCTGGAATTGTCCACATGCATGTTGACTGAGAATTATGATGTTCATCATCCTTTGGCCATTAGATCAATGCTTGAGGACACATGGCGCCTGGGATGTGGGAGTCCATGGTGGGACGTTTTGAGAATCCTGCATATGATCACATGATGAAAAATAGGAAACAAATATTGGGTGGACCTGGGAATCGAACCCAGGTCCCAATGCTTATTGCACGCGCTTTCCACCAACCCAACCACCTGCTTGCTTTGATATTATAAGGATAAACAAATATAATATTGGATAACTAACGCTTATGCTGTAAACAAACAAAACGCGCGCGTCATTTGAATACGCCAACCACACGTTAACACGTATTGTCTTCTTCGCTGAAACTGCAAGAAACAAGGTTAGATAGTGGGGGTTTTTAACCCCCACAACCTGCAAGCATGAAAAATAGCGATTAGCTCCTTGCTGCTCATAAATATTTCACGAGCATGGTGTTTGATTCGTCTGGCCTTGACGAATTCAACCATGGGCTTTAGAGTCTCTGATTTTTCCTATATCATAAAGCCCCAATTTGGAAGCTTCGAAACCCTAAGTTTCATCAATGGTGGTTTATGTTTCAGGGCATCTTAATCCAATTGAATCACACCAAAAGCTTCACCTGAGTTCTATGAACACAAAACAATCAACAAAAGATGTTAAAAATGCATGAATCGATGATTATGATTTTGGAAAGAAAAGTGATAAACCGTGAGTTCGTGTATGGTGATTTCTTGAGCTTTGGCGTTTGGTTTCGATTGCAAAAGGTTTCTGAGTGTCCCAACAATGTGTTTGAATCTTTAAATCTCCTTGAAAGGGCCTGGAAGTGAGAAAACAAATTTGACTTTGTTCTTGATTTTTTGAATATGGTTATGGCTCTGTATGCAGCAATCTCACGTGAATGGAATTAGGTTTATCTTATGCACTTATAGTAGAACTGAATTAGGGTAAATCTTGGTCCAAAAATCCATGGCATTATGGTTTGTATATTTGATTTTCAATCAAATATTTTTGCATCTTTTTGATTGCCAAAACTTGCTAATTTTGGAGATTTTGGTCCCCTTGATTGATACACGAATTCTCCATCATATGCTGACCACTTTTGCTTCACAAAAAGATTTAGAAATCATATCTTGGTATTTTCCTACAATTAAATTAATTAAATGAATTAAAAATCAATTAAAAATCCAATTAATTAATAAAAATAAGAAAATAATTCAATTTAATCTCAATGGGTCGTTCATAGGCCTTGGACAATGTTTCAAGAAGGAATTTGAGGCCCATTAGCAAAAATGATGTGTTTTGAGCAAAGTTGACTTTTGCAAATTCACAAAAATTTCCCAACTTCTCCAATGCATATCTTGCTCAATTTTGATCATATGAACATGTTCTTGGACATTTTGGAAAGGTATTGAAGTCCTATAACCAATGCCTTTGGTCCCATGTCATTTGGATTTACCAATCTCAAGGTATGGTCTTTGACTTAAAATGCCTTTTTGTTTACTTTTTAAATTGACCTATAATGTAGAAATTGATAACTTTTTGTGAGAGCATTTCTTGGACTTGGAATGTGAAGATGAGTTGTAGGAAATGTCATCCCCTTCAAAATGAGCATTGGATGGGATTTTTCTGATGAACCATGAAAAAGTTATGCCTTGGTCAATGTACAGTTGACTTTTCTACTGTCCAAAAATAGTAACTTTTGCATCTTTGATGATTTTTGAACCATGCTTGAGGAATCATGATCAAGACTTGATAAAATGATGATTGTGAGCTCAAAATAAGATGTTGACCAAAAATTTTGACTTTTGACTGTAAAATGACCATTTTGCCCCTGCAGTTGATTGTGAAGCAAATGGGACTTTTGACTATGCAATTTGATGCTGTGTGTCTTGAAACTTGGCATGTAGATGTTTGACAATGTATATGAGCACATGAGACTTGATTGAGCCATTGAAAATCCCAAATTTATTGAAGGAACCAAAACCCTAATTTTGGCTGGCTTAGGAGATGTTTGGACTGTGCAACCTTTGAGAAGTCTTGAACCATTTGGAGATGATTCTTGATAAATCTTGAAGAATATGGGAGGGCAAATTTTGGGGTACAACAGTTGCCCCTGTTCAATCTTCTTAGACCTGAGGATGTAGATTGGCTTGCGTGCCTTTCGTGATCCGAAGGTGGAAGATGATTGAACACTAGAGTGCCCAGAAAATTTGCACTCGCATAGTGGAATATCAACAATGTGATGTCAAGAATGGGCTTACAGATGCCATTTGGAGATACGATGGGTAGGAGGATGGGCTTATAGATGCCATCTGGAGATGTGACAGAACCTTGTCGGGAATGGGCTTATAGATGCCATTTGGAAATGGATAGTTGAATCTGAATAAGAAATAGAATGGCTTCCGTGTCTGGAGCATATCTAGTCTATATCTAATTGATGACGTCTAAATGAGTAGTAGAATGACCACCGCGTCTGGGGTATATCCATACTGCATCTGAATGAGTGACAGAATGTCATCCGAACCTGGATCGTATCTGGACTGTCTTTTGAATGAATCTGGACTAAACAATAGAATAGCATCCGGGTCTGGAGCATCTCTAAGTTGTCTTTAGAAGTTTGAATCGGAATAAGCAATAGAATAGCGTCCGGGTCAGGAGCATCTCTAAGTTGTCTTTGAAAGGAAATCTGAATAAGCAACAGAATATCATCCGCGTCGGGAGCATCTCTAAGCTATCTCTGAAAGGGAATCTAGATAAGTATCAGAATGTAGCCATATCTGGGTCGCATCTGAACCATCTCTAGAAGGGAATCTGGAATAAGTATCAGAATGTAGCCATGTCTGGATCGCATCTGAACCATCTCTAGAAGGGAATCTGGAATAAGTATCAGAATGTAGCCATGTCTGGATCGCATTTGAACCATCTCTAGAAGGGAATCTGAATAAGCAATAGAATAGCATCCGTGTCCGGAGCATCTCTAGGCCATCTCTGGAGAGAAATCTGAATAGGCAAAAGAATAACATCCGGATCTGGAGTATCTCTGAGCCATCTCTGACAGGAAACTCTGAATAAGCAAAAGAATAACATCCATATCTGGAGCATTTCCAAGCTATCTCTGAAAGGAAACTCTGAATAAGCAAAAGAATAGCATCCATATCTGGAGCATTTCGAAGCTATCTCTGAAAGGAAACTCTGAATAAGAAAAAGAATAACATCAGAATCTGGAGCATTTCTAAGCTATCTCTGAGAGGAAACTATGAATAAGCAAAAGAATAACATCCGAATCTGGAGCATTTCTAAGCTATCTCTGAGAGGAAACTCTGAATAAGCAAAAGAATAACATCCGAATCTGGAGCATTTCTAAGCTATCTCTGAGAAGGAATCTGAATAAGCAATAGAATAACATCCGAATCTGGAGAATTTCCAACCTATCTCCGAAAGGAAACTCTGAACAAGCAAAAGAATAACATCCATATCTGGAGCATTTCTAAGCTATCTCTGAAATCTCTTTAATGTAGATATGCCCTGGCTAGATACAGGTATCGAATCCACAATCAGTCGCTCACAGATATGCCCTAGATAGATACAGGTATCGAATCTGGAATTTCAAACTCTTCATGCAGATATGCCCTGGCTAGATATCGCTCACAGATATTCCCTGGTTAGATACAGGTATCGAATCTGGAATTAGTCGCTGACAGATATGCCCTGGCTAGATATAGGTATCGAATCTGGAATTTCGACAGTTGATATTAATCATCTTTGGATTGACCTTTTTCCTGAAAAGGCAAAACATCAGTTGTATGCAATGTCATGATGTATGAAATGCATGATGTCATGATGTTCAAAAATAAATGAGATAGTGTCGTATGCACTTTATCATGTATGTAAAATAGGAGATATGAAATGTGAATGTTTATGAATGTATTTCGTCTGGGGAAAATAAATCCTTGACGAATGTCGGGAAATTGTTGAATCCTGGGTTGATGTTGAAGAGTAGAGTTCTTCGTTTCCGCTGGGGATGTTGATTGCAAGAATAAACCGGCAGGAGAAGATGATTCCGTTGGGGAATAAACTTGTTGAAGAGATTACTCTGCGGGGAAATACTCTGTGGGAAGAGATGCTTCGCTGAGATTTTAATGAGAACTCCGCTGGGGATTCCATTGATAAGTTATGTTGGGGAATTTGATTAACTCTGCTGGGGGATAGGAAGAACTTCGCCAAGGACGATCTTTCCGTGGTAATTAGCTGAGGATAACCCAGTTAGACCCTGGTGGGGAATAACCTTTGGACATGGTCGGGGAGAGATATGTGTACTCTGCTGGGGACCAGCTTCCAGACTCTACTGGGGATAAGCTTCCAGAATCTACTAGGGATAAGCTTCCAGAATCTATTGGGGAGGATGATTCAACTCTCCTGGGGAAACTTTTGAAATATACTGGGGAAGTGGCTCCACTGGGGTGTCTGGATTCCGCAGGGGAACAATCTTATATTTCCGTTGAGGGATACTAAGACTGCCGGGGATGCTTGCTTAGGAATATCTGCATACTCCACTGGGGGAATATTGAGATCTTCTGGGGGTACCCAACCTCTTTTTAGGGCTGACAGTAGACTAACTCTGCTTGGAGAGAGTATTGCTGACTTGCTGGAGATATTGTGCCTTTTTAGGGCTGATGGGAGACCAACTCTGCTTCGGGAGTGTATTGCTGATTCTTGTCTTACTCTACGGGGAGTGAAGGTAACTTGGTCATGTTCTTCAGCTGAACTTACCTGGTACCTTGGTGGACAGAGCGATTTCACAGTTCGGACAATTCTTATTGCCCCAGTTTCTGAGGGAGAAGAAGGCCTATGAGGTCTTGATAACTGCCTATTTGACAAATCTTCTTCTGGTAGGCAAGTGACGAGATGCTGGGACATAGTCGTACGCTTTGATCCCTAACTTTTGCCTGGACCGCCCTTTCGGGTTTTCAGTCCGCCGGGATACCCATTTTTGCCCAAGCCGCCTTTTCAGGTTTTCGACTTGCCAGGTGTACAGATTTTTTCATTTTCATCCCTGATTTTTGCCCGAACCCTTTTGGTTCGCCGGGAAGCCCTTATTTTTTCCTAGGTGTGTCAACCTAGCGGGTCTTTGATTACACGTAGTATTTTTTCGACTATGTCCACGCTCAGGATGTAGGGAGTTGTCACTGTCAGTAGTGTGGTGTTGCCATATTAGCAGAAGATGTCTGATCAGGCCATATTCGTTACTGGAATTCATGTCCAATGCCCCAAGTGACTCGGATGGAGATTTTCCCCTGGCATTGGCATTTGAGAGATTCTCTGAATCTTAACTTGACTGCCCCAGATGACGGACAATGATCCTGCCATGCCCCTTGATTGGAAGTGCTTTTGTTCACTAGACATTCTTCGTGCGAACTTCTATGTTGTTCAAACAAATAGTCATATGCAAGCAATGTTATATTAAAAATGCAAAGCTTATGTCTGCTTTGAAGTTTTTGAAAATGCAGTTTTTCATAAAAACAAGTGAAATTTTTTATAAACTGTGATGTCAACTCGTTATTTTACCGCAAGCCTTAAGGAGTCAGGATACCTTTCATAACAATATGCTTTCGAACCAACCCATGCTTCAGCTAGGACTTTTGAGGGTTATAACGTGGCCTGGTTCACGGTTTAAGAAACAAAGGATAAGGGCTCAAGCTGTATTTGTACCCACCCGCTCTTCGTGATGTTCTTCAAACCTAAACTCAGCTAATCATGCATTAGACCTTGTTTGAGTCTTTGCTTTGATATACCAGTGATGGTTCGGATATTGACAGTTTATTTGGAATAGGCAATCATTCCCTTTTTTGTTGAAGGTTTGTAGGACCTCTTTCTTTTTTATTTCGCTATCCCTGTTTTTTGCCTGAAATGTTTCTTTTGTGATTACAGTCAGCGGGATGCCCCAGTTTTGTAAGTCTCCTTCATAGGTTTTGACTTATCGGGCTTTTATTTTTGAGAGATAACGACTGCCTGTCTTTATGATTATTCGGAACCATCACTGTCTTTTGTTTTGTAAGGACTTCTTTGGTGCCATTCGTTGTGCACCTGGATCAACTGAGAAGACTACCCTGCCCTAGGTTATGATTAAGGGTTTTAATTTTTTTGTGAAAAGAAAGAAAAACTCCTACTTCTTTGGCTCGAAGGGGTTGACGAGGGATTATCTTCCTTATAACTCCAGTGTTTAGGAATTGAAACAATGCCCGTACCTCATCAGCGGGGTCTGTTCAAAAGCATACTGTAAAGATCGTGGTATCGTTTTCGTCATCCTCCCTCAAGAGGCTTAGAATTTGAACATCACAAAAAATGAAAGTAGTTTGAATATAGTGAATACGAATATATTGATTCAAAACAGACATATGCGATGCATTGATAAAGTAATAAAGTTTTCTATGACAATAATTGTTTGAACAATCAAAGAAAAATACAACTTGAACATTCGAATGAACAAAAGTCTTCAATGATTCGGCAAAGGAGCAGTGATTATGTTTGGAGTCTCTGGTGCTTCAAACTGAATCTCTTTGGCATCAATCATGTCTTGCACCTTATTCTTCAAGGCCCAGCAGTTGTCCGTAGTATGCCCCGGGCTATCAGAGTGGTATGCGCACCTTCCGTTGGGATGATAGTTAGGAGAAGAAGTGTTTGGATTCCGGAGAGGAGCCCTTAAGGTAATCAGCCCTGCCTTCAACATTTGATGTAGCGCTTGATCCAGTGACATGTTGATCTTAGTGAACTGTCTTTTGGGTGCGACCTCCTTACGTTGCTGCCCCTGTCCTTGATGAGCAGGCATATGATTGGAGATCTGGATTTCCCCTACCTGTTGATCACGACGACTCTTTTTACCATGTACAACATTGGACTCTTTTTTCCCATGGTAAGGCTTTTTATGAGTATCAGAAGGTGCAGCTTCTGGAATCTTCCCACTTTTGATGCCAGCTTCGATTCTCTCCCCGGTCAAGATCAAATCTGTAAACCCAGCAGAAGAATTCCCAATCAGATGGTTGAAGAAAGGACCAGACAGGGTCCCCAAGAACATATCAACGAACTCACGGTCGGTCAGAGGTGGCTGCACCCTTCCAGCCAGGTCTCTCCACTTTTGCGCGTACTCTTTGAATCCTTCTCCCGTCCTAAGTGACATACCCTGGAGTTGGGTACGCGTGGGAGCAAGGTCGGAATTGTACTGATACTGCTTATAAAATGCAGTAGCCAAGTCATCCCAGTTACGAATATTGGCTCCATCCAGCTGATAGAACCATTCGAGTTGAGTCCCTGAAAGACTTTCCTGGAAGAAATGGATCCATAAGTTCTTGTCTGCAGTATACGGTTGGATCTTCCTCACATATGATCTGAGATGCAGCTTTGGACAGGATGCCCCGTCGTATTTTGCAAAAGCAGGTGCTTTGAATTTGTGAGGGATCACCACCCCAGAGGATAAACCTAGATCTTCGAAATCCAGGCCGAGAACCTTCTGTACTTCCATGGCGCTCAGACGGTCTTCCAGCTATTTGTACTTATCCTCAGCAGGAGGGTACTGTTCATCATTGAAATCCGTCTCGTTGTCAGAGACCACGGGACTAGGAACCTTTCTCTCTTGGGGACTGTATTTGCCCACAGATGGGGTAGTCAGCTCATCCTCATTTCGTGATCTATTCCCAGATCTGCGTCTAGGGTTGAACAAAATAGTCCTCTTCTTCTTCTTCTTCTCTTTCAGAAGCAGAGTCTTCAAATCCTGTTGACCCTGGGCTAGGCTCATAACCATATCTTGGAACTGGGCATTCTGGGCCTGGAGGGCCTTGATAGCTTGTTCATTGGATGATTTAGGATTCATGAAGATTGCTGAAATAAACAGCAAAGAAGATAAGTGACCTGTCAAAAGGGTACCTGTTATGCAATGATGTGTATGGTATATATATGCAATGTTTTCAAGGATCTCGCGTGGTAAACAAAGAAACTTGTTAGAATTTGAATTTTGTAGCTTGATTGAAGGGACTTCATGTTGCTGAGAGTCCTTCTTCAAGGGTCAAGGCTCACCATATCGAGTGGGTCATAGCCCCTGACAACCTTGGCTAGAGGAAAATAAATCCCCTTTGCCCCTTACTAGATATTTGATTCATCATGACCTGTATCACAAACCCTTGAGATCCTTGAAATGGGTTAGTCCTTATGCAGGATGTATGCAATGGTATGATGGTATGATGTTATGCTATGCGTGGAGTGATGTAAGTAAACCCTGTTATGAGCCCAGATTAAGGACTGTAAACAAACCCTGCAAGAAACTCATGTGTTAGGTAACAAGAATGTGCAAGTAGTCCAAGTTTAAAGGCACACAAGTCACACAAAGAGCCCTTAGAGTTTAGGCTAGCATGAAGTTTAGGTACTACCCTCTTGAAGTTGGTGGGCTCAAAACCTGTCCTATCAAAAGTAAACGGGTTCTAAGGAGCTCAATATCATAGGGTTGTTTTCTATGTTCATTGTTTTGATTTAGCCACTGAACTGGCGATCAAAATATTCCAAGAAAACAACCCTCAATGAGTGTAGTATCGAGTATCTACCAACTTCGGACTGCACCAAAGTCGGTCATCTCACTACCCCTAAAGAGGCCAGGATGGTCAAGTAAGGTTCCTAAGGTCAGTTGATGCTTCACGACACCACGCGGCGGCCCCGTACTCTCCTTGACTTGACTCGAGGGTTACCGGTACTCACCAAAGTGCCACATCAATGTAGCAACTACTTCAACCGTGTCGGTATACCCCGCACAGTTCCCTCACAGTTTGTTGCTACTTCTAAAAAGGTATCCCCCAGATCCGGGTTAGGATCTATGAAACTCCAAGACAAGCCCACAATATTAAAGCAAACAAAGCAAGCAATTGAAAACAAGAGTGGTCTAATCCTAAGGTACACCTCACTTATTAGTAATCCCCAGCAGAGTTGCCAGTTCTGTGATCGATGGAAATAGAACTAACTGTTTTAAAGCTGGTTCGCGAAATGTCGCGGTAAGCAAGAGTCGCCACCGTCTTTTATATTCTCCAACATGGAAAGAACAAAAGCACAGCAAAATTCCTTTTTCGAGATATCTCTCGGTTCGGGAGGTAGATTTATAGAAAGGGAAGGTGTTAGCACCCTTTCTATCCGTGGTTATCCACGGGCTCTTAGGTACTTGCTCTTATGTTTTCAAAAATTGTTTGCTTTTCAAGTGTGCGTGGGTTTTTGAAAAGTTCGTTTGAAAAACTTCTAGGTAACTCTTGTATCAGTCCTCAAGAGTGTATGAAGTATTTGTTTGAAAACTTTTTGAAAGTGTAGGTGCGAAAAGATGTTTTTGTTTTTGAAAGAGCAAGTACCCAGGAGAATCTACCTACTCTAAGGAATTAGGCTGTGTATGAGTCCTTTAGATAGTGCTATCCCACCATTGAGAGGTAGGTAGCACCATCGTTGGAGTTATTCGGGTCAATTCGATTATTAGGGACATGTGTGGTCACCGAAGCAATAGTAGGACGCCTTAGCGGTAACCCTAATGTCCTAGATCCTTTTTATCTGAGGCAACCGTTTCGAGGCAACTGGATCTTTGGACAAGAGGGCGACCTCTAAAATTTCCAATACTCAATGACCACGTTCGAGGCAACCAAGTGAGGCGTACCCTAGAAGTGGCATGTGCACGTGTGTCCAATTCAGTTAAGATTATCTTGTACATGTATTTGTGAGCTACGGATTGATTTTACTTTTCATACAAGTCTTGCAGGCATATTAACAGTTAAGAGTGCGGAAAATAAATTGCGGAAAGGTAAAGCTACGCTATTACAAGGCGCGGGTCTATACATCGCCAAAAACAAAACCCGTTTGGAAAATAAATGCGAGAAAAGTAAAGAAAGCGGTAAAAGACCTAATTAACTATTACATCCTCGGAAACAGATACAAAAATGTGATCAAAAGGAATAAAAGCGCGAAAGAAATTAAATCCGGAACGTCTTAGGGTTTTGACTCTTTTTGAGAAAAGAAAGTAATTTGGTCCTTTTTGCAATTAAATATTAAACCTAATTCTAATTAATTAATTAATTAAAAGAAAAATATTTTTTATGTTTTTTTAGGCCTTAATGAAATAAAAAGAAATTAAAAGTCAAGAAAACCCTAATTCTAAATTTATTTTATTTATTATGAAAAGAATCAAAATTGAACCTAATTTAAACTAATTAATTTGTTAGTATTTTATTTACAAAAATAAACTAAGGTGAAATTAATAAATAATATAAAAATATTTGCATTTTTTGATTATCTGAATTTATTATAAAAATAATTTGTTAGTTAATAATAATAATAATAATAATTAAAAGAATTAAAAGAAAAAAGAAAATCAAAAGAAATAGCAAAACCAGGGGGGTGATGGCCCATGTATGGAGGTGTTGTTATGGAAATTTTAGGCCCAATAGCACTCAAGCCTGTTGACTTCTGGAATTGTCCACATGCATGTTGACTGAGGATTATGATGTTCATCATCCTTTGGACATTAGATCAATGCTTGAGGACACATGGCGCCTGGGATGTGGGAGTCCATGGTGGGACGTTTTGAGAATCCTGCATATGATCACATGATGAAAAATAGGAAACAAATATTGGGTGGACCTGGGAATCAAACCCAGGTCCCAATGCTTATTGCACGTGCTTTCCACCAACCCAACCACCTGTTTGCTTTGATATTATAAGGATAAAACAATATAATATTGGATAACTAACGCTTATGCTGTAAACAAACAAAACGCGCGCGCCATTTGAATACGCCAACCACACGTTAACACGTATTGTCTTCTTCGTTGAAACTGCAAGAAACAAGGTTAGATAGCGGGGGTTTTTAACCCCCACAACCTGCAAGCATGAAAAATAGCGATTAGCTCCTTGCTGCACATAAATATTTCGCGAGCATGGTGTTTGATTCGTCTGGCCTTGACGAATTCAACCATGGGATTTAGAGTCTCTGATTTTTCCTATATCACAAAGCCCCAATTTGGAAGCTTTGAAACCCTAAGTTTCATCAATGGTGGTTTACGTTTCAGGGCATCTTAATCCAATTGAATCACACCAAAAGCTTCACCTGAGTTCTATGAACACAAAAAAATCAACAAAAGATGTTAAAAATGCATGAATCGATGATTATGATTTTGGAAAAAAAGTGATAAACCGTGAGTTCGTGTATGGTGATTTCTTGAGCTTTGGCGTTTGGTTTCGATTGCAAAAGGTTTCTGAGTGTCCCAACAATGTGTTTGAATCTTTAAATCTCCTTGAAAGGGCCTGGAAGTGAGAAAACGGATTTGACTTTGTTCTTGATTTTTTGAATATGGTTATGGCTCTGTATGCAGCAATCTCACGTGAATGGAATTAGGTTTATCTTATGCACTTATAGTAGAACTGAATTAGGGTAAATCTTGGTCCAAAAATCCATGGCATTATGGTTTGTATATTTGATTTTCAATCAAATATTTTTGCATCTTTTTGATTGCCAAAACTTGCTAATTTTGGAGATTTTGGTCCCCTTGATTGATACATGAAATCTCCATCATATGCTGACCACTTTTGCTTCACAAAAAGATTTAGAAATCATATCTTGGTATTTTCCTACAATTAAATTAATTAAATGAATTAAAAATCAATTAAAAATCCAATTAATTAATAAAAATAAGAAAATAATTCAATTTAATCTCAATGGGTCGTTCATAGGCCTTGGACAATGTTTCAAGAAGGAATTTGAGGCCCATTAGCAAAAATGATGTGTTTTGAGCAAAGTTGACTTTTGCAAATTCACAAAAATTTCCCAACTTCTCCAATGCATATCTTGCTCAATTTTGATCATATGAACATGTTCTTGGACATTTTGGAAAGGTATTGAAGTCCTCTAACCAATGCCTTTGGTCCCATGTCATTTGAATTTACCAATCTCAAGTTATGGTCTTTGACTTAAAATGCCTTTTTGTTTACTTTTGAAATTGACCTATAATGTAGAAATTGATAAATTTTGTGAGAGCATTTCTTGGACTTGGAATGTGAAGATGAGTTGTAGGAAATGTCATCCCCTTCAAAATGAGCATTGGATGGGATTTTTCTGATGAACCATGAAAAAGTTATGCCTTGGTCAATGTACAGTTGACTTTTCTGTTGTCCAAAAATAGTAACTTTTGCATCTTTGATGATTTTTGAGCCATGCTTGAGGAATCATGATCAAGACATGATCAAATGATGATTGTGAGCTCAAAATAATATGTTGACCAAAAATTCTGACTTTTGACTGTAAAATGACCATTTTGCCCCTACAGTTGATTGTGAAGCAAATGGGACTTTTGACTGTGCAATTTGATGCTGTGAGTCTTGAAACTTGGCATGTAGATGTTTGACAATATATTTGAGCACATGAGACTTGATTGAGCCATTGAAAATCCCAAATTTATTGAAGGAACCAAAACCCTAATTTTGGCTGGCTTAGGAGATGTTTGGACTGTGCAACCTTTGAGAAGTCTTGAACCATTTGGAGATGATTCTTGATAAATCTTGAAGAATATGGGAGGGAAAATTTTGGGGTACAACACCATCTTTGTGCATACTCTTTAAATGATTCCTTTTCTTTCTTGACCATTTCCCTGAGTTGATCACGGTCAGGTTCCATGTCCATATTATACTTATACTTTCTAATTAATGCTTTACCTAAGTCATTGAAAGTATGAATGTTGGCACTATCTAAGCTCATGTACCACTTCAATGGAGCACCAGTCAAGCTGTCATGGAAAAAGAGAATTAACAGGCATTGGTCATCATTATGAGTGGACATACTTCTCACATACATCACAAGGTGAGCACGGGGGCAGGTATTTCCCGTGTATTTCTAGAATTATGGTACTTTGAACTTTGCAGATATTTTCACATTTGGAACCAAACACAGATCATTCACATTCTGCCCAACAATTCTTTTCCTCTGAGGGCCTTCATCTCTTTCTGCATCTTATCAAATTGATCTTGAAAATCGTCCATTCGATCATAGAAGCCTAATCTTTCACTTGGCAGAGGAATAGGACGATAAACTTCATCATTAATAAATGGCACAACATTCACTGAAAGAGGCGCATAATAGTGGGTCTCATTTCTAGCAGCAGGAGTAATATGCACCACAAGAGGTGTAGGAGTAGCAACAGCTCAAACAACTAGAGCAGCTGGAGCATCAAGATTAAAACCCTCTGGCATGAAGTTTTCTGGAATTCCCCATGGATAACCCTGAGGCATACGATTCTGAGCAACAATAACAGGGGCAATAGAAACGAGAACTGATAGACCTTCAGAAGAAAATGTTGTTTGTTGAGGTTGAGAAAGTGGTGGCTGATTATAAGCAGCCACCAATGATTCCATCAAAGTAGTTAAATTGGCCATATCGGCCTTCAGAGAAGTAACCTTGTCGCGCAACTCGCGATTTTCCTATTCCAGATTCTCCATTTTCTTCTTGGAATTAGCTCGAGTATTATACTGGTGAGATAACTTGCTGAACGAAGCTGAGAAATTCAGTAAGACACCTGGGTATGAAAAGAAATGTAAGAAATATGTACTGGATAATGCATGATATGCAATGCACATGATTTATTTTATTATTAATAAATTCAAGGAACTCAAAGATTTATGAACAATTTGTGAATATTAAAGTACTAACATATTTGAAATACTGAAAAATCTCGTTATAATAAATTCCAAAATGGATTACATATTTTTTAGTACAAGTTTCAACAATCCCAAGTATAAAAAGAAGATATAATCTAAAACCCTAAGAAAGCAAAGCTGATGAAGCTCACTCCACACACTAACACTTTCTTGTGAATCTTGCGATATGAGCCTTCAACCTCTTGTTCTCTTCTGCATACCTATTAACAACCATTTTCCAATCACCAGAGCCGGGAAGTGAATGACTAAGCCCTGACTGAGTGATATAGGAAAATAAATCCTCTTGTCTCTCCATCATCTCTACAACACGACTCTCAAGAATATTAATCAAGTCATCTTTCTCCTTCAAGTCTATCTGGTAGGATATCTCTAAAGTCTGACACTTATCCTTCCAAGCTTCTTTCTCCTGTTGCATCCTGACTAGGGCCAACTAAATCTCTTCCACATCATCCAAAAGGGGAGGAGTGGTATTCACAAACATATCAGGCATAGGTGCTTCACGGGAATATGTCATCTTCAACTGAATTTCCCTTGCTTATACCCATTGAAGATAAGGCTCCAAAGAAACAACCCCTCTAGGTCCCAAGTCCTTTCTACTCTTCCTGTAAATATGATGCCAAGCCTTTGCAATCTACTCCTTAGCTTCCTTATGATTCTATCCCTCTCTAAGAAAGAAACCACTCAAATGAATACTATTTGGCTTATCCCTCATCAGATATCCAAGTTGTCGTCATGCAAGAACATAATTGTAGTTAATTCCTCCCTTTGTACCAAGAAGAGGTACATTGGGGAAACTACCACAACTATCCATAATCTCTACATCATGGTAAGCCTGATGGTACCAAACAATATCTGAATAAGTGAGAGCCATAATCTTCGGAGCCCAACAAGGGTCCTTTTTGACATCCCATAAAGCATCAGATCGAGGAAAGTGAGAAACAAACCACTGATACAACAAAGGCGTGCATCATATGATCATCCCTCCATGATAAGAATCCCGAAGATGAATGGAGTAATAAGCATCACCTAATAATGTAGGGACTGGATTCTCTATAAAAAATATCCTGATGGCGTTGACATCCACGAAGTTGTCGATGTTCAGAAATAAGAACAACTCGTAGGTAAGTAGGGCAAAGATGGCCTCAAAAGCAACTGTACTATTTATCCTAGCAAAGTAACAAGCTTTCTCTAATAAAAATTGAGCGGGTAAGACTCTGATTCCTCCTTTGGTAGTCATGTGGGCCTCAATCTCAGACTTCCCCAAATGAATCAAAGAAGCAATCTCATGAGATTTTGACCCCCCCTCCAAACCAATGAAAGGAACACAATCAGTAATAGGTAATCCTAATAGATAAGAATACTCCTCTAATGTAGGCATCAACTGATAATCAGGAAAAGTGAAACATCGATACATCAGATCATAGAACTGGACCAAAGTCGAGGGAATACCCTCCTTCATCCTAAGCTTCATGAGAGACACGATGGATCCATACTTCTTGTGAAAATCTGTAGAACTCTTAATCTCGGGAATTAGACTCATCAAATCATTTATCTTGGGATTCTTGAAACTGTACTTCCGAGTCTTTCTTTTTCTAGAATCCATGGTCAAAAGTATTTGGGGTATTCAGAAAGAGTTAACTTTAAGTCCCTTGAACAACAATGTCTTAAAATATGCTCATGGGTGCATGAATGCATGATGCAACAATCACACACAAGATCACAAACATGGTTCATAAATTTGACATCGCGAGAATGTAGTCAAAGGTACTATCCATAAGGTATGGTCTAATAGTTTATCACCTGCTGAATAAGGTTCTAAGAGGTTCCCAGAGTCTACATCCTTCCTTCGAATATCACCAACGTCCTGATTGACTCGGTAATTAGTAATATTCTCAGGAAAAACTCGTCCAAGTTTAGTATCGCGTGACAACCATTTCTGGATCACTCCATCATAGCTTCCGCACTACACCTAAAAGGCCAAGATGGGTTAAGGGTTTTACGGTCCTCAGTTTCAACAGGCTCCCAGGTCGAAAGAAGCACGTCTTCCTGATTACTCGGTAAACGACACTACATTCAAAGGGGCCTCCACTGAGTGGGGGATCTCATGCCTCCTTTTTTGGGATTACTCCCTCAAAGTTAACATGACTATACCGCCCGTACTATCTTAAGTTTGCCCAAGTCCGGGTATAGGACTTATAAGAAATCACCAAGCACCCTGAAAACTAGGAAAATCCAGACAAACATATATACAACACATAATATACAACAAATAATAGCATATACACAGATAAACAAAGATAGGATCAACCCACTTAGGGATGGACCAGCAATAGGCCAATCTTTCCCCAGTGATGTCGCCATTTTTCTGTAGCGGTAGAAATGTTGAGACTAAGCCATTGGATTAACTTGACTCGCGCAGATCAAAAATAAAAACTGACACCGCACTTTATTATTTCCAAAGGAACGGGAAAAGAGTGAATAACCCAAAATAGGGGGAGAGAATATAGGTAAGGGGGTTGGTTATGCAAAGGGAAGGTATTAGCACCCTAAACATCTACGGTACTCTGCATAAACCTCTTTGAAAATCTGTGTATTTTGGCTATAAATGTTGTGTACAAAAATAGATGGTGGGGATGAGAAAAGAATTATTTTTTACAATTTTTGCACCCGCCACGGTTGCAAACCTTTAGTGCCTACGTACCACCTTTCGTGCAATAGGGGATCAAGGTAAACATAGTCCACCTTTAAAAATTTTAAAACACAAGGGTGTTGGTTAATTTTTTAAGAGATGAGACATCATTGTCGTATCTGAGTGAAAAACATACCTACTACCCACGATCATGAGAAGAGAGAATTTGCATCATCTCAACATGGAGGATATGGCTTGGATTTTAAAATCAACAAAGCCTCGCTCAACACCCAAGTGGAAAATATCTCACTTCACTACATATCATAGAAGTATAATAGCTCGCATCACTATAATGATTGACAAGAGTCTAATCTTTGAAAAAAAAATTTAAGATAAGAAGCCAAAGTGGCAAAATGGTTTGAATGAGATTGATTGACTTTTAGTCTTCTCCCAAAAATGTCAAAGTATTATTAAGCTGGTGAAAGTTTAATTAAGAAAATATTTTGAAAATGCATGGACCTAAATCTAAGTTTATTATGAAAGCGGTTCAAGTTTAGAAAACAAGAATAGTTTTGAAACGGAGGGAGAGGACTTTTTAAATTAAAGAAGATAGGAGGAGATGAAGGGTTTATCCTAAAGCATAAGATAAAATCTATAGAAAATAACCGTCTAACCATTAAGAAGCCAACACTTGACACAATGAGTCAAGTAGTAATAACAATCCTCTTAAGAAAACCAAGCTTCAAATGTATTAGGTCTTTCAAAAAAATTGGGCAGAGTAACGACTGTATACAGATGAATTCTTGATCACAAACAAAACATGTAATAAAAACAACTTGCACACAAAGAAAACAAACAACCAAATGTCTTGGGGTAAACCCCAAGAACTCAAGACAAAATAGCGATGAAAGTCACAAGGTCTCAAGGTAGGCCAAGGTCTCTAATCCTAAGTCCAAGAAGTCCATCACTCCATAATGCAAAGGATAGTAACCAAAAAGTCCAAGTAACATTAATGTTTTTTATGGTTCAAGTTAATTATTAGGTATCTTCAAAAAGAAAATAAAAATGACATAAAAGTAAATGCTCAAGTGAGCAAAGATGAAAATAGCATGAAATGTAAATGCTAAATAAAATGGTGCATAAAGTAAAGGCATAAAATAAAAGCATAAAATAAAGGGAATAAAGTAAAAGTCAAATGTTAATGAATTAGTAATTAGAGGTTAGTTGAATGACCATCTTAAAACATGTATTTGAAAACTCATTAGAAGAATGATAAAATCAAATCCTCTCAACAACAAGTTTCATTTGCTTTTTGTCAAGTATATCATTCATTTTCAAAATCTCAAGACAACAATAAATGATCAATGATGTTTAAGTGATTCACTTTGACCAAAGCTTATAAAGATTCATTAGAGGATTGATAAGACCGAAACCTCCTAACAATGAATCTCAAGATTATTGGATCAAAGGTTTCAAATTAACATACTTGGGCTTGCAAACATAGATTTGGGCAACAAATGATCATTTCTCAAATCGGGACAAATTTTAGCACTATGTTAAGCAATCGTAAGTGGACTTATATAGAAGTCACACATATTTTGTGGCCGGTCAATAGCAATTTATGTGCCATATGTTTGGAGAGATGATATGTAGATCACCCTCTAACAACATGTAGCACAATGAGAAAGGGATAAGAGGAAGAGGGAAATGATATAATTGAAATAAAAATTTAATCAAACTATCATTAAAATCATTAATCCATTTTGGTGGAATTAAACTCAAAAGTCACAAGGTCAGAATATATACAAAAATAAAATTGTATTTAATGAATAAAATAAAAAAGAAAATGATTTTTGAAATGAAAATAAAAGGGAAAATGGAAAACTATATTCAAAATATCAAATAAAAATCAAAAGAGACCATAGAAAAATCAGAAATGATCTCAAATATATTTATAAATTATTTGGTAATTTTTTTAAATCAGAAAAGTATTTTTAAACTGATTAAAATTACTCAATTAAGTGAAAAAAGATCAAAAATAGTAGAAGTCAAAAATAAAATTCTAGAAAAATTTTAGAAGGTCAGAAATAAGAATGATTTTGATGAATTTTTACTGAATTTAAAAATGTCAAAAAGCATTTTTAACCAATTAAAAACAAACCCAAACAAAGGAAAAATTGTAAAAAAATATCAAATCTGAAAATAAAATTATGAAAAAATAAAAATCAGAAAGAAAATATTTGAAAATATATTTTTGAATTTTTTCATAATTTTTGAGTCAGAAATGAATTTTCTATGATTTTTTGAAGTTTAAAACATTTAAATATAAAAATCAGAAATAAAAAATAAAGCCAAAAAAATATAGACCATTGGTTGAGAGTAAAAACGCATTAGTCAGTTAATCCAATGGATTAAACGTGTTGTGCATATCATGGCCTTTAATGAATAAAACATGTGATCGGTTATTAAATCAGATTTGAAAAAAATGCGTGGTAAATTCTCATTGGTTGAAGACGGACACGTAGGTCATCTTCAAACTCTGTCCACGCGATTTGCAGGATCATCAAATGGAAAAATTAGAGCTTGAGACTGGTACCATTCGCTTCGTCTCTTCAAGACGATTCCAATGGTACCTTCTCGAAAAATTTATGTAAGATGTAGCTCAGTCGTTTCAGAAGGAAAGATTTGAAAATGGATTTGAAATTCATGGCCAAACTTACTTCCAGTTGAAAACAAATGTTGTAACTAGAATCATAATGATGAGAGCTTTATTATAGTACCAAAGTTTGAGAGAATTAATTAAGGAATCTACCTATTAAAGTTTAAATTCAGAGCTCTGAAACTTGACTTGGCTAGCGCGATTTAGGAAGTTTTAGAGCTTGGTTCTTCTTCTGTTAGCTTTAGTGAAGTTTAAGGATGAAGAATTGACAAAGAAAATGGATTGAGGAAAGCTGTAAAACCAAATTCGAAGTTGCAGAAAAGTGGGTTGAAGAGAGAGTTTAGCAGGGAAATTCTGGCTATCTAAGCTTGAGAAATTGAACGACGTGTGACTCTCTATTTATAGGGAAGCTAATGGAATGCTTAAGCGTATGAAATAATAAAAACATAATTATTCTAATTAATTTTACAAATAAAAAAGACTTAAAATCTAATTAAATGAGAAAAGTTAATTAAGAAAACCTAAAAGACTATTTTTTTGATTTTATGTAATATTCAAATT
The DNA here is from genome assembly GCA_948472305.1 of Vicia faba. Lineage (NCBI taxonomy): Eukaryota > Viridiplantae > Streptophyta > Magnoliopsida > Fabales > Fabaceae > Vicia > Vicia faba. Next base: position 1,164,129,126 of record OX451736.1, read on the forward strand.
TTTATATGTTTTAATTTTAATTGTAAAAAAGAAATAAATTAGTGGAAATGGAGTTTCAAATAGAGAATCTGATCGTGCCCTAGCCATGGTAACTCATCATCACAATGTTAAAGCTTGCATTTTCTTATTCAAACATGTTCTAAACACCATGATGAACTCATCTTGCACATGAAATTAGTTAAATATACATAGATTAAAAGATTTGAATTCAAGAAAATTACCAAAACAAGTGGGCTTGTGTAAGTTATTCCAAATGTAAATAGATTTGTTTATTGACTTGGTGATATTCCTGGGAGTTTCAGGAACATGATTTAAGGCTTGGTTTTGATTGAGAGTGGCTGGAAATTTTGATACGAGTTTGCACCTTTCTTTGAAAATTTGTGATTTTGAAACCTTGCTTCTATGGCAGCCACTTTGTATCTTTTGCACTTGAGTGTTGCATGTATTTATAGAGGAATGAAATGGATCAAAACAAGGCAAGGATCTTGTATCATTATGTCACAATTCATTGCAAAGAAAACACATTGAAATCTTTCTAAAATTGTTTTAAAAACATGTCAAACTTGAAGATTCTTGTTTCCAACATGTTTTCACGGTTTTGGAAAGCTCTTAAAATGGATTTGAAATTCATGGCCAAACTCACTTCCAGTTAAAAACAAATGTTGTAACTAGAATCATAATGATGAGAGCTTTATTACAGTACCAAAGTTTGAGAGAATTAATTAAGGAATCTACCTATTAAAGTTTAAATTCAGAGCTCTGAAACTTGACTTGGCTAGCACGATTTAGGAAGTTTTAGAGCTTGGTTCTTCTTCTGTTAGCTTTAGTGAAGTTTAAGGATGAAGAATTGACAAAGAAAATGGATTGAGGAAAGCTGTAAAACCAAATTCGAAGTGGCAGAAAAGTGGGTTGAAGAGAGAGTTTAGCAGGGAAATTCTGGCTATCTAAGCTTGAGAAATTGAACGACGTATGACTCTCTATTTATAGGGAAGCTAATGGAATGCTTAAGCGTGTGAAATAATGAAGTTTGGAGAGAAATCGTGTGAAGTTGCAAACATGAAAAGTGTGACTTCTATTTTTCTCAAAACACAACCAAAACTTGTGTTTCAAGGTGCTAATCACTTCTGGAAGATTGCTAAACATGCTTAGAAGTAAAAATGTGCATAAATTTTGTGTTTAGAGGCTAAATCATGAATTTAAAATTTTGACTTTGGAGGAAACTTTAGTCTCAAGGTACCATCTTTGAATCAATGGTGTGCACGATTTAGGGAACCTTAGGACTTAACTATTGATTCTTTGGAAAGATGACATCACAAACTTTACAATATGAAAAGAATGGAATCAAATGGATGCATGAGCTGAAAGTTGTGATGAGTCAAAGTTGGAAAAAATGTTGACTTTTTGTACTTAGAAAAATACTAAGTTTTTCTTCAAAAATGACCTATAATGTCTTGCATCCCAACATGGCCTTCCACTTAAAATTTGCTCTTGACCCAAAAATAAGGAATGAAGTAGACCTCTTGAATGACATTTTGAGACTTGAACCATTTAAAAACTCCAAAATTTGAGAAAGCTATGACTTTGTGAAGTTGGTGAAAATTCATGAGATGACCTATAATCTTTTGCATCCTTAGGGCATCTTCCATCCATTTTAAAGCTTTGAAAATAAAATAAGAGTTGAAGTTCACACATTTAAGATAATTTTGGAAAAAAAATGGGCTCAAAGAGATAAAAATTGACCAATTTATGATCTTTTGAAGTCACACAAGGGAATTTGATGGCCTAGCTAGAGGACTTGTAATCTTTCTCAATCATTAGGCATCTTCCACATAAAAGTTTCTTGAAAATTTTGACGTGATTTATTTATAACCCTTTAAAGAGAAGCATGTATTTGGAATAACTCAATAATACCAAAATATGAGCAAGATATAGCCCTTAGAAGTCCAAAACCCTAGCTCCTAGAGCAACAAAATGCTTTGGAAACCCTTTTCAATTTTGACAAACTTTCTTGCACAAATACTTTTGTCATATAAATATAAGTTTTTGAGGATGGTAATGGGAAACCATAGCAACCATAAACACTTACAAATATCAAGAATTGATGGAAAAATGCTCTTATGACCAAGATATCAAGAACTTGTCCAATTAGGTCAAACCTCTTCAATCAACTTTTATATCTTTGAACTAGGTTTGAAAACTTGAGGCATGATGAATCATAATAGACTTTGTCATGATATTACCTCAAAATATCTTCAATTATGTGTCTTGAATCTCAATGAAGATTTGTTGAAGAAGGCATGGAGATAAACTCATGAACTTATAGATCAACTTGATGGAATGTGTTGTGCTCTCACCTACAATATCATCAATTAAGGAAAAAATTCATTTTATTTATGACTTAAAAGTTAATTAGTACAAAAAATAGATAATCACAATATACAAGTCAAGGTGCTTGGTGATTCCCTATGAGCAAAGCTAAAGATAAGGAGAAAAACCAAACCCTAATGTGATCTTGTTGTAATTGAATTGACATGAGATGCTAGAGGGATCTTAGGGGAAAACTTGGGGTACAACACAAGGAAACTAACTTCCTTCAACCAGAACTCACACTTCGACAGATTTGCATACAACTTCTTCTCTTTCAGCACCTGTAACACGATTCACAAATGTTCCGCATGATCTTCTTCTGATTTTGAATAGATCTGAATATCATCAAAGAAGACTACAACAAACTTATCTAGATATAAATGGAGGGGTCAATTCATATACTCCCTAAAAACACCTGGTGTATTAGATACACCAACAACATCATAATGTACTCATAAAGACCATACCTCGTTGTAAACATCATCTTCATAATATCATATGGTTTAACACGAATCTAATAATAACCCAACCTCAAATAAATCTAGTTGAAAACGCAAACACCCACCAACTGATCCATCAAGTCATCAGTTAGGTCTCTGATTTTATGGTTGGCAACAATTTTGGTAAAACAAATAGTTGACACCATTTCTATCAACATGTTCTATTTGGGACCAACATGTATTTCAGCCTAATATTGAGCAAGATGTCATTACATCTTGACCAGCTGGTACAACAGGTTCTGCAAATGCCTTATTTGACAGATGTTTCAACAGATGTTGTAACATGTTGCAACAGAACATCATATCATTACATCTATATATTTATTCTTGAATATTTGATTGAAAAGTATGGGATTCTGGAGGTTTCTAGCACTCATAAAGGCGTAACTAATCAAGGATTGTTAGGAATAATTTCATATATGATTTATTTTATAAAAAGGATCCTTGAGACTTTTTAGGAAATATTTGAAAGATTTGTTTTTGTTTCTAATTCTATGGAGAATATTCTGTAGGGATTTAGAGCTAAAGATTATATCTGAATGAAGAGCCCAAGCCCAACTGCAGAAGCCTATATAAGGAGTCATCCAAGACCTAGATTTTAAGCATAGATTTTATTGTAAAACCTTATGAAAAATAAGGGTTTAAGGTTTGATAGTCCTTAGGTTCTTCGTGTGTTTTTAATTGTACACCCTCATGTATCTCTGATACATTTGAGTTGACTAATTGTTACTTACTTGTCAAGTTATTATTCTCACTCAAAGCCCGTAGGCATGAGTCGAGTATTATTCTTAGTGAAGTGTAATACGGTGGAAGAACTAACTTTTTTTAGCATTATATCGGAAATTTTGCGGTTAGCAAGAGTCGCCACCGACTTTTCTTTTATCCAATATAAGGAAAGGCTGAAAAGAATAGGAAAAACCTTGATAGATTTTGAGTATGGGGGGTAAGTTATAAAAATGGAAGTTGTTAACACCCTTTTCATCTGTAGTTATCTACGGGTTCTTAATCGCTAGCTCACTTTGAAAATTTGCTTTGTGTGTGATTTAAAAATATTTTTGAAAATCCAAAGTACGACTAACTTTGTAATTATTCTTGTATCAGTCCTCAATAATGCGTACAAAGTATTTTTGAAAACATTTGTTTTGAAAGTGATGTGAAAAAATTGTTTATTTGTGAAAAAGGTTGTGAGCAAGCGATTTAAAAGTTCCTTACCCACTAAAGTATTTGTTATTCTTTTCCTTCTCCTTTAGAGACAGTGTTATCCATGCCATTAGTTGGCAGGTAGCCCTATCTATTGGATGTTAAGGGACAGGCGAAGGGTTGTCGCATGGTCATAGAAAGCAACATGCAAGGATACTTTAGCAATTCGAAGGGACTGTCATCATATTATTCGTAGGCAATAAGGGACTAGATCATCTTTTCGTAGGCGACTCGAGGGACATTGTGGGACTATGAACTTTATTCTAAGGGACTATGATGATTTAATCGAGGGTCATTGCTAAAGTACCCTTACTTCTAAGGGACATGACCATGTTTCCGAAGGCAACAAAGAGAGGTTACCCTAGAGGTGCAAAGTGTGCAAAGGTGATTCAGTTCAGTTATATTATCTCGAGTTAAGTTTTTCTAACGTTTGTTTTGTCTTTTCATACAACCCCTATTAGCATACATCTAACATTTATGTATACAGGTATATAAAATATAAGTGAGAAAAGTAAAACCCTAGGACTATTACATAGCTTCGGGACAATTTCAATATCTAATAAAAACCTTGCAAAAAATTAAACACTAAGCTATTACAATTTTTATACAACCTATACACTTGTCTAAAAATAAATAGCGAATAAATAAAAATACATGTTAAATTTTTTTAAAAAAAACCTAAATGTCTAAAATGTCACATTTTTTTTGTATTTTTGGGTTAATTTTAAGCATTTAGAAAATAATTGGTTATCTAATTCAAAATTAATTACAAAGGTTAATTAATTAAAAAAACTAAGTCTAATAAAATTGAATTAAAAATATGTCCAAAATTAGATTAATTAATAAAAACCCTAAGACTATTTTTTTATGGATTAAAACGATTAGTAGAAAATTAAATAAGAAATAAGTAAAAATTATGGAAAGTGGAAAAGATTAGAAAACAAATAAAATATGGTTGCAAGCGCCCAGGCTTAAACCCATGCCATCTCCTTTGCCGAGCAAGAACACTACCACTGCGCCATGAAACAAATAGAATCTTATGCCCTAGAACTATCATTTTTATTCCTCATGTTAAAAATTGCATGTAAGGCTTCAAACATGTTCTAAACAATCATGCTAAGCGATCTTAATTGTTAGAATCAGTTAACAATGCATATAGCTTGTAATACGAATAATAAAAAATAATGCAAACCGGACATGACATGTATGCAAGTTTTAGGTACAAATTGGCATAGAAAGTTACATATTCTTACCTTGGAGATGTTATGGAAGTGATTTAAGATGGTGGTTTGGACTCAATCAAACTGGAACTTGATATTCAGTGGTGCACTTTCTTTGAAAATTTGTGATTTTTGAGACTTTTCTTGAGGCAAAATTTTTTGTGTCATTGTAGTGTGAGAGCTTGAGTATTTATAGAGGAGGAGATTTAAGTCACCAAAGAAGGAAGGAATCAAGTGATCATGGTTGTAATATGGTGGGAGTACTGACTTAGTTTTGCATTTAGCGCAAATGTTGCGAATAGCAAGAGTCGCCACCAACTTTTCTTTTATCCAATAATGAAAGGTGAAAAGAACAGGAAAGACCTTTTAAGATTTTGAGTTCGGGGGGAAGGTTATGAAAAGGGAAGGTGTTAGCACCCTTTTCATCTGTAGTTGTCTACGGGCTCTAAATTGCTTAGCTCACTTTAATTTGTTGTGTGTGTGCTTTGAAAAGGTTTTTGGAAATGCAAATGTAAGGCAGTCTGCTTTATAACAACCCTTGTATCGGTCCTCAAAAGTGTTAAAGCGTTTGAAAGTAATTATTTTGAAATTGTGAGGTGTGAAAATTATTTTAGTTTGTAAGCAAGCAATTAAGGGTATCTTACCCACTTAAAGGTCTTTCATTATTCTTTTCCTTCTTCTTTAAGGATAGTTCTATCCGTACCATTAGTTGGTAGGTAGGCCCGTCCATTGGATGTGAAGCGACAGATGTTGGCTCATCATTATGGTCATAAAAGGCAACATGTAGGGATACCTTAGCAATTCGAAGGGACTGTCATCATATATTCGTAGGCAACTTTGAGGGACATCACAGAACTATGATCTTTATGACGACTTAAACCAAGGGTATTTGTTATGTTATCCCTACGTTCGAGGGACATGACTATTGTTATTCCGAAGGCAACAAAGAGAGGATACCCTAGAGGTGCATGTGCGCAAGAGCAATTAAGTTCAGTTATTTATCTTGATCATGGTTATCTATAGATTGATTTTAAATCTTTCCATACAAGCCTATCACTAACAGTTAAATATATACATACATGCAAGCATAATATAGGTGCAGAAAGTAAAGTGTGGAAAAGTAAACCCTAATTAAGCTATTACAAGGCTTTGGGGCAGATACAATAGTATAAATTTGCGAGAAATAAAACTATAACTATTACAAAAAATTGTGCGACATATACAATTTCTCTAAGAAAGTAAAGGGGCAAATAAATAAGAAAATGTTAGAAAAGATGTTTTAAAGTCCTCAAAACTAAAACGTTAGAAATGAAATTTTTTTGTGTATTTTTTCAGAAAATAATTTAAGTTAATAGTTAATAAAAACATAATTATTCTAATTAATTTTACAAATAAAAAAGACTTAAAATCTAATTAAATGAGAAAAGTTAATTAAGAAAACCTAAAAGACTATTTTTTTGATTTTATGTAATATTCAAATTTTTATATGTTTTAATTTTAATTGTAAAAAAGAAATAAATTAGTGGAAATGGAGTTTCAAATAGAGAATCTGATCGTGCCCTAGCCATGGTAACTCATCATCACAACGTTAAAGCTTGCATTTTCTTATTCAAACATGTTCTAAACACCATGATGAACTCATCTTGCACATGAAATTAGTTAAATATACATAGATTAAAAGATTTGAATTCAAGAAAATTACCAAAACAAGTGGGCTTGTGTAAGTTATTCCAAATGTAAATAGATTTGTTTATTGACTTGGTGATATTCCTGGGAGCTTCAGGAACATGATTTAAGGCTTGGTTTTGATTGAGAGTGGCTGGAAATTTTGATATGAGTTTGCACCTTTCTTTGAAAATTTGTGATTTTGAAACCTTGCTTCTATGGCAGCCACTTTGTATCTTTTGCACTTGAGTGTTGCATGTATTTATAGAGGAATGAAATGGATCAAAACAAGGCAAGGATCTTGTATCATTATGTCACAATTCATTGCAAAGAAAACACATTGAAATCTTTCTAAAATTGTTTTAAAAACATGTCAAACTTGAAGATTCTTGTTTCCAACATGTTTTCACGGTTTTGGAAAGCTCTTAAAATGGATTTGAAATTCATGGCCAAACTCACTTCCAGTTAAAAACAAATGTTGTAACTAGAATCATAATGATGAGAGCTTTATTACAGTACCAAAGTTTGAGAGAATTAATTAAGGAATCTACCTATTAAAGTTTAAATTCAGAGCTCTGAAACTTGACTTGGCTAGCACGATTTAGGAAGTTTTAGAGCTTGGTTCTTCTTCTGTTAGCTTTAGTGAAGTTTAAGGATGAAGAATTGACAAAGAAAATGGATTGAGGAAAGCTGTAAAACCAAATTCGAAGTGGCAGAAAAGTGGGTTGAAGAGAGAGTTTAGCAGGGAAATTCTGGCTATCTAAGCTTGAGAAATTGAACGACGTATGACTCTCTATTTATAGGGAAGCTAATGGAATGCTTAAGCGTGTGAAATAATGAAGTTTGGAGAGAAATCGTGTGAAGTTGCAAACATGAAAAGTGTGACTTCTATTTTTCTCAAAACACAACCAAAACTTGTGTTTCAAGGTGCTAATCACTTCTGGAAGATTGCTAAACATGCTTAGAAGTAAAAATGTGCATAAATTTTGTGTTTAGAGGCTAAATCATGAATTTCAAATTTTGACTTTGGAGGAAACTTTAGTCTCAAGGTACCATCTTTGAATCAATGGTGTGCACGATTTAGGGAACCTTAGGACTTAACTATTGATTCTTTGGAAATATGACATCACAAACTTTACAATATGAAAAGAATGGAATCAAATGGATGCATGAGCTGAAAGTTGTGATGAGTCAAAGTTGGAAAAAATGTTGACTTTTTGTACTTAGAAAAATACTAAGTTTTTCTTCAAAAATAACGTATAATGTCTTGCATCCAAACATGGCCTTCCACTTAAAATTTGCTCTTGACCCAAAAATAAGGAATGAAGTAGACCTCTTGAATGACATTTTGAGACTTGAACCATTTAAAAACTCCAAAATTTGAGAAAGCTATGACTTTGTGAAGTTGGTGAAAATTCATGAGATGACCTATAATCTTTTGCATCCTTAGGGCATCTTCCATCCATTTTAAAGCTTTGCAAATAAAATAAGAGTTGAAGTTCACACATTTAAGATAATTTTGGAAAAAAAATGGGCTCAAAGAGATAAAAATTGACCAATTTATGATCTTTTGAAGTCACACAAGGGAATTTGATGGCCTATCTAGAGGACTTGTAATCTTTCTCAATCATTAGGCATCTTCCACATAAAAGTTTCTTGAAAATTTTGACGTGATTTATTTATAACCCTTTAAAGAGAAGCATGTATTTGGAATAACTCAATAATACCAAAATATGAGCAAGATATAGCCCTTAGAAGTCCAAAACCCTAGCTCCTAGAGCAACAAAATGCTTTGGAAACCCTTTTCAATTTTGACAAACTTTCTTGCACAAATACTTTTGTCATATAAATATAAGTTTTTGAGGATGGTAATGGGAAACCATAGCAACCATAAACACTTACAAATATCAAGAATTGATGGAAAAATGCTCTTATGACCAAGATATCAAGAACTTGTCCAATTAGGTAAAACCTCTTCAATCAACTTTTATATCTTTGAACTAGGTTTGAAAACTTGAGGCATGATGAATCATAATAGACTTTGTCATGATATTACCTCAAAATATCTTCAATTATGTGTCTTGAATCTCAATGAAGATTTGTTGAAGAAGGCATGGAGATAAACTCATGAACTTATAGATCAACTTGATGGAATGTGTTGTGCTCTCACCTACAATATCATCAATTAAGGAAAAAATTCATTTTATTTATGACTTAAAAGTTAATTAGTACAAAAAATAGATAATCACAATATACAAGTCAAGGGGCTTGGTGATTCCCTATGAGCAAAGCTAAAGATAAGGAGAAAAACCAAACCCTAATGTGATCTTGTTGTAATTGAATTGACATGAGATGCTAGAGGGATCTTAGGGGAAAACTTGGGGTACAACACAAGGAAACTAACTTCCTTCAACCATAACTCACACTTCGACAGATTTGCATACAACTTCTTCTCTTTCAGCACCTGTAACACGATTCACAAATGTTCCGCATGATCTTCTTCTGATTTTGAATAGATCTGAATATCATCAAAGAAGACTACAATAAACTTATCTAGATATAAATGGAGGGGTCAATTCATATACTCCCTGAAAACACCTGGTGCATTAGATACACCAACAACATCATAATGTACTCATAAAGACCATACCTCATTGTAAACATCATCTTCATAATATCATATGGTTTAACACGAATCTAATAATAACCCAACCTCAAATAAATCTAGTTGAAAATGCAAGCACCCACCAACTGATCCATCAAGTCATCAGTTAGGTCTCTGATTTTATAGTTGGCAATAATTTTGGTAAAACAAATAGTTGACACCATTTCTATCAACATGTTCTATTTGGGACCAACTTGTATTGCAGCCTAATATTGAGCAAGATGTCATTACATCTTGACCAGCTGGTACAACAGGTTCTGCAGATGCCTTATTTGACAGATGTTTCAACAGATGTTGTAACATGTTGCAACAGAACATCATATCATTACATCTATATATTTATTCTTGAATATTTGATTGAAAAGTATGGGATTCTGGAGGTTTCTAGCACTCATAAAGGCGTAACTAATCAAGGATTGTTAGGAATAATTTCATATATGATTTATTTTATAAAAAGGATCCTTGAGACTTTTTAGGAAATATTTGAAAGATTTGTTTTTGTTTCTAATTCTATGGAGAATATTCTGTAGGGATTTAGAGCTAAAGATTATATCTGAATGAAGAGCCCAAGCCCAACTGCAGAAGCCTATATAAGGAGTCATCCAAGTCCTAGATTTTAAGCATAGATTTTATTGTAAAACCTTATGAAAAATAAGGGTTTAAGGTTTGATAGTCCTTAGGTTCTTCGTGTGTTTTTAATTGTACACCCTCATGTATCTCTGATACATTTGAGTTGACTAATTGTTACTTACTTGTCAAGTTATTATTCTCACTCAAAGCCCGTAGGCATGAGTCGAGTATTATTCTTAGTGAAGTGTAATACGGTGGAAGAACTAACTTTTTTTAGCATTATATCAGAAATTTTGCGGTTAGCAAGAGTCGTCACCGACTTTTCTTTTATCCAATATAAGGAAAGGCTGAAAAGAATAGGAAAAACCTTGATAGATTTTGAGTATGGGGGGTAAGTTATAAAAATGGAAGTTGTTAACACCCTTTTCATCTGTAGTTATCTACGGGTTCTTAATCGCTAGCTCACTTTGAAAATTTTCTTTGTGTGTGATTTAAAAATATTTTTGAAAATCCAAAGTACGACTAACTTTGTAATTATTCTTGTATCAGTCCTCAATAATGCGTACAAAGTATTTTTGAAAACATTTGTTTTGAAAGTGATGTGAAAAAATTGTTTATTTGTGAAAAAGGTTGTGAGCAAGCGATTTAAAAGTTCCTTACCCACTAAAGTATTTGTTATTCTTTTCCTTCTCCTTTAGAGACAGTGTTATCCATGCCATTAGTTGGCAGGTAGCCCTATCTATTGGATGTTAAGGGACAGGCGAAGGGTTGTCGCATGGTCATAGAAAGCAACATGCAAGGATACTTTAGCAATTCGAAGGGACTGTCATAATATTATTCGTAGGCAATAAGGGACTAGATCATCTTTTCGTAGGCGACTCGAGGGTCATTGTGGGACTATGAACTTTATTCTAAGGGACTATGATGATTTTATCGAGGGTCATTGCTAAAGTACCCTTACTTCTAAGGGACATGACCATGTTTCCGAAGGCAACAAAGATAGGTTACCCTAGAGGTGCAAAGTGTGCAAAGGTGATTCAGTTCAGTTATATTATCTCGAGTTAAGGTTTTCTAACGTTTGTTTTGTCTTTTCATACAACCCCTATTAGCATACATCTAACATTTATGTATACAGGTATATAAAATATAAGTGAGAAAAGTAAAACCCTAGGACTATTACATAGCTTCGGGACAATTTCAATATCTAATATAAACCTTGCAAAAAATTAAACACTAAGCTATTACAATTTTTATACAACCTATACACTTGTCTAAAAATAAATAGCGAATAAATAAAAATACATGTTAAATTTTTTTTTAAAAAACCTAAATGTCTAAAATGTCACATTTTTTTGCATTTTTGGGTTAATTTTAAGCATTTAGAAAATAATTGGTTATCTAATTCAAAATTAATTACAAAGGTTAATTAATTAAAAAAACTAAGTCTAATAAAATTGAATTAAAAATATGTCCAAAATTAGATTAATTAATAAAAACCCTAAGACTATTTTTTTTATGGATTAAAACGATTAGTAGAAAATTAAATAAGAAATAAGTAAAAATTATGGAAAGTGGAAAAGATTAGAAAACAAATAAAATATGGTTGCAAGCGCCCAGGCTTAAACCCATGCCATCTCCTTTGCCGAGCAAGAACACTACCACTGCGCCATGAAACAAATAGAATCTTATGCCCTAGAAATATCATTTTTATTCCTCATGTTAAAAATTGCATGTAAGGCTTCAAACATGTTCTAAACAATCATGCTAAGCGATCTTAATTGTTAGAATCAGTTAACAATGCATATAGCTTGTAATACGAATAATAAAAAATAATGCAAACCGGACATGACATGTATGCAAGTTTTAGGTACAAATTGGCATAGAAAGTTACATATTCTTACCTTGGAGATGTTATGGAAGTGATTTAAGGTGGTGGTTTGGACTCAATCAAACTGGAACTTGATATTCAGTGGTGCACTTTCTTTGAAAATTTGTGATTTTTGAGACTTTTCTTGAGGCAAAATTTTTTGTGTCATTGTAGTGTGAGAGCTTGAGTATTTATAGAGGAGGAGATTTAAGTCACCAAAGAAGGAAGGAATCAAGTGATCATGGTTGTAATATGGTGGGAGTACTGACTTAGTTTTGCATTTAGCGCAAATGTTGCGGATAGCAAGAGTCTCCACCAACTTTTCTTTTATCCAATAATGAAAGGTGAAAAGAACAGGAAAGACCTTTTAAGATTTTGAGTTCGGGGGGAAGGTTATGAAAAGGGAAGGTGTTAGCACCCTTTTCATCTGTAGTTGTCTACGGGCTCTAAATTGCTTAGCTCACTTTAATTTGTTGTGTGTGTGCTTTGAAAAGGTTTTTGAAACTGCAAATGTAAGGCAGTCTGCTTTATAACAACCCTTGTATCGGTCCTCAAAAGTGTTAAAGCGTTTGAAAGTAATTATTTTGAAATTGTGAGGTGTGAAAATTATTTTAGTTTGTAAGCAAGCATCTAAGGGTATCTTACCCACTTAAAGGTCTTTCATTATTCTTTTCCTTCTTCTTTAAGGATAGTTCTATCCGTACCATTAGTTGGTAGGTAGGCCCGTCCATTGGATGTGAAGCGACAGATGTTGGCTCATCATTATGGTCATAAAAGGCAACATGTAGGGATACCTTAGCAATTCGAAGGGACTGTCATCATATATTCGTAGGCAACTTTGAGGGACATCACAGAACTATGATCTTTATGACGACTTAAACCAAGGGTATTTGTTATGTTATCCCTACGTTCGAGGGACATGACTATTGTTATTCCGAAGGCAACAAAGAGAGGATACCCTAGAGGTGCACGTGCGCAAGAGCAATTAAGTTCAGTTATTTATCTTGATCATGGTTATCTAATGATTGATTTTAAATCTTTCCATACAAGCCTATCACTAACAGTTAAATATATACATACATGCAAGCATAATATAGGTGCAGAAAGTAAAGTGTGGAAAAGTAAACCCTAATTAAGCTATTACAAGGCTTTGGGGCAGATACAATAGTATAAATTTGCGAGAAATAAAACTATAACTATTACAAAAAACTGTGCGACATATACAATTTCTCTAAGAAAGTAAAGAGGCAAATAAATAAGAAAATGTTAGAAAAGATGTTTTAAAGTCCTCAAAACTAAAACGTTAGAAATGAAATTTTTTTGTGTATTTTTGCATAAAATAATTTAAGTTAATAGTTAATAAAAACATAATTATTCTAATTAATTTTACAAATAAAAAACACTTAAAATCTAATTAAATGAGAAAAGTTAATTAATAAAACCTAAAAGACTATTTTTTTGATTTTATGTAATATTCAAATTTTTATATGTTTTAATTTTAATTGTAAAAAAGAAATAAATTAGTGGAAATGGAGTTTCAAATAGAGAATCTGATCGTGCCCTAGCCATGGTAACTCATCATCACAACGTTAAAGCTTGCATTTTCTTATTCAAACATGTTCTAAACACCATGATGAACTCATCTTGCACATGAAATTAGTTAAATATACATAGATTAAAAGATTTGAATTCAAGAAAATTACCAAAACAAGTGGGCTTGTGTAAGTTATTCCAAATGTAAATAGATTTGTTTATTGACTTGGTGATATTCCTGGGAGCTTCGGGAACATGATTTAAGGCTTGGTTTTGATTGAGAGTGGCTGGAAATTTTGATACGAGTTTGCACCTTTCTTTGAAAATTTGTGATTTTGAAACCTTGCTTCTATGGCAACCACTTTGTATCTTTTGCACTTGAGTGTTGCATGTATTTATAGAGGAATGAAATGGATCAAAACAAGGCAAGGATCTTGTATCATTATGTCACAATTCATTGCAAAGAAAACACATTGAAATATTTCTAAAATTGTTTTAAAAACATGTCAAACTTGAAGATTCTTGTTTCCAACATGTTTTCACGGTTTTGGAAAGCTCTTAAAATGGATTTGAAATTCATGGCCAAACTCACTTCCAGTTAAAAACAAATGTTGTAACTAGAATCATAATGATGAGAGCTTTATTACAGTACCAAAGTTTGAGAGAATTAATTAAGGAATCTACCTATTAAAGTTTAAATTCAGAGCTCTGAAACTTGACTTGGCTAGCACGATTTAGGAAGTTTTAGAGCTTGGTTCTTCTTCTGTTAGCTTTAGTGAAGTTTAAGGATGAAGAATTGACAAAGAAAATGGATTGAGGAAAGCTGTAAAACCAAATTCGAAGTGGCAGAAAAGTGGGTTGAAGAGAGAGTTTAGCAGGGAAATTATGGCTATCTAAGCTTGAGAAATTGAACGACGTATGACTCTCTATTTATAGGGAAGCTAATGGAATGCTTAAGCGTGTGAAATAATGAAGTTTGGAGAGAGATCGTGTGAAGTTGCAAACATGAAAAGTGTGATTTCTATTTTTCTCAAAACACAACCAAAACTTGTGTTTCAAGGTGCTAATCACTTCTGGAAGATTGCTAAACATGCTTAGAAGTAAAAATGTGCATAAATTTTGTGTTTAGAGGCTAAATCATGAATTTCAAATTTTGACTTTGGAGGAAACTTTAGTCTCAAGGTACCATCTTTGAATCAATGGTGTGCACGATTTAGGGAACCTTAGGACTTAACTATTGATTCTTTGGAAAGATGACATCACAAACTTTACAATATGAAAAGAATGGAATCAAATGGATGCATGAGCTGAAAGTTGTGATGAGTCAAAGTTGGAAAAAATGTTGACTTTTTGTACTTAGAAAAATACTAAGTTTTTCTTCAAAAATGACCTATAATGTCTTGCATCCAAACATGGCCTTCCACTTAAAATTTGCTCTTGACCCAAAAATAAGGAATGAATTAGACCTCTTGAATGACATTTTGAGACTTGAACCATTTAAAAACTCCAAAATTTGAGAAAGCTATGACTTTGTGAAGTTGGTGAAAATTCATGAGATGACCTATAATCTTTTGCATCCTTAGGGCATCTTCCATCCATTTTAAAGCTTTGCAAATAAAATAAGAGTTGAAGTTCACACATTTAAGATAATTTTGGAAAAAAAATGGGCTCAAAGAGATAAAAATTGACCAATTTATGATCTTTTGAAGTCACACAAGGGAATTTGATGGCCTATCTAGAGGACTTGTAATCTTTCTCAATCATTAGGCATCTTCCACATAAAAGTTTCTTGAAAGTTTTGACGTGATTTATTTATAACCCTTTAAAGAGAAGCATGTATTTGGAATAACTCAATAATACCAAAATATGAGCAAGATATAGCCCTTAGAAGTCCAAAACCCTAGCTCCTAGAGCAACAAAATGCTTTGGAAACCCTTTTCAATTTTGACAAACTTTCTTGCACAAATACTTTTGTCATATAAATATAAGTTTTTGAGGATGGTAATGGGAAACCATAGCAACCATAAACACTTACAAATATCAAGAATTGATGGAAAAATGCTCTTATGACCAAGATATCAAGAACTTGTCCAATTAGGTCAAACCTCTTCAATCAACTTTTATATATTTGAACTAGGTTTGAAAACTTGAGGCATGATGAATCATAATAGACTTTGTCATGATATTACCTCAAAATATCTTCAATTATGTGTCTTGAATCTCAATGAAGATTTGTTGAAGAAGGCATGGAGATAAACTCATGAACTTATAGATCAACTTGATGGAATGTGTTGTGCTCTCACCTACAATATCATCAATTAAGGAAAAAATTCATTTTATTTATGACTTAAAAGTTAATTAGCACAAAAAATAGATAATCACAATATACAAGTCAAGGTGCTTGGTGATTCCCTATGAGCAAAGCTAAAGATAAGGAGAAAAACCAAACCCTAATGTGATCTTGTTGTAATTGAATTGACATGAGATGCTAGAGGGATCTTAGGGGAAAACTTGGGGTACAACACAAGGAAACTAACTTCCTTCAACCAGAACTCACACTTCGACAGATTTGCATACAACTTCTTCTCTTTCAGCACCTGTAACACGATTCACAAATGTTCCGCATGATCTTCTTCTGATTTTGAATAGATCTGAATATCATCAAAGAAGACTACAACAAACTTATCTAGATATAAATTGAGGGGTCAATTCATATACTCCCTGAAAACACCTGGTGCATTAGATACACCAACAACATCATAATGTACTCATAAAGACCATACCTCGTTGTAAACATCATCTTCATAATATCATATGGTTTAACACGAATCTAATAATAACCTAACCTCAAATAAATCTAGTTGAAAACGCAAGCACCCACCAACTGATCCATCAAGTCATCAGTTAGGTCTCTGATTTTATGGTTGGCAACAATTTTGGTAAAACAAATAGTTGACACCATTTCTATCAACATGTTCTATTTGGGACCAACATGTATTGCAGCCTAATATTGAGCAAGATGTCATTACATCTTGACCAGCTGGTACAACAGGTTCTGCAGATGCCTTATTTGACAGATGTTTCAACAGATGTTGTAACATGTTGCAACAGAACATCATATCATTACATCTATATATTTATTCTTGAATATTTGATTGAAAAGTATGGGATTCTGGAGGTTTCTAGCACTCATAAAGGCGTAACTAATCAAGGATTGTTAGGAATAATTTCATATATGATTTATTTTATAAAAAGGATCCTTGAGACTTTTTAGGAAATATTTGAAAGATTTGTTTTTGTTTCTAATTCTATGGAGAATATTCTGTAGGGATTTAGAGCTAAAGATTATATCTGAATGAAGAGCCCAAGCCCAACTGCAGAAGCCTATATAAGGAGTCATCCAAGACCTAGATTTTAAGCATAGATTTTATTGTAAAACCTTATGAAAAATAAGGGTTTAAGGTTTGATAGTCCTTAGGTTCTTCGTGTGTTTTTAATTGTACACCCTCATGTATCTCTGATACATTTGAGTTGACTAATTGTTACTTACTTGTCAAGTTATTATTCTCACTCAAAGCCCGTAGGAATGAGTCGAGTATTATTCTTAGTGAAGTGTAATACGGTGGAAGAACTAACTTTTTTTAGCATTATATCGGAAATTTTGCGGTTAGCAAGAGTCGCCACCGACTTTTCTTTTATCCAATATAAGGAAAGGCTGAAAAGAATAGGAAAAACCTTGATAGATTTTGAGTATGGGGGGTAAGTTATAAAAATGGAAGTTGTTAACACCCTTTTCATCTGTAGTTATCTACGGGTTCTTAATCGCTAGCTCACTTTGAAAATTTGCTTTGTGTGTGATTTAAAAATATTTTTGAAAATCCAAAGTACGACTAACTTTGTAATTATTCTTGTATCAGTCCTCAATAATGCGTACAAAGTATTTTTGAAAACATTTGTTTTGAAAGTGATGTGAAAAAATTGTTTATTTGTGAAAAAGGTTGTGAGCAAGCGATTTAAAAGTTCCTTACCCACTAAAGTATTTGTTATTCTTTTCCTTCTCCTTTAGAGACAGTGTTATCCATGCCATTAGTTGGCAGGTAGCCCTATCTATTGGATGTTAAGGGACAGGCGAAGGGTTGTCGCATGGTCATAGAAAGCAACATGCAAGGATACTTTAGCAATTCGAAGGGACTGTCATCATATTATTCGTAGGCAATAAGGGACTAGATCATCTTTTCGTAAGCGACTCGAGGGTCATTGTGGGACTATGAACTTTATTCTAAGGGACTATGATGATTTTATCGAGGGTCATTGCTAAAGTACCCTTACTTCTAAGGGACATGACCATGTTTCCGAAGGCAACAAAGAGAGGTTACCCTAGAGGTGCAAAGTGTGCAAAGGTGATTCAGTTCAGTTATATTATCTCGAGTTAAGGTTTTCTAACGTTTGTTTTGTCTTTTCATACAACCCCTATTAGCATACATCTAACATTTATGTATACATGTATATAAAATATAAGTGAGAAAAGTAAAACCCTAGGACTATTACATAGCTTCGGGACAATTTCAATAACTAATAAAAACCTTGCAAAAAATTAAACACTAAGCTATTACAATTTTTATACAACCTATACACTTGTCTAAAAATAAATAGCGAATAAATAAAAATACATGTTAAATTTTTTTAAAAAAAACCTAAATGTCTAAAATGTCACATTTTTTTGTATTTTTGGGTTAATTTTAAGCATTTAGAAAATAATTGGTTATCTAATTCAAAATTAATTACAAAGGTTAATTAATTAAAAAAACTAAGTCTAATAAAATTGAATTAAAAATATGTCCAAAATTAGATTAATTAATAAAAACCCTAAGACTATTTTTTTTATGGATTAAAATGATTAGTAGAAAATTAAATAAGAAATAAGTAAAAATTATGGAAAGTGGAAAAGATTAGAAAACAAATAAAATATGGTTGCAAGCGCCCAGGCTTAAACCCATGCCATCTCCTTTGCCGAGCAAGAACACTACCACTGCGCCATGAAACAAATAGAATCTTATGCCCTAGAAATATCATTTTTATTCCTCATGTTAAAAATTGCATGTAAGGCTTCAAACATGTTCTAAACAATCATGCTAAGCGATCTTAATTGTTAGAATCAGTTAACAATGCATATAGCTTGTAATACGAATAATAAAAAATAATGCAAACCGGACATGACATGTATGCAAGTTTTAGGTACAAATTGGCATAGAAAGTTACATATTCTTACCTTGGAGATGTTATGGAAGTGATTTAAGGTGGTGGTTTGGACTCAATCAAACTGGAACTTGATATTCAGTGGTGCACTTTCTTTGAAAATTTGTGATTTTTGAGACTTTTCTTGAGGCAAAATTTTTTGTGTCATTGTAGTGTGAGAGCTTGAGTATTTATAGAGGAGGAGATTTAAGTCACCAAAGAAGAAAGGAATCAAGTGATCATGGTTGTAATATGGTGGGAGTACTGACTTAGTTTTGCATTTAGCGCAAATGTTGCGGATAGCAAGAGTCTCCACCAACTTTTCTTTTATCCAATAATGAAAGGTGAAAAGAACAGGAAAGACCTTTTAAGATTTTGAGTTCGGGGGGAAGGTTATGAAAAGGGAAGGTGTTAGCACCCTTTTCATCTGTAGTTGTCTACGGGCTCTAAATTGCTTAGCTCACTTTAATTTGTTGTGTGTGTGCTTTGAAAAGGTTTTTGAAAATGCAAATGTAAGGCAGTCTGCTTTATAACAACCCTTGTATCGGTCCTCAAAAGTGTTAAAGCGTTTGAAAGTAATTATTTTGAAATTGTGAGGTGTGAAAATTATTTTAGTTTGTAAGCAAGCATCTAAGGGTATCTTACCCACTTAAAGGTCTTTCATTATTCTTTTCCTTCTTCTTTAAGGATAGTTCTATCCGTACCATTAGTTGGTAGGTAGGCCCGTCCATTGGATGTGAAGCGACAGATGTTGGCTCATCATTATGGTCATAAAAGGCAACATGTAGGGATACCTTAGCAATTCGAAGGGACTGTCATCAAATATTCGTGGGCAACTTTGAGGGACATCACAGAACTATGATCTTTATGACGACTTAAACCAAGGGTATTTGTTATGTTATCCCTACGTTCGAGGGACATGACTATTGTTATTCCGAAGGCAACAAAGAGAGGATACCCTAGAGGTGCATGTGCGCAAGAGCAATTAAGTTCAGTTATTTATCTTGATCATGGTTATCTAACGATTGATTTTAAATCTTTCCATACAAGCCTATCACTAACAGTTAAATATATACATACATGCAAGCATAATATAGGTGCAGAAAGTAAAGTGTGGAAAAGTAAACCCTAATTAAGCTATTACAAGGCTTTGGGGCAGATACAATAGTATAAATTTGCGAGAAATAAAACTATAACTATTACAAAAAACTGTGCGACATATACAATTTCTCTAAGAAAGTAAAGGGGCAAATAAATAAGAAAATGTTAGAAAAGATGTTTTAAAGTCCTCAAAACTAAAACGTTAGAAATGAAATTTTTTTGTGTATTTTTGCATAAAATAATTTAAGTTAATAGTTAATAAAAACATAATTATTCTAATTAATTTTACAAATAAAAAAGACTTAAAATCTAATTAAATGAGAAAAGTTAATTAAGAAAACCTAAAAGACTATTTTTTTTGATTTTATGTAATATTCAAATTTTTATATGTTTTAATTTTAATTGTAAAAAAGAAATAAATTAGTGGAAATGGAGTTTCAAATAGAGAATCTGATCGTGCCCTAGCCATGGTAACTCATCATCACAATGTTAAAGCTTGCATTTTCTTATTCAAACATGTTCTAAACACCATGATGAACTCATCTTGCACATGAAATTAGTTAAATATACATAGATTAAAAGATTTGAATTCAAGAAAATTACCAAAACAAGTGGGCTTGTGTAAGTTATTCCAAATGTAAATAGATTTGTTTATTGACTTGGTGATATTCCTGGGAGCTTCAGGAACATGATTTAAGGCTTGGTTTTGATTGAGAGTGGCTGGAAATTTTGATACGAGTTTGCACCTTTCTTTGAAAATTTGTGATTTTGAAACCTTGTTCTATGGCATCCACTTTGTATCTTTTGCACTTGAGTGTTGCATGTATTTATAGAGGAATGAAATGGATCAAAACAAGGCAAGGATCTTGTATCATTATGTCACAATTCATTGCAAAGAAAACACATTGAAATCTTTCTAAAATTGTTTTAAAAACATGTCAAACTTGAAGATTCTTGTTTCCAACATGTTTTCACGGTTTTGGAAAGCTCTTAAAATGGATTTGAAATTCATGGCCAAACTCACTTCCAGTTAAAAACAAATGTTGTAACTAGAATCATAATGATGAGAGCTTTATTACAGTACCAAAGTTTGAGAGAATTAATTAAGGAATCTACCTATTAAAGTTTAAATTCAGAGCTCTGAAACTTGACTTGGCTAGCACGATTTAGGAAGTTTTAGAGCTTGGTTCTTCTTCTGTTAGCTTTAGTGAAGTTTAAGGATGAAGAATTGACAAAGAAAATGGATTGAGGAAAGCTGTAAAACCAAATTCGAAGTGGCAGAAAAGTGGGTTGAAGAGAGAGTTTAGCAGGGAAATTCTGGCTATCTAAGCTTGAGAAATTGAACGACGTATGACTCTCTATTTATAGGGAAGCTAATGGAATGCTTAAGCGTGTGAAATAATGAAGTTTGGAGAGAAATCGTGTGAAGTTGCAAACATGAAAAGTGTGACTTCTATTTTTCTCAAAACACAACCAAAACTTGTGTTTCAAGGTGCTAATCACTTCTGGAAGATTGCTAAACATGCTTAGAAGTAAAAATGTGCATAAATTTTGTGTTTAGAGGCTAAATCATGAATTTCAAATTTTGACTTTGGAGGAAACTTTAGTCTCAAGGTACCATCTTTGAATCAATGGTGTGCACGATTTAGGGAACCTTAGGACTTAACTATTGATTATTTGGAAAGATGACATCACAAACTTTACAATATGAAAAGAATGGAATCAAATGGATGCATGAGCTGAAAGTTGTGTTGAGTCAAAGTTGGAAAAAATGTTGACTTTTTGTACTTAGAAAAATACTAAGTTTTTCTTCAAAAATGACCTATAATGTCTTGCATCCAAACATGGCCTTCCACTTAAAATTTGCTCTTGACCCAAAAATAAGGAATGAAGTAGACCTCTTGAATGACATTTTGAGACTTGAACCATTTAAAAACTCCAAAATTTGAGAAAGCTATGACTTTGTGAAGTTGGTGAAAATTCATGAGATGACCTATAATCTTTTGCATCCTTAGGGCATCTTCCATCCATTTTAAAGCTTTGCAAATAAAATAAGAGTTGAAGTTCACACATTTAAGATAATTTTGGAAAAAAAATGGGCTCAAAGAGATAAAAATTGACCAATTTATGATCTTTTGAAGTCACACAAGGGAATTTGATGGCCTATCTAGAGGACTTGTAATCTTTCTCAATCATTAGGCATCTTCCACATAAAAGTTTCTTGAAAGTTTTGACGTGATTTATTTATAACCCTTTAAAGAGAAGCATGTATTTGGAATAACTCAATAATACCAAAATATGAGCAAGATATAGCCCTTAGAAGTCCAAAACCCTAGCTCCTAGAGCAACAAAATGCTTTGGAAACCCTTTTCAATTTTGACAAACTTTCTTGCACAAATACTTTTGTCATATAAATATAAGTTTTTGAGGATGGTAATGGGAAACCATTGCAACCATAAACACTTACAAATATCAAGAATTGATGGAAAAATGCTCTTTTGACCAAGATATCAAGAACTTGTCCAATTAGGTCAAACCTCTTCAATCAACTTTTATATCTTTGAACTAGGTTTGAAAACTTGAGGCATGATGAATCATAATAGACTTTGTCATGATATTACCTCAAAATATCTTCAATTATGTGTCTTGAATCTCAATGAAGATTTGTTGAAGAAGGCATGAAGATAAACTCATGAACTTATAGATCAACTTGATGGAATGTGTTGTGCTCTCACCTACAATATCATCAATTAAGGAAAAAATTCATTTTATTTATGACTTAAAAGTTAATTAGTACAAAAAATAGATAATCACAATATACAAGTCAAGGTGCTTGGTGATTCCCTATGAGCAAAGCTAAAGATAAGGAGAAAAACCAAACCCTAATGTGATCTTGTTGTAATTGAATTGACATGAGATGCTAGAGGGATCTTAGGGGAAAACTTGGGGTACAACACAAGGAAACTAACTTCCTTCAACCAGAACTCACACTTCGACAGATTTGCATACAACTTCTTCTCTTTCAGCACCTGTAACACGATTCACAAATGTTCCGCATGATCTTCTTCTGATTTTGAATAGATCTGAATATCATCAAAGAAGACTACAACAAACTTATCTAGATATAAATGGAGGGGTCAATTCATATACTCCCTGAAAACACCTGGTGCATTAGATACACCAACAACATCATAATGTACTCATAAAGACCATACCTCGTTGTAAACATCATCTTCATAATATCATATGGTTTAACACGAATCTAATAATAACCCAACCTCAAATAAATCTAGTTGAAAACGCAAGCACCCACCAACTGATCCATCAAGTCATCAGTTAGGTCTCTGATTTTATGGTTGGCAATAATTTTGGTAAAACAAATAGTTGACACCATTTCTATCAACATGTTCTATTTGGGACCAACATGTATTGCAGCCTAATATTGAGCAAGATGTCATTACATCTTGACCAGCTGGTACAACAGGTTCTGCAGATGGCTTATTCGACAGATGTTTCAACAGATTTTGTAACATGTTGCAACAGAACATCATATCATTACATCTATATATTTATTCTTAAATATTTGATTGAAAAGTATGGGATTCTGGAGGTTTCTAGCACTCATAAAGGCGTAACTAATCAAGGATTGTTAGGAATAATTTCATATATGATTTATTTTATAAAAAGGATCCTTGAGACTTTTTAGGAAATATTTGAAAGATTTGTTTTTGTTTCTAATTCTATGGAGAATATTCTGTAGGGATTTAGAGCTAAAGATTATATCTGAATGAAGAGCCCAAGCCCAACTGCAGAAGCCTATATTAGGAGTCATCTAAGACCTAGATTTTAAGCATAGATTTTATTGTAAAACCTTATGAAAAATAAGGGTTTAAGGTTTGATAGTCCTTAGGTTCTTCGTGTGTTTTTAATTGTACACCCTCATGTATCTCTGATACATTTGAGTTGACTAATTGTTACTTACTTGTCAAGTTATTATTCTCACTCAAAGCCCGTAGGCATGAGTCGAGTATTATTCTTAGTGAAGTGTAATACGGTGGAAGAACTAACTTTTTTTAGCATTATATCGGAAATTTTGCGGTTAGCAAGAGTCGCCACCGACTTTTCTTTTATCCAATATAAGGAAAGGCTGAAAAGAATAGGAAAAACCTTGATAGATTTTGAGTATGGGGGGTAAGTTATAAAAATGGAAGTTGTTAACACCCTTTTCATCTGTAGTTATCTACGGGTTCTTAATCGCTAGCTCACTTTGAAAATTTGCTTTGTGTGTGATTTAAAAATATTTTTGAAAATCCAAAGTACGACTAACTTTGTAATTATTCTTGTATCAGTCCTCAATAATGCGTACAAAGTATTTTTGAAAACATTTGTTTTGAAAGTGATGTGAAAAAATTGTTTATTTGTGAAAAAGGTTGTGAGCAAGCGATTTAAAATTTCCTTACCCACTAAAGTATTTGTTATTCTTTTCCTTCTCCTTTAGAGACAGTGTTATCCATGCCATTAGTTGGCAGGTAGCCCTATCTATTGGATGTTAAGGGACAGGCGAAGGGTTGTCGCATGGTCATAGAAAGCAACATGCAAGGATACTTTAGCAATTCGAAGGGACTGTCATCATATTATTCGTAGGCAATAAGGGACTAGATCATCTTTTCGTAGGCGGCTCGAGGGACATTGTGGGACTATGAACTTTATTCTAAGGGACTATGATGATTTAATCGAGGGTCATTGCTAAAGTACCCTTACTTCTAAGGGACATGACCATGTTTCCGAAGGCAACAAAGAGAGGTTACCCTAGAGGTGCAAAGTGTGCAAAGGTGATTCAGTTCAGTTATATTATCTCGAGTTAAGGTTTTCTAACGTTTGTTTTGTCTTTTCATACAACCCCTATTAGCATACATCTAACATTTATGTATACAGGTATATAAAATATAAGTGAGAAAAGTAAAACCCTAGGACTATTACATAGCTTCGAGACAATTTCAATATCTAATAAAAACCTTGCAAAAAATTAAACACTAAGCTATTACAATTTTTATACAACCTATACACTTGTCTAAAAATAAATAGCGAATAAATAAAGATACATGTTAAATTTTTAAAAAAAAAACCTAAATGTCTAAAATGTCACATTTTTTTTGTATTTTTGGGTTAATTTTAAGCATTTAGAAAATAAATGGTTATCTAATTCAAAATTAATTACAAAGGTTAATTAATTAAAAAAACTAAGTCTAATAAAATTGAATTAAAAATATGTCCAAAATTAGATTAATTAATAAAAACCCTAAGACTATTTTTTTATGGATTAAAACGATTAGTAGAAAATTAAATAAGAAATAAGTAAAAATTATGGAAAGTGGAAAAGATTAGAAAACAAATAAAATATGGTTGCAAGCGCCCAGGCTTAAACCCATGCCATCTCCTTTGCCGAGCAAGAACACTACCACTGCGCCATGAAACAAATAGAATCTTATGCCCTAGAAATATCATTTTTATTCCTCATGTTAAAAATTGCATGTAAGGCTTCAAACATGTTCTAAACAATCATGCTAAGCGATCTTAATTGTTAGAATCAGTTAACAATGCATATAGCTTGTAATACGAATAATAAAAAATAATGCAAACCGGACATGACATGTATGCAAGTTTTAGGTACAAATTGGCATAGAAAGTTACATATTCTTACCTTGGAGATGTTATGGAAGTGATTTAAGGTGGTGGTTTGGACTCAATCAAACTGGAACTTGATATTCAGTGGTGCACTTTCTTTGAAAATTTGTGATTTTTGAGACTTTTCTTGAGGCAAAATTTTTTGTGTCATTGTAGTGTGAGAGCTTGAGTATTTATAGAGGAGGAGATTTAAGTCACCAAAGAAGGAAGGAATCAAGTGATCATGGTTGTAATATGGTGGGAGTACTGACTTAGTTTTGGATTTAGCGCAAATGTTGCGGATAGCAAGAGTCGCCACCAACTTTTCTTTTATCCAATAATGAAAGGTGAAAAGAACAGGAAAGACCTTTTAAGATTTTGAGTTCGGGGGGAAGGTTATGAAAAGGGAAGGTGTTAGCACCCTTTTCATCTGTAGTTGTCTACGGGCTCTAAATTGCTTAGCTCACTTTAATTTGTTGTGTGTGTGTGCTTTGAAAAGGTTTTTGAAAATGCAAATGTAAGGCAGTCTGCTTTATAACAACCCTTGTATCGGTCCTCAAAAGTGTTAAAGCGTTTGAAAGTAATTATTTTGAAATTGTGAGGTGTGAAAATTATTTTAGTTTGTAAGCAAGCAATTAAGGGTATCTTACCCACTTAAAGGTCTTTCATTATTCTTTTCCTTCTTCTTTAAGGATAGTTCTATCTGTACCATTAGTTGGTAGGTAGGCCCGTCCATTGGATGTGAAGCGACAGATGTTGGCTCATCATTATGGTCATAAAAGGCAACATGTAGGGATACCTTAGCAATTCGAAGGGACTGTCATCATATATTCGTAGGCAACTTTGAGGGACATCACAAAACTATGATCTTTATGACGACTTAAACCAAGGGTATTTGTTATGTTATCCCTATGTTCGAGGGACATGACTATTGTTATTCTGAAGGCAACAAAGAGAGGATACCCTAGAGGTGCATGTGCGCAAGAGCAATTAAGTTCAGTTATTTATCTTGATCATGGTTATCTAACGATTGATTTTAAATCTTTCCATACAAGCCTATCACTAACAGTTAAATATATACATACATGCAAGCATAATATAGGTGCAGAAAGTAAAGTGTGGAAAAGTAAACCCTAATTAAGCTATTACAAGGCTTTGGGGCAGATACAATAGTATAAATTTGCGAGAAATAAAACTATAACTATTACAAAAAATTGTGCGACATATACAATTTCTCTAAGAAAGTAAAGGGGCAAATAAATAAGAAAATGTTAGAAAAGATGTTTTAAAGTCCTCAAAACTAAAACGTTAGAAATGAAATTTTTTTGTGTATTTTTGCAGAAAATAATTTAAGTTAATAGTTAATAAAAACATAATTATTCTAATTAATTTTACAAATAAAAAAGACTTAAAATCTAATTAAATGAGAAAAGTTAATTAAGAAAACCTAAAAGACTATTTTTTTTGATTTTATGTAATATTCAAATTTTTATATGTTTTAATTTTAATTGTAAAAAAGAAATAAATTAGTGGAAATGGAGTTTCAAATAGAGAATCTGATTGTGCCCCAGCCATGGTAACTCATCATCACAACGTTAAAGCTTGCATTTTCTTATTCAAACATGTTCTAAACACCATGATGAACTCATCTTGCACATGAAATTAGTTAAATATACATAGATTAAAAGATTTGAATTCAAGAAAATTACCAAAACAAGTGGGCTTGTGTAAGTTATTCCAAATGTAAATAGATTTGTTTATTGACTTGGTGATATTCCTGGGAGCTTCAGGAACATGATTTAAGGCTTGGTTTTGATTGAGAGTGGCTGGAAATTTTGATACGAGTTTGCACCTTTCTTTGAAAATTTGTGATTTTGAAACCTTGCTTCTATGGCAGCCACTTTGTATCTTTTGCACTTGAGTGTTGCATGTATTTATAGAGGAATGAAATGGATCAAAACAAGGCAAGGATCTTGTATCATTATGTCACAATTCATTGCAAAGAAAACACATTGAAATCTTTCTAAAATTGTTTTAAAAACATGTCAAACTTGAAGATTCTTGTTTCCAACATGTTTTCACGGTTTTGGAAAGCTCTTAAAATGGATTTGAAATTCATGGCCAAACTCACTTCCAGTTAAAAACAAATGTTGTAACTAGAATCATAATGATGAGAGCTTTATTACAGTACCAAAGTTTGAGAGAATTAATTAAGGAATCTACCTATTAAAGTTTAAATTCAGAGCTCTGAAACTTGACTTGGCTAGCACGATTTAGGAATTTTTAGAGCTTGGTTCTTCTTCTGTTAGCTTTAGTGAAGTTTAAGGATGAAGAATTGACAAAGAAAATGGATTGAGGAAAGATGTAAAACCAAATTCGAAGTGGCAGAAAAGTGGGTTGAAGAGAGAGTTTAGCAGGGAAATTCTGGCTATCTAAGCTTGAGAAATTGAACGACGTATGACTCTCTATTTATAGGGAAGCTAATGGAATGCTTAAGCGTGTGAAATAATGAAGTTTGGAGAGAAATCGTGTGAAGTTGCAAACATGAAAAGTGTGACTTCTATTTTTCTCAAAACACAACCAAAACTTGTGTTTCAAGGTGCTAATCACTTCTGGAAGATTGCTAAACATGCTTAGAAGTAAAAATGTGCATAAATTTTGTGTTTAGAGGCTAAATCATGAATTTCAAATTTTGACTTTGGAGGAAACTTTAGTCTCAAGGTACCATCTTTGAATCAATGGTGTGCACGATTTAGGGAACCTTAGGACTTAACTATTGATTCTTTGGAAAGATGACATCACAAACTTTACAATATGAAAAGAATGGAATCAAATGGATGCATGAGCTGAAAGTTGTGATGAGTCAAAGTTGGAAAAAATGTTGAATTTTTGTACTTAGAAAAATACTAAGTTTTTCTTCAAAAATGACGTATAATGTCTTGCATCCAAACATGGCCTTCCACTTAAAATTTGCTCTTGACCCAAAAATAAGGAATGAAGTAGACCTCTTGAATGACATTTTGAGACTTGAACCATTTAAAAACTCCAAAATTTGAGAAAGCTATGACTTTGTGAAGTTGGTGAAAATTCATGAGATGACCTATAATCTTTTGCATCCTTAGGGCATCTTCCATCCATTTTAAAGCTTTGCAAATAAAATAAGAGTTGAAGTTCACACATTTAAGATAATTTTGGAAAAAAAATGGGCTCAAAGAGATAAAAATTGACCAATTTATGATCTTTTGAAGTCACACAAGGGAATTTGATGGCCTATCTAGAGGACTTGTAATCTTTCTCAATCATTAGGCATCTTCCACATAAAAGTTTCTTGAAAGTTTTGACTTGATTTATTTATAACCCTTTAAAGAGAAGCATGTATTTGGAATAACTCAATAATACCAAAATATGAGCAAGATATAGCCCTTAGAAGTCCAAAACCCTAGCTCCTAGAGCAACAAAATGCTTTGGAAACCCTTTTCAATTTTGACAAACTTTCTTGCACAAATACTTTTGTCATATAAATATAAGTTTTTGAGGATGGTAATGGGAAACCATTGCAACCATAAACACTTACAAATATCAAGAATTGATGGAAAAATGCTCTTTTGACCAAGATATCAAGAACTTGTCCAATTAGGTCAAACCTCTTCAATCAACTTTTATATCTTTGAACTAGGTTTGAAAACTTGAGGCATGATGAATCATAATAGACTTTGTCATGATATTACCTCAAAATATCTTCAATTATGTGTCTTGAATCTCAATGAAGATTTGTTGAAGAAGGCATGGAGATAAACTCATGAACTTATAGATCAACTTGATGGAATGTGTTGTGCTCTCACCTACAATATCATCAATTAAGGAAAAAATTCATTTTATTTATGACTTAAAAGTTAATTAGTACAAAAAATAGATAATCACAATATACAAGTCAAGGTGCTTGGTGATTCCCTATGAGCAAAGCTAAAGATAAGGAGAAAAACCAAACCCTAATGTGATCTTGTTGTAATTGAATTGACATGAGATGATAGAGGGATCTTAGGGGAAAAATTGGGGTACAACACAAGGAAACTCACTTCCTTCAACTAGAACTCACACTTCAACAGATTTGCATACAACTTCTTCTCTTTCAGCACCTGTAACATGATTCACAAATGTTCCGCATGATCATCTTCTGATTTTGAATAGATCTGAATATCATCAAAGAAGACTA
The DNA here is from genome assembly GCA_948472305.1 of Vicia faba. Taxonomy (NCBI): domain Eukaryota; kingdom Viridiplantae; phylum Streptophyta; class Magnoliopsida; order Fabales; family Fabaceae; genus Vicia; species Vicia faba. The sequence continues at coordinate 1,164,158,926 of OX451736.1, forward strand.
CAACAAACTTATCTAGATATAAATGGAGGGGTCAACTCATATACTCCCTGAAAACACCTGGTGCATTAGATACACCAACAACATCATAATATACTCATAAAGACCATACCTCGTTGTAAACATCGTTTTCAGAATATCATATGGTTTAACACGAATCTAATAATAACCCAACCTCAAATAAATCTAGTTGAAAACGCAAGCACCCACCAACTGATCCATCAAGTCATCAGTTAGGTCTCTGATTTTATGGTTGGCAACAATTTTGGTAAAACAAATAGTTGACACCATTTCTATCAACATGTTCTATTTGGGACCAACATGTATTGCAGCCTAATATTGAGCAAGATGTCATTACATCTTGACCAGCTGGTACAATAGGTTCTGCAGATGCCTTATTTGACAGATGTTTCAACAGATGTTGTAACATGTTGTAACAGAACATCATATCATTACATCTATATATTTATTCGTGAATATTTGATTGAAAAGTATGGGATTCTGGAGGTTTCTAGCACTCATAATAAGCGTAACTAATCAAGGATTGTTAGGAATAATTTCATATATGATTTATTTTATAAAAAGGATCCTTGAGACTTTTTAGGAAATATTTGAAAGATTTGTTTTTGTTTCTAATTCTATGGAGAATATTATGTAGGGATTTAGAGTTGAAGATTATATCTGAATGAAGAGCCCAAGCCCAACTGCAGAAGCCTATATAAGGAGTCATCCAAGTCCTAGATTTTAAGCATAGATTTTATTGTAAAACCTTATGAAAAATAAGGGTTTAAGGTTTGATAGTCCTTAGGTTCTTCGTGTGTTTTTAATTGTACGCCCTCATGTATCTGTGATACATTTGAGTTGACTAATTGTTACTTACATGTCAAGTTATTATTCTCACTCAAAGCCCGTAGGCATGAGTCGAGTATTATTCTTAGTGAAGTGTAATACGGTGGAAGAACTAACTTTTTTTAGCATTATATCAGAAATGTTGCGGTTAGAAAGAGTCGCCACCGACTTTTCTTTTATCCAATATAAGGAAAGGCTGAAAAGAACATGAAAGACCTTGATAGATTTTGAGTATGGGGGTAAGTTATGAAAAGGGAAGCTGTGAGCACCCTTTTCATCTGTAGTTATCTACGGGTTCTTAATCGCTGGCTCACTTTGAAAATTTGCTTTGTGTGTGATTTGAAAATATTTTTGAAAATCCAAAGTACGACTAACTTTGTAATTAATCTTGTATCAGTCCTCAATAATGCGTACAAAGTATTTTTGAAAACATTTGTTTTGAAAGTGATGTGAAAAAATTGTTTATTTGTGAAAAAGGTTGTGAGCAAGCGATTTAAAAGTTCCTTACCCACTAAAGTATTTGTTATTCTTTTCCTTCTCCTTTAGAGACGGTGTTATCCATGCCATTAGTTGGCAGGTAGCCCTATCTATTGGATGTTAAGGGACAGGCGAAGGGTTGTCGCATGGTCATAGAAAGCAACATGCAAGGATACTTTAGCAATTCGAAGGGACTGTCATCATATTATTCGTAGGCAACAAGGGACTATATCATCTTTTCGTAGGCGACTCGAGGGACATTGTGGGACTATGAACTTTATTCTAAGGGACTATGATGATTTAATCGAGGGTCATTGCTAAAGTACCCTTACTTCTGAGGGACATGACCATGTTTCCGAAGGCAACAAAGAGAGGTTACCCTAGAGGTGCAAAGTGCGCAAAGGTGATTCAGTTCAGTTATATTATCTCGAGTTAAGGTTTTCTAACGTTTGTTTTGTCTTTTCATACAACCTCTATTAGCATACATCTAACATTTATGTATACAGGTATATAAAATATAAGTGAGAAAAGTAAAACCCTAGGACTATTACATAGCTTCGGGACAGTTTCAATATCTAATAAAAACCTTGCAAAAAATTAAACACTAAGCTATTACAATTTTTATACAACCTATACACTTGTCTAAAAATAAATAGCAAATAAATAAAAATACATGTTAAAATTATTTTTTAAAAACCTAAATGTCTAAAATGTCACATTTTTTTTTGTATTTTTGGGTTAATTTTAAGCATTTAGAAAATAATTGGTTATCTAATTCAAAATTAATTACAAAGGTTAATTAATTAAAAAAACTAAGTCTAATAAAATTGAATTAAAAATATGTCCAAAATTAGATTAATTAATAAAAACCCCAAGACTATTTTTTTTATGGATTAAAACGATAAGTAGAAAATTAAATAAGAAATAATTAAAAATTATGGAAAGTGGAAAAGATTAGAAAACAGATAAAATATGGTTGCAAGCGTCCAGGCTCAAACCCATGCCATCTCCTTTGCCGAGCAAGAACACTACCACTGCGCCATGAAACAAATAGAATCTTATGCCCTAGAAATAGCATTTTTATTCCTCATGTTAAAAATTGCATGTAAGGCTTCAAACATGTTCTAAACAATCATGCTAAGCCATCTTAATTGTTAGAATCAGTTAACAATGCATATAGTTTGTAATACGAATAATAAAAAATAATGCAAACCGGACATGGCATGTATGCAAGTTTAAGGTACAAATTGGCATGGAAAGTTACATATTCTTACCTTGGAGATGTTCTGGAAGTGATTTAAGGTGGTCGTTTGGACTCAATCAAACTGGAACTTGATATTCAGTGGTGCACTTTCTTTGAAAATTTGTGATTTTTGAGACTTTTCTTGAGTCAAAATTTTTTGTGTCATTGTAGTGTGAGAGCTTGAGTATTTATAGAGGAGGAGATTTAAGTCACCAAAGAAGGAAGGAATCAAGTGATCATGGTTGTAATATGGTGGGAGAAATGACTTAGTTTTGCATTTAGCGCAAATGTTGGGATAGCAAGAGTCACCACCAACTTTTATTTTATCCAATAATGAAAGGTGAAAAGAACAGGAAAAACCTTTTAAGATTTTGAGTTCGGGGGGAAGGTTATGAAAAGGGAAGGTGTTAGCACCCTTTTCATCTGTAGTTGTCTACGGGCTCTAAATTGCTTAGCTCACTTTAATTTGCTGTGTGTGTGCTTTGAAAAGGTCTTTGAAAATGCAAATGTAAGGCAGTCTGCTTTATAACAACCCTTGTATCGGTTCTCAGAAGTGTTAAAGCGTTTGAAAGTAATTATTTTGAAATTGTGAGGTGTGAAAATTATTTTAGTTTTTAAGCAAGCAATTAAGGGTATCTTACCCACTTAAAGGTCTTTCATTATTCTTTTCCTTCTTCTTTAAGGATAGTTCTATCCATACCATTAGTTGGTAGGAAGGCCCGTCCATTGGATGTGAAGGGACAGACGTTGGCTCATCATTATGGTCATAAAAGGCAACATGTAGGGATACCTTAGCTATTCGAAGGGACTGTCATCATATATTCGTAGGCAACTTCGAGGGACATCGCAGAACTATGATCTTTATGATGACTTAAACCAAGGGTATTTGTTATGTTATCCCTACGTTCGAGGGACATGACTATTGTTATTTCGAAGGCAACAGAGAGAGGATACCCTAGAGGTGCATGTGTGCAAGAGCAATTAAGTTCAGTTATTTATCTTGATTAGGGTTATCTAATGATTGATTTTAAATCTTTCCATACAAGCCTATTACTAACAGTTAAATATATACGTACATGCAAGCATAATATAGGTGCAGAAAGTAAAGTGTGGAAAAGTAAACCCTAATTAAGCTATTACAAGGCTTTGGGGCAGATACAATAGTATAAATTTGCAAGAAATAAAAATACAACTATTACAAAAAACTGTGCGACATATACAATTTCTCTAAGAAAGTAAAGGGGCAAATAAATAAGAAAATGTTAGAAAAGATGTTTTAAAGTCCTCAAAACTAAAACGTTAGAAATTAAATTTTTTTGTGTATTTTTGCAGAAAATATTTTAAGTTAATAATTAATAAAAACCTAATTATTCTAATTAATTTTACAAATAAAAAATACTTAAAATCTAATTAAATGAGAAAAGTTAATTAAGAAAACCTAAAAGACTATTTTTATGATTTTATGTAATATTCAAATTTTTATATGTTTTAATTTTAATTGTAAAAAAGAAATAAATTAGTGGAAATGGAGTTTCAAATAGAGAATCTGATCGTGCCCTAGCCATGGTAACTCATCATCACAATGTTAAAGCTTGCATTTTCTTATTCAAACATGTTCTAAACACCATGATGAACTCATCTTGCACATGAAATTAGTTAAATATACATAGATTAAAAGATTTGAATTCAAGAAAATTACCAAAACAAGTGGGCTTGTGTAAGTTATTCCAAATGTAAATAGATTTGTTTATTGACTTGGTGATATTCCTGGGAGCTTCAGGAACATGATTTAAGGCTTGGTTTTGATTGAGAGTGGCTGGAAATTTTGATACGAGTTTGCACCTTTCTTTGAAAATTTGTGATTTTGAAACCTTGCTTCTATGGCAGCCACTTTGTATCTTTTGCACTTGAGTGTTGCATGTATTTATAGAGGAATGAAATGGATCAAAACAAGGCAAGGATCTTGTATCATTATGTCACAATTCATTGCAAAGAAAACACATTGAAATCTTTCTAAAATTGTTTTAAAAACATGTCAAACTTGAAGATTCTTGTTTCCAACATGTTTTCACGGTTTTGGAAAGCTCTTAAAATGGATTTGAAATTCATGGCCAAACTCACTTCCAGTTAAAAACAAATGTTGTAACTAGAATCATAATGATGAGAGCTTTATTACAGTACCAAAGTTTGAGAGAATTAATTAAGGAATCTACCTATTAAAGTTTAAATTCAGAGCTCTGAAACTTGACTTGGCTAGCACGATTTAGGAATTTTTAGAGCTTGGTTCTTCTTCTGTTAGCTTTAGTGAAGTTTAAGGATGAAGAATTGACAAAGAAAATGGATTGAGGAAAGATGTAAAACCAAATTCGAAGTGGCAGAAAAGTGGGTTGAAGAGAGAGTTTAGCAGGGAAATTCTGGCTATCTAAGCTTGAGAAATTGAACGACGTATGACTCTCTATTTATAGGGAAGCTAATGGAATGCTTAAGCGTGTGAAATAATGAAGTTTGGAGAGAAATCGTGTGAAGTTGCAAACATGAAAAGTGTGACTTCTATTTTTCTCAAAACACAACCAAAACTTGTGTTTCAAGGTGCTAATCACTTCTGGAAGATTGCTAAACATGCTTAGAAGTAAAAATGTGCATAAATTTTGTGTTTAGAGGCTAAATCATGAATTTCAAATTTTGACTTTGGAGGAAACTTTAGTCTCAAGGTACCATCTTTGAATCAATGGTGTGCACGATTTAGGGAACCTTAGGACTTAACTATTGATTCTTTGGAAAGATGACATCACAAACTTTACAATATGAAAAGAATGGAATCAAATGGATGCATGAGCTGAAAGTTGTGATGAGTCAAAGTTGGAAAAAATGTTGAATTTTTGTACTTAGAAAAATACTAAGTTTTTCTTCAAAAATGACGTATAATGTCTTGCATCCAAACATGGCCTTCCACTTAAAATTTGCTCTTGACCCAAAAATAAGGAATGAAGTAGACCTCTTGAATGACATTTTGAGACTTGAACCATTTAAAAACTCCAAAATTTGAGAAAGCTATGACTTTGTGAAGTTGGTGAAAATTCATGAGATGACCTATAATCTTTTGCATCCTTAGGGCATCTTCCATCCATTTTAAAGCTTTGCAAATAAAATAAGAGTTGAAGTTCACACATTTAAGATAATTTTGGAAAAAAAATGGGCTCAAAGAGATAAAAATTGACCAATTTATGATCTTTTGAAGTCACACAAGGGAATTTGATGGCCTATCTAGAGGACTTGTAATCTTTCTCAATCATTAGGCATCTTCCACATAAAAGTTTCTTGAAAGTTTTGACTTGATTTATTTATAACCCTTTAAAGAGAAGCATGTATTTGGAATAACTCAATAATACCAAAATATGAGCAAGATATAGCCCTTAGAAGTCCAAAACCCTAGCTCCTAGAGCAACAAAATGCTTTGGAAACCCTTTTCAATTTTGACAAACTTTCTTGCACAAATACTTTTGTCATATAAATATAAGTTTTTGAGGATGGTAATGGGAAACCATTGCAACCATAAACACTTACAAATATCAAGAATTGATGGAAAAATGCTCTTTTGACCAAGATATCAAGAACTTGTCCAATTAGGTCAAACCTCTTCAATCAACTTTTATATCTTTGAACTAGGTTTGAAAACTTGAGGCATGATGAATCATAATAGACTTTGTCATGATATTACCTCAAAATATCTTCAATTATGTGTCTTGAATCTCAATGAAGATTTGTTGAAGAAGGCATGGAGATAAACTCATGAACTTATAGATCAACTTGATGGAATGTGTTGTGCTCTCACCTACAATATCATCAATTAAGGAAAAAATTCATTTTATTTATGACTTAAAAGTTAATTAGTACAAAAAATAGATAATCACAATATACAAGTCAAGGTGCTTGGTGATTCCCTATGAGCAAAGCTAAAGATAAGGAGAAAAACCAAACCCTAATGTGATCTTGTTGTAATTGAATTGACATGAGATGATAGAGGGATCTTAGGGGAAAAATTGGGGTACAACACAAGGAAACTCACTTCCTTCAACTAGAACTCACACTTCAACAGATTTGCATACAACTTCTTCTCTTTCAGCACCTGTAACATGATTCACAAATGTTCCGCATGATCATCTTCTGATTTTGAATAGATCTGAATATCATCAAAGAAGACTACAACAAACTTATCTAGATATAAATGGAGGGGTCAACTCATATACTCCCTGAAAACACCTGGTGCATTAGATACACCAACAACATCATAATATACTCATAAAGACCATACCTCGTTGTAAACATCGTTTTCAGAATATCATATGGTTTAACACGAATCTAATAATAACCCAACCTCAAATAAATCTAGTTGAAAACGCAAGCACCCACCAACTGATCCATCAAGTCATCAGTTAGGTCTCTGATTTTATGGTTGGCAACAATTTTGGTAAAACAAATAGTTGACACCATTTCTATCAACATGTTCTATTTGGGACCAACATGTATTGCAGCCTAATATTGAGCAAGATGTCATTACATCTTGACCAGCTGGTACAATAGGTTCTGCAGATGCCTTATTTGACAGATGTTTCAACAGATGTTGTAACATGTTGTAACAGAACATCATATCATTACATCTATATATTTATTCGTGAATATTTGATTGAAAAGTATGGGATTCTGGAGGTTTCTAGCACTCATAATAAGCGTAACTAATCAAGGATTGTTAGGAATAATTTCATATATGATTTATTTTATAAAAAGGATCCTTGAGACTTTTTAGGAAATATTTGAAAGATTTGTTTTTGTTTCTAATTCTATGGAGAATATTATGTAGGGATTTAGAGTTGAAGATTATATCTGAATGAAGAGCCCAAGCCCAACTGCAGAAGCCTATATAAGGAGTCATCCAAGTCCTAGATTTTAAGCATAGATTTTATTGTAAAACCTTATGAAAAATAAGGGTTTAAGGTTTGATAGTCCTTAGGTTCTTCGTGTGTTTTTAATTGTACGCCCTCATGTATCTGTGATACATTTGAGTTGACTAATTGTTACTTACATGTCAAGTTATTATTCTCACTCAAAGCCCGTAGGCATGAGTCGAGTATTATTCTTAGTGAAGTGTAATACGGTGGAAGAACTAACTTTTTTTAGCATTATATCAGAAATGTTGCGGTTAGAAAGAGTCGCCACCGACTTTTCTTTTATCCAATATAAGGAAAGGCTGAAAAGAACATGAAAGACCTTGATAGATTTTGAGTATGGGGGTAAGTTATGAAAAGGGAAGCTGTGAGCACCCTTTTCATCTGTAGTTATCTACGGGTTCTTAATCGCTGGCTCACTTTGAAAATTTGCTTTGTGTGTGATTTGAAAATATTTTTGAAAATCCAAAGTACGACTAACTTTGTAATTAATCTTGTATCAGTCCTCAATAATGCGTACAAAGTATTTTTGAAAACATTTGTTTTGAAAGTGATGTGAAAAAATTGTTTATTTGTGAAAAAGGTTGTGAGCAAGCGATTTAAAAGTTCCTTACCCACTAAAGTATTTGTTATTCTTTTCCTTCTCCTTTAGAGACAGTGTTATCCATGCCATTAGTTGGCAGGTAGCCCTATCTATTGGATGTTAAGGGACAGGCGAAGGGTTGTCGCATGGTCATAGAAAGCAACATGCAAGGATACTTTAGCAATTCGAAGGGACTGTCATCATATTATTCGTAGGCAACAAGGGACTATATCATCTTTTCGTAGGCGACTCGAGGGACATTGTGGGACTATGAACTTTATTCTAAGGGACTATGATGATTTAATCGAGGGTCATTGCTAAAGTACCCTTACTTCTGAGGGACATGACCATGTTTCCGAAGGCAACAAAGAGAGGTTACCCTAGAGGTGCAAAGTGCGCAAAGGTGATTCAGTTCAGTTATATTATCTCGAGTTAAGGTTTTCTAACGTTTGTTTTGTCTTTTCATACAACCTCTATTAGCATACATCTAACATTTATGTATACAGGTATATAAAATATAAGTGAGAAAAGTAAAACCCTAGGACTATTACATAGCTTCGGGACAGTTTCAATATCTAATAAAAACCTTGCAAAAAATTAAACACTAAGCTATTACAATTTTTATACAACCTATACACTTGTCTAAAAATAAATAGCAAATAAATAAAAATACATGTTAAAATTATTTTTTAAAAACCTAAATGTCTAAAATGTCACATTTTTTTTTGTATTTTTGGGTTAATTTTAAGCATTTAGAAAATAATTGGTTATCTAATTCAAAATTAATTACAAAGGTTAATTAATTAAAAAAACTAAGTCTAATAAAATTGAATTAAAAATATGTCCAAAATTAGATTAATTAATAAAAACCCCAAGACTATTTTTTTTTATGGATTAAAACGATAAGTAGAAAATTAAATAAGAAATAATTAAAAATTATGGAAAGTGGAAAAGATTAGAAAACAGATAAAATATGGTTGCAAGCGTCCAGGCTCAAACCCATGCCATCTCCTTTGCCGAGCAAGAACACTACCACTGCGCCATGAAACAAATAGAATCTTATGCCCTAGAAATAGCATTTTTATTCCTCATGTTAAAAATTGCATGTAAGGCTTCAAACATGTTCTAAACAATCATGCTAAGCCATCTTAATTGTTAGAATCAGTTAACAATGCATATAGTTTGTAATACGAATAATAAAAAATAATGCAAACCGGACATGGCATGTATGCAAGTTTAAGGTACAAATTGGCATGGAAAGTTACATATTCTTACCTTGGAGATGTTCTGGAAGTGATTTAAGGTGGTCGTTTGGACTCAATCAAACTGGAACTTGATATTCAGTGGTGCACTTTCTTTGAAAATTTGTGATTTTTGAGACTTTTCTTGAGTCAAAATTTTTTGTGTCATTGTAGTGTGAGAGCTTGAGTATTTATAGAGGAGGAGATTTAAGTCACCAAAGAAGGAAGGAATCAAGTGATCATGGTTGTAATATGGTGGGAGAAATGACTTAGTTTTGCATTTAGCGCAAATGTTGGGATAGCAAGAGTCACCACCAACTTTTATTTTATCCAATAATGAAAGGTGAAAAGAACAGGAAAAACCTTTTAAGATTTTGAGTTCGGGGGGAAGGTTATGAAAAGGGAAGGTGTTAGCACCCTTTTCATCTGTAGTTGTCTACGGGCTCTAAATTGCTTAGCTCACTTTAATTTGCTGTGTGTGTGCTTTGAAAAGGTCTTTGAAAATGCAAATGTAAGGCAGTCTGCTTTATAACAACCCTTGTATCGGTTCTCAGAAGTGTTAAAGCGTTTGAAAGTAATTATTTTGAAATTGTGAGGTGTGAAAATTATTTTAGTTTTTAAGCAAGCAATTAAGGGTATCTTACCCACTTAAAGGTCTTTCATTATTCTTTTCCTTCTTCTTTAAGGATAGTTCTATCCATACCATTAGTTGGTAGGTAGGCCCGTCCATTGGATGTGAAGGGACAGACGTTGGCTCATCATTATGGTCATAAAAGGCAACATGTAGGGATACCTTAGCTATTCGAAGGGACTGTCATCATATATTCGTAGGCAACTTCGAGGGACATCGCAGAACTATGATCTTTATGATGACTTAAACCAAGGGTATTTGTTATGTTATCCCTACGTTCGAGGGACATGACTATTGTTATTTCGAAGGCAACAGAGAGAGGATACCCTAGAGGTGCATGTGTGCAAGAGCAATTAAGTTCAGTTATTTATCTTGATTAGGGTTATCTAACGATTGATTTTAAATCTTTCCATACAAGCCTATTACTAACAGTTAAATATATACGTACATGCAAGCATAATATAGGTGCAGAAAGTAAAGTGTGGAAAAGTAAACCCTAATTAAGCTATTACAAGGCTTTGGGGCAGATACAATAGTATAAATTTGCAAGAAATAAAAATACAACTATTACAAAAAACTGTGCGACATATACAATTTCTCTAAGAAAGTAAAGGGGCAAATAAATAAGAAAATGTTAGAAAAGATGTTTTAAAGTCCTCAAAACTAAAACGTTAGAAATTAAATTTTTTTGTGTATTTTTGCAGAAAATATTTTAAGTTAATAATTAATAAAAACCTAATTATTCTAATTAATTTTACAAATAAAAAATACTTAAAATCTAATTAAATGAGAAAAGTTAATTAAGAAAACCTAAAAGACTATTTTTTTGATTTTATGTAATATTCAAATTTTTATATGTTTTAATTTTAATTGTAAAAAAGAAATAAATTAGTGGAAATGGAGTTTCAAATAGAGAATCTGATCGTGCCCTAGCCATGGTAACTCATCATCACAACGTTAAAGCTTGCATTTTCTTATTTAAACATGTTCTAAACACCATGATGAACTCATCTTGCACACGAAATTAGTTAAATATACATAGATTAAAAGATTTGAATTCAAGAAAATTACTAAAACAAGTGGGCTTGTGTAAGTTATTCCAGATGTAAATAGATTTGTTTATGGACTTGGTATGATCGGTGGAAATAGAACTGACTGTTTAAAGCTGGATCGCGTATGTCGCGGAAGCAAGAGTCGCCACCGTCTTTTATTTTCTCCAACATGGACAGGACAAAAGCACAGCAAAATTCCTTATGAGAATGTTTCTCGGTTCGGGAGGTGGATTTATAGAAAGGGAAGGTGTTAGCACCCTTTCTATCCGTGGTTATCCACGGGCTCTTAGGTACTTGCTCTTATGTTTTCAAAAGATGTTTGCTTTTCAAAATGTGAGTGGGTTTGAAAAAGTTTCATTGAAAAATTTCTGAGTGACTCTTGTATCTGTCCTCAAGAGTGTTTGAAAAATTTGTTTTGAAAGCTTTTGAAAGTGTCAGTGTGAAAAGATTTTTTTGTTTGTTTTTGAAGAGAGCAAGTACCCAGGAGAAATCTACCTACCCTAAGGAATTAGGCTGTGTAAGAGTCTTTAAGGTAGTGCCATCCCACCATGGAGAGGTAGGTAGCAGCACCATTGGAGGTGTTCGGGTCAATTCGATTGTAGGGACAATGTGGTCACCGAAGCAATAGTAGGACACCTTAGAAGTAACCCTAATGTCCTAGATCCTTTTATCCGAGGCAACCGTTTCGAGGAAACTGGATCTTAGACATAAGGGCGACCGCTAAAACACCCTATACTTGACGACCACTTTTGAGGCAATGAGTGAGGCGTACCCTAGAAGTGGCATGTGCATTGTGTGTTGTTTTCAGGTTATGTTTATCTTTGATCATGCAATTGTGAGCTACGAGTTGTTTTTAATTATCATGCATTCTTTCATGCAATTTAGCAGTTAGGAGTGCGGAAAATAAAATACGGAAAGGTAAAAGCTACGCTATTACAAGGCGCGGGTCTATACATCGCCAAAATACAAAGACCCGTTTTTGATAAAGATGCGGAAAGTAAAAAAAATCAATAAACCTAATTACTATTACATTCCGGAAACAGTTACATAATAATCAAATAAAAATAACGCGCGAATAAATTAAACTGGACGTCCTAGGGTTTTGGACCCTTTTGAGAAATTAAGAGCTTTTTTGTCCTTTGCTTGAAGTTAAATTACAATTAAATCTAATTATTAATTATTTACAAGAAAGATATTTTTTTGTGTTTTTTTGTATTTAATGAAAATAAATTAAAGTCAAAAGAAAACCCTAGTTCTAAGTTTATTTTAATTATTAAAAAAAATGTTAAAGTTAACCTAATTTAGGCTAATTAATTTATTTACATGTTATTTATAAAAATAATAATTAATAAATAGTAATAATGATGATTAATAAAATATGATTAAAAATTATAAAAAAAAGGTCAAAACCTAATTCTATGCAATTTTATTTATTAAGAAAAAAGATTAAAATTAAAACCTAAATTAAACTAAGTTAGTTATTAGTATTTATTTACAAAAGTAGGTTAATGGTGAAATTAATAAATAATTAAAAAAATATTTACATTTTTGATTTTCTGATTTTTATGTTATGAAAAATTAATTTGTGGTGAATTAAGAAAAATAATTAAAACAATTAAAAGAATTTAGAGAATTTAGAGAAAAGAAAATAAAAATAAATATGCAAACCAAAGGGGGTGTGAAGGCCCATGTGGAGGTTATTTGAAGCAATTCTGGCCCAAGAAGACCAAGCCTGGTTGACTTTCAAGAATCACGTGCATGCTGTTTGACTGGAGAACATCATAGGCTTCATCTCTTGGCCACTGGATTGATGCTGGGGACACATGGCACGCTGGAATTATGAGGCCTATGGTTGAACATTGGACATACCCTTCACTGGAACGCCTTGGAAAAAATAAGAACAATTATATGGGGGACCTGGGAATCGAACCCAGGTCCCAACGCTTGCCAGCCACGTCTACCACCACTACGCCATCTGCGTTTGTTTGTTAATATAATGGTTATTGATTATAATATATGAAAAAACAATTATGCTGGGAATTTAAAAAAAGCGCGCCACATATTTGAATGCACCAATCATGTCCATCCATGCATCATCTTCTTCAGCTGGCCTGAAATAAAAAGCAATCAAATAGCGGGGGTTTTAAACCCCCACAAACTGGAAACATCAGACTAGCGATTAGGCATACAATCAATATAAAAAGGGCGCGATGGTGTCAATGGTTTCGTCTTGTTCTGACGAATTTATCCACATAGGTCTTGAGGTCTAATTTTACAGTATACGCAAAGCCCTAATTTTAAAGCTTTGAAAACCCTAAAATCCATTCATGGTGAATTGTGATTCTATGCGTTTCAGTGCAATTAATCCATGCCAAAAGGTTCCTGTATGTTCAAACAATGCAAAACAAACAATCAAACATGTTAAATGCTCATGAGATGCAAGTTTCGATTATGAAAAATAAGGATGAACCGTGAATCTGTTCTGGGCAATTTCTTGAGTGTTAACGTGTGATTGGGATCTCTACGCGTTCCTGGAAGTGTCAACAATCTATTAGAAACAAAAACAAGCTTTGAATCACGCTGCAATATTGATTTCAGTTTTCCAATATTTCTTGAATTTTTGCAAATTGGTTATGGTTTTCTATGGCAGCTTTTTCGTGTCTCGCTTTAGGGTTTGCTTCAGCACATATATGTGAATGAAATTAGGTTAAAAATAAGCCCAAAAGTCCATGGCATTATGACTTGAATGTGTGATTGCCAATCATATATTTTTTCAATCTTTTCTTTCATGAAACCTTGCCAATCATGGATATCTTGCCTTGTTGATTGAGAAACGAGTTTGCCAGCTTGCCCTGATCTGATTTGCTTCACAAAAGATCCAAAAACCATATCTTTTTAATTTTCCTATAATTAAAACCAATTAAATGAATTAATATTAATATAAATTCAATTAATTAATTAAAAATAAGAAAATAAATCATTTCAAGTTCAATGGGTCGTGCATAGGCTTTGGGTAAAGATTCAAGAAAGAATTTGAGGCCCATTAGCAAAAATGAAGTGTTTTAGGCAAAGTTGACTTTTGAAAGTTCCCAAACATTTCCCAACTTCTCCAATGCATATCTTGCTCAATTTTGAAGCTATGAACATGTTCTTGGACATTTTGGAAAGGTCTTGAAGTCCTCTAACCAATTCCTTTGGTCCCATGTCATTTTTATTTACCAATCTCAAGTTATGGTCTTTGACTTAAAGTGCCTTTTGTTGACTTTTGAAAATGACCTATAATGTTGAAATTGATAACTTTTTGTGAGAGAATTTATTGGACTTGGAATGTGAAGATGAGTTGTAGGAAATGTCATCCCCTTCAAAATGAGCATTGGATGGGATTTTTCTGATGAACCATGAAAAAGTTATGCCTTGGTCAATTTGCAGTTGACTTTTCAGCTGTCCTAAAATAGTAACTTTTGACATCTTGAGACTTTTTGAGCCATGTTTGTGGAATCATGATCAAGACTTGATCAAATGATGATTGTGGCTTCAAAATAATATGTTGACCAAAATTTTTGACTTTTGACTGTCAAATGACCATTTTGCCCCTGCAGTTGACTGTGAAGCAATTAGGGTTTTTGACTGTGCAACTTGATGCTGTGAGTCTTGAACCTTGACATATGAATGATTGACAATGTATATAGGCATATGGGACTTGATTGGACCCTTGGAAACCTCAATTTCTTTGCAAGAACCAAAACCCTAATTTTGACTGTGTTAGGAGGCAATTGGACTGTGCAACCCTTGAGAGATTTTGAACCATTTGGAGATTGATCTTGCCAAATCTTGAAGAATATGGGAGGGAAACTTTTGGGGTACATCAGTTGCCCCTGTTCAATCTTCTTAAACTTGAGGATGTAGATTGGATGGCGTGCCTTTCGTAATCCGAAGGTGGAAGATGATTGAACACTAGAGTGCCCAGAAATTTGCACTCACATAGTTGAGTATCAGCAGTGTGATAGCGGGAATGGGCTTACAAATGCCATTTGGAGAGATGATGGATAGGAGGATGGGCTTATAGATTCCATCTAGAGCTGTGACGGAGCCTTGTCGGGAATGGGCTTATAGATGCCATTTGGAGACTGTCGGTATGTGGATGGGCTTATAGATGCCATCTAGGTGTCGATCGCGTAAGAGATTTCTTAGCGAGAACTTGCGTACCTGAGAAAGAAAGATAATTACCTGGCCTGTTACAGGGGTTGATCTTCAAACTCTTTATGTAGATATGCCCTGGCTAGATACAGGTATCGAATTTGAAATTAGTCGTCAACAGATATGCCCTGGCTGGGTACAGGAATCGAATCTTCAAACTCTTCCGATGTGCCCTGGCTGGATACAGGAATCGAATCTGGAACTTCAAAAAGGTTGGTGATTTGTCTCTACTGACAGGCCATCTTCATGGACGGGTGGTCTCTAACGACGAGTGTCTATAACGACGAGGGTCTATAACGACAAGTGTCTATAACGACGAGTGTTTATAACGATGAGTGTCTATAACGACGAGTGTCTTATAACGACGAGTGTCTTATAACGACGAGTGTCTTATAACGACGAGTGTCTATAACGACGGGTGTCTATAACGACGAGTGTCTATAACGACGAGTGTCTATAACGACGAGTGTCTATAACGACGAGTGTCTATAACGACGAGTGTCTATAACGACGAATGTCTATAACGACGAATGTCTATGACGACGAGTGTCTATGACGACGAGTGTCTATAACGACGAGTGTCTATAACGACGAGTGTCTATAACGACGAGTGTCTATAACAACGAGTGTCTATAACGACGAGTGTCTATAACGACGAGTGTCTATAACGACGAGTGTCTATAACGACGAGTGTCTATAACGACGAATGTCTATAACGACGAGTGTCTATGACGACGAGTGTCTATAACGACGAGTGTCTATAAAGACGAGTGTCTATAACGACGAGTGTCTATAACGACGAGTGTCTATAACGACGAGTGTCTATAACGACGAGTGTCTATGACGACGAGTGTCTATAACGACGAGTGTCTATAACGACGAGTGTCTATGACGACGAGTGTCTATGACGACGTTAGGAATCAACTTCAACTGGACTTGTCTTCTTTTGACTGAATTTGTCTACTTTGACATAGCTGATCATTTAACTATATTCTTCCTGAAAGGTAAAGGTCAGTCATATGCGATGTATGGCATGGATCAAGCGATGATATTCTCAGCATAAATGAGATTATATGATATGATGCATATGCATGTATCACGTTGTAATGTGATGTTTATGAATAATGTATCTTCGTCTGGGAAAGTAAATCCTTGACGCATGCCAGGAAGTGGAATCCTGGGCTGACGTTGAAGAGTAGAATTCTTCGTTTCCGCTGGGGATGATGGTTGCAAGAATAAAACGGTAGGAGAAGATGACTCCGTTGGGGAATAAACCTGGCGAAAAGATTACTCTGCGGGGAATTACTCTATGGGGAGAGATATTTCGCTCAGATTTTGATGAGAACTTCGCTGGGAATACCGTTGATAATCTTTGTTGGAAGATTTGATGAACCCTGCTGGGGGATAGGAGGAACTTCGCCGAGGACGATCTTTCCGTGGTAATTAGCTGAGGATAACCCAGTTAAAAGCCCTGAAGGGAATAACTTTGAATAAAGCCGGGGAGATGCGTTCGTACTCTGCAGGATGTGAAGGTATCTTAGTTGTGTTCTTCAGCTGAACTTACCTTGGTACCTCGATGGACAGAGCAACCAGATTGCTTAGCCAATTCATATTTCCCCAGTTTCTGCGGGAGAAGGTACCTGCGGAGGCGTTTGACAACTGTCGATTGACAAATCTTCTTTTGGTAGGCAAGTGACGAGGTAACGGAACATAGTCGTACGCTTTTGATCCCTAACTTTTGCCTGGACCGCCCTTTCGGGTTTTCGGTCCACCGGGATACCCATTTTTTCCCAAGCCGCCTTTTCAGGTTTTTGACTTGCCGGGTGTACAGATTTTTTCATTTCATCCCTTATTTTTGCCCGAACCCTTTTGGTTCGCCGGGAAGCCCTTATTTTTGCCTAGGTGTGTCAACCTAGCGGGTCTTTAATTGTGCGTAGTATCTTTTCGACTATGTCCATGTTCTTAGAATGTAGGGAGGTTGTCACTGTCAGTAGTATCGTGTTGCCATACTACCAGAAGATGTTTGATCAGGAAAGATTCGTTGCTGGAATTTATGCCCCATGCCCCAAGTGACTTAGGCGGAGATTTTCCCCTGGCTATTTGGCATTTGAGAGATTCTCTGAATCTTGACTGGACTGCCCCAGATGACGGACCATGATCATGTTTGCCCCTTGGTTGGAAGTACTTTTGTTCACTTAGATATTCGTCGTGGGAATTTCTCTGCTGTTCGAACAAAGAGTCATATGCAAACAATGTTATATCGAGAATGCAAAGCTTATGTCTGTTTTGAAGTTTTTGAAAATGAATTTTTCAGTAAAACAAGCAAATTTTATAAACTGTGATGTCAACTCGTTGTTTTACCGCAAGCCTTAAGGAGTCAGGATACCTTTTGTAACAGTATGCTTTCGAACTAACCCTTGCTTCAGCTAGGACTTTTAAGGGTTGTAACGTGGCCTGGTTCACGGTTTAAGAAACAAAGGATAAAGGCTCAAATTTTATTTGTACCCACCCGTTCTTCGTGATGTTCTTCAAACCTAAACTCAGCTAATCGTGCATTAGACCTTGTTTGAGTCTTTGCTCTGATATTCCGGTGATGGTTCGGATATTGACAGTTTATTTTGAATAGGCAGTCATTCCTTTTTTGGTTGAGGGTTTGTAGGACCTCTTTCTTTTTTGATTTCATTATCCCTGTTTTTTGCCTGAACTGTTTCTTTTGTGATTACAGTCAGCGGGATGCCCCAGTTTTGTAAGACTCCTTCATAGGTTTTGACTTATTGGGCTTTAGCTTTTGAAAGATAATGACTGCCTGTCTTTATGATTATTCAGAACCATCACTGTCTTTTGTTTTAGAAGGACTCCTTTGACGTCATTCATTGTGCACTTGGATCAACTGAGAGAACTACCCTGCCCCAGGTTATGATTAAGGGTTTTAATTAAATATTTTTGTGAAAAGAAAAAAACTCCAACTTCTTTGGCTCAAAGGGGGTAACGAGGGATTATCTTCCTTATAACTCCAGTGTTTAGGAATTGAAACAATGCATGTACCTCCTCAGCGGGGTCTGTTCAAAAGCATACTGTAGATTGTGGTATCGTTTTCTTCATCCTCCCTCAAGAGGCTTAGAATTATTAATCGAGAGTTGAACATCAAAAAATGAAAGCAGTTTTAAGCATAGTAAACATAATTACTTCAAAATAGACACGTGTAATGCATTAATGAAATAACAACGTTTGACATGAATAAATGTTTGAACAATCAAAGAAAAATACAACTTGAACATTCGAATGAACAAAAGTTTTTTTCAATCCTAGCCATGTTTTGGAAAGGGAGCAGTGATCACATTGGGAGTCTCGGGCGCTTCGAACTGGACTTCCTTTGCATCGATTAGATCCTGAACCTTATTCCTCAGAGTCTAACAATCATCCGTAGCATGCCCCGGGCTGTCAGAATGATAAGCGCGGCGGGCACTGGGGTTATACCTTAACGGTGTCCTGTTGGGATTCTTCGGAGGGTCCCTTAGAGTTACCAACTTGGTCTCCAGCAACTACGACAATATTTGGGACAAGGTCACGCCGAGGGGAGTGAATTTCCTCTTAGGTCTCTCTTCCCTTTGTTGATTGTGACGCTGAGGAGCACCAGCCGATTTTGAAATGACCATCGCGTTGACAGCTTGGCGGTGTTCAGATTTGTTCTTCCCGTTTGAACCATAGACAGCACCAGATTCCTTCTTGGATGGTTTCTTCTCAGTGTTCGAGGAGTCACCATTATGTATCTTCCCCGACTTGACGCCAGCTTCTATTATTTCCCCAGTCAAGATCAGATCTGTAAACCCAGCAGAAGAGTTACCAATCAGGTGGTTGAAGAATGGACCAGACAGGGTCCCCAGGAACATGTCGACGTGCTCACGGTCAGTTAGAGGTGGCTGCACCCTTCCGGAAAGGTCCCTCCATTTTTGAGCATATTCTTTAAAGCCTTCATCTGTACCCATAGCCATCCCCTAAAGCTGAGTGCGCGTGGGAGCAAGGTCGGCATTATACTGGTACTGCTTGTAAAACGCAGTGGCCAAGTCCTCCCAGCTGCGGATGTTGGCTCCATCCAGTTGATAGAACCACTCGAGTTGAGTCCCCGACAGACTATCCTGAAAGAAGTGAATCCACAAATTCTTGTCAGCCGTGTAGGGCTGGATCCTCCTTATGTATGACCTGAGATGCAGCTTAGGACAAGATGCCCCGTCATATTTTGCAAAGGCAGGTGCCTTGAATTTGTGCGGGATCACCACCCCAGAAGACAGGCCTAGATCTTCGAAGTCCAGGCCGGGCACTTTTTGTATCTCCATAGCATTTAACCGGTCTTTGAGCTGTTTGTACCTGTCCTCAGCAGGAGGGTACTGTTCATCATTGAAATCCGTCTCGTTGTCGGAGACCACTGGACTAGGAACCTCTCTCTCATGGGGACTGTCTTTTCCAACAGATGGGGTAGTCAGCTCAGCCTCATTTCGTGATCAATTCCCAGATTTGCGTCTAGGGTTGAACATCACCGTCCTCTTCTTCTTCTTCAAGAGCAGAGTCTTCAAATCCTGTTGACCCTGGGCTAGACTCTTAACCAATTCCTGGAACTGGGCATTCTGGGCCTGGAGGGCCTTGATAGCTTGTTCATTGGATGATTCAGGATTCATGATGATTGCTGAAATAAACAGCGAAGACGGTAAGTGACTTGTAAAAAGGGTACCTGTAATGCAATGATATGTATGTATGCATGCAATGTTTTCAAGGATCTCGTGGGGTAAACAAGAAGATTGTTAGAATTTGAATCTAGTAGCTTGATTGAAGGAACTTCATGTTGTTGAGAGTCCTTCTTCAAGAGTCAAAGCTCACCATATCGAGTGGGTCATAGCCCCTGACTTAAGTCATTAGCCTTGGCTAGAGGAAAATAAATCCCCTTTGCCCCTTGCTAGATAGTTTGATTCATCATGACCTGCATCACAAACCCTTGAGATCCTTGAAATGGGTTAGTCCTTATGCAGGAGGTATGCAATGGTATGATGGTATGATGTTATGCTATGCGTGGAGTAGGTAAACCCTGTTATGAGTCCAGATTAAGGACTGTAAACAAAACCTGCAAGAAACCTGTGTGTCAGATAACAAGCATGCAAGTAGTCAAGTTTGAAGGCACACAAGTCACACAAGACAACCCTTAGAGTTTAGGCCAGCATGAAGTTTAGGTACTACCCTCTTGAAGTTGGTGGGCTCAAAACCTGTCCTAGAAAATAGTAACCGGGTTCTAAGGAGCTCAATATCATTGGGTTGTTTTCTATGTTCATTGTTTTGATTTAGCCACTTAACTGGCGACCAAAATATTCCAAGAAAACAACCCTCAATGAGTGTAGTATCGAGTATCTACCAACTTCGGACTGCACCAAAGTCGGTCATCTCACTACCCCTAAAGAGGCCAGGATGGTCAAGTAAGGTTCCTAAGGTCAGTTGCTGCTTCACGACACCATGCGGCGGCCCCGTACTCTCCTTGACTTGACTCAAGGGTTACCGGTACTCACCAAAGTGCCACATCAACGTAGCAACTGCTTCAACCGTGTCAGTATACCCCGCACAGTTCCCTCACAGTTTGTTGCTACTTCTAAAAGGTATCCCCCAGATCCGGGTTAGGATCTATAGAACTCCCAAAACAGGCCCACAATATTAAAGCAATCAGAACAGGCAATTGAAAACATAAGCATAATCTATCCTAAGGTACACCTCACTTTAAGTTTCCCCAGCAGAGTCGCCAGTTCTGTGATCAGTGGAAATAGAACTGACTGTTTAAAGCTGGATCGCGTATGTCGTGGAAGCAAGAGTCGCCACCGTCTTTTATTTTCTCCAACATGGACAGGACAAAAGCACAGCAAAATTCCTTATGAGAATGTTTCTCGGTTCAGGAGGTGGATTTATAGAAAGGGAAGGTGTTAGCACCCTTTCTATCCGTGGTTATCCATGGGCTCTTAGGTACTTGCTCTTATGTTTTCAAAAGATGTTTGCTTTTCAAAATGTGAGTGGGTTTGAAAAAGTTTCATTGAAAAATTTCTGAGTGACTCTTGTATCTGTCCTCAAGAGTGTTTGAAAAATTTGTTTTGAAAGCTTTTGAAAGTGTCAGTGTGAAAAGATTTTTTTGTTTGTTTTTAAAGAGAGCAAGTACCCAGGAGAAATCTACCTACCCTAAGGAATTAGGCTGTGTAAGAGTCCTTAAGGTAGTGCCATCCCACCATGGAGAGGTAGGTAGCACCACCGTTGGAGATGTTCGGGTCAATTCGATTGTAGGGACAGTGTGGTCACCGAAGCAATAGTAGGACACCTTAGAAGTAACCCTAATGTCCTAGATCCTTTTATCCGAGGCAACCGTTTCGAGGAAACTGGATCTTAGACATAAGCGCGACCGCTAAAACACCCTATACTTGACGACCACTTTCGAGGCAACGAGTGAGGCGTACCCTAGAAGTGGCATGTGCATTGTGTGTTGTTTTCAGGTTATGTTTATCTTTGATCATGCAATTGTGAGCTACGAGTTGTTTTTAATTATCATACATTCTTTCATGCAATTTAGCAGTTAGGAGTGCGGAAAATAAAATACGGAAAGGTAAAAGCTACGCTATTACAAGGCGCGGGTCTATACATCGCCAAAATACAAAGACCCGTTTTTGATAAAGATGCGGAAAGTAAAAAAAAAACAATAAACCTAATTACTATTACATTCCGGAAACAGTTATATAATAATCAAATAAAAATAACGCGCGAATAAATTAAACTGGACGTCCTAGGGTTTTGGACCCTTTTGAGAAATTAAGAGCTTTTTTGTCCTTTGCTTGAAGTTAAATTACAATTAAATCTAATTATTAATTATTTACAAGAAAGATATTTTTTTGTGTTTTTTTGTATTTAATGAAAATAAATTAAAGTCAAAAGAAAACCCTAGTTCTAAGTTTATTTTAATTATTAAAAAAAATGTTAAAGTTAACCTAATTTAGGCTAATTAATTTATTTACATGTTATTTACAAAAATAATAATTAATAAATAGTAATAATGATGATTAATAAAATATGATTAAAAATTTAAAAAAAAGGACAAAACCTAATTCTATGCAATTTTATTTATTAAGAAAAAAGATTAAAATTAAAACCTAAATTAAACTAAGTTAGTTATTAGTATTTATTTACAAAAGTAGGTTAATGGTGAAAATAATAAATAATTAAAAAAATATTTACATTTTTGATTTTCTGATTTTTATGTTATGAAAAATTAATTTGTGGTGAATTAAGAAAAATAATTAAAACAATTAAAAGAATTTAGAGAAAAGAAAATAAAAATAAATATGCAAACCAAAGGGGGTGTGAAGGCCCATGTGGAGGTTTTTTGAAGCAATTCTGGCCCAAGAAGACCAAGCCTGGTTGACTTTCAAGAATCACGTGCATGCTGTTTGACTGGAGAACATCATAGGCTTCATCTCTTGGCCACTGGATTGATGCTGGGGACACATGGCACGCTGGAATTATGAGGCCTATGGTGGAACATTGGACATACGCTTCACTGGAACACCTTGGAAAAAATAAGAACAATTATATGGGGGACCTGGGAATCGAACCCAGGTCCCAACGCTTTCCAGCCACGTCTACCACCACTACGCCATCTGCGTTTGTTTGTTAATATAATGGTTATTGATTATAATATATGAAAAAACAATTATGTTGGGAATTTAAAATAAGCGCGCCACATATTTGAATGCACCAATCATTTCCATCCATGCATCATCTTCTTCAGTTGACCTGAAATAAAAAGCAATCAAATAGAGGGGCTTTTAAACCCCCACAAACTGGAAACATCAGAATAGCGATTAGGCATACAATCAATATAAAAAGGGCGCGATGGTGTCAATGGTTTCGTCTTGTTCTGACGAATTTATCCACATAGGTCTTGAGGTCTAATTTTACAGTATACGCAAAGCCCTAATTTTCAAGCTTTGAAAACCCTAAAATCCATTCATGGTGAATTGTGATTCTATGTGTTTCAGTGCAATTAATCCATGCCAAAAGGTTCCTGTATGTTCAAACAATGCAAAACAAACAATCAAACATGTTAAATGCTCATGAGATGCAAGTTTCGATTATGAAAAATAAGGATGAACCGTGAATCTGTTCTGGGCAATTTCTTGAGTGTTAACGTTTGATTGGGATCTCTACGCGTTCCTAGAAGTGTCATCAATCTATTAGAAACAAAAACAAGCTTTGAATCACGCTGCAATATTGATTTTAGTTTTCCAATATTTCTTGAATTTTTGCAAATTGGTTATGGTTTTCTATGGCAGCTTTTTCGTGTCTCGCTTTAGGGTTTGCTTCAGCACATATATGTGAATGGAATTAGGTTAAAAATAAGCCCAAAAGTCCATGGCATTATGACTTGAATGTGTGATTGCCAATCATATCTTTTTTCAATCTTTTCTTTCATGAAACCTTGCCAATCATGGATATTTTGCCTTGTTGATTGAGAAACGAGTTTGCCAGCTTGCCCTGATCTGATTTGCTTCACAAAAGATCCAAAAACCATATCTTTTTAATTTTCCTATAATTAAAACCAATTAAATGAATTAATATTAATATAAATTCAATTAATTAATTAAAAATAAGAAAATAAATCATTTTAAGTTCAATGGGTCGTGCATAGGCTTTGGGTAAAGATTCAAGAAAGAATTTGAGGCCTATTAGCAAAAATGAAGTGTTTTAGGCAAAGTTGACTTTTGAAAGTTCCCAAAAATTTCCCAACTTCTCCAATGCATATCTTGCTCAATTTTGAAGCTATGAACATGTTCTTAGACATTTTGGAAAGTTCTTGAAGTCCTCTAACCAATGCCTTTGGTCCCATGTCAGTTTGATTTACCAATCTCAAGTTATGGTCTTTGACTTAAAGTGCCTTTTTGTTTACTTTTGAAAATGACCTATAATGTTGAAATTGATAACTTTTTGTGAGAGCATTTCTTGGACTTGGAATGTGAAGATGAGTTGTAGGAAATGTCATCCCCTTAAAAATGAGCATTGGATGGGATTTTTCTGATGAACCATGAAAAAGTTATGCCTTGGTCAATTTGCAGTTGACTTTTCAACTGTCCTAAAATAGTAACTTTTGACATCTTGAGACTTTTTGAGCCATGTTTGTGGAATCATGATCAAGACTTGATCAAATGATGATTGTGGCTTCAAAATAATATGTTGACCAAAATTTTTGACTTTTGACTGTCAAATGACCATTTTGCCCCTGCAGTTGACTGTGAAGCAATTAGGGTTTTTGATTGTGCAACTTGATGCTGTGAGTCTTGAACCTTGACATATGGATGCTTGACAATGTATATAGGCATATGGGAATTGATTGGACCCTTGGAAACCTCAATTTCTTTGCAAGAACCAAAACCCTAATTTTGACTGTGTTAGGAGGCAATTGGATTGTGCAACCCTTGAGAGATTTTGAACCATTTGGAGATTGATCTTGCCAAATCTTGAAGAATATGGGAGGGCAAATTTTGGGGTACAACACTTGGTGATATTCCTGGGAGCTTCAGGAACACGATTTGAGGCTTGGTTTTGATTGAGAGTGGCTGGAAATTTTGATACGAGTTTGCACCTTTCTTTGAAAATTTGTGATTTTGAAACCTTGCTTCTATGGCAGCCACTTTGTATCTTTTGTACCTGAGTGTTGCATGTATTTATAGAGGAATGAAATGGATCAAAACAAGGCAAGGATCTTGTATCATTATGTCACAATTCATTGCAAAGAAAACACATTGAAATATTTCTAAAATTGTTTTAAAAACATGCCAAACTTGAAGATACTTGTTTCCAACATGTTTTCATGGTTTTGGAAAGCTCTTAAAATGCCTTGGGCCTTCTAGAAGACACCCAAATGAAGCCCACACGCCCTTTGGTCCATCAACTCAAATTTTATTTGATTTATTTTGAATTAATTTGAATAAAATCAAAATAAATAAAATAAAAAATCAAAGTAATGTATAAATGGGCTTAGAGCTCCTCTAACATGTTATAAACATGTTTAAACTTTAAAAGTTAGGCCATTAGTCCAAAAGTTCAAGATTGCTCAAATGAAGTTTCATGCATTTTCTCAAAAATTTCCCAACTTGCACCAATCATAACTCTCTCAAATTTCATCATTTGACGGTGATCTTTGATTTTTTGGAAAGCTCAAGATGTCCTATACAATATCTATGTTGATAATATTTGCATTTGAAGATATTATCTTGATGTAAGTTGGCTTGACAAAAAGTGTCTTTTTGTTGACTTTTAAAATGACCTGTAATGTATTGGCTTATATCTCTCAAATGATGCATTTTTTGGATTTGATCTTAGAGAGACAAAGTTATAGAGAATTGAATTAACTTTAAAATGATATTGGTTTAGGGAAAATCTTATGAATCATGTGAAAGTTATGCTTGGTCAAAGTTCATATGACTTCTCCTAAGGAAATCCTAATTTGGCAACTTTTGACTTTTGATGATTTGAGGGTTTTTATTGAGGAATCATGATCAATCCTTGATCAAATGATGAATATCACTTCAAAATGTTGATGTTGACCAAAAATCTTGAAGTTTAACTGTATGTTGACCATGTTTGACTTTTTACCCAATATAGTTGATTTTTAGTCATCTGAGCCATTGATTGAGCAAACTTGTGATGCAAGGCTTAAAACTTGACATGAGCATTATTAGGGACATATTAAGAGCCATGAAAACCACTTGAGGCCTTTAAAATCCAATATTCCTTTAGAAATACAAAATCCTAGTTATGGACCCATTGCTTAGGAGGAGAATTTGTCTGATCAATTCTTGAGCAACCTTGAGCATTTGGGAACCCTAGGAGAATGTCTTGAAGAAAAATGGGTGGGAAAATTTTGGGTACAACAGCTTCCCTTGTTCAATCTTCTTAAACCTAAAGAGTTAGATTGACATGCTCGTCAGAAGAGGATTGAACACTTAAGTGCCCAGAAATTTGCACTCTCCTGTGCAGGAAGTAACACTGTTGGTCGATTATATCGGGAGTGGGCTTACAGATGCCATTTGGAGAGTGACAGGATATTGTCAGAGATGGGCTTATAGATGCCATCCAGAGTAACTATTGATAAGAATATCATAATGAGTCTACACATGACTTTGTCAAAAAGATGTATTTGGAATGAGTCTATGCCCGAATTTTGTCCAAAAGAGTTTAAGAAGGAATTTATGCTTGATTTCACCTGAATGATGTACTAGAAGACGTATACGCCCGTATTCATCTAGATGAGGTATTGAAAGGAGCCTACGCCTGAATTTTTCCAAAAGAGTATCAGAAGGAAACCTACGCCTGATTTTATCTGAATGATATACTAGAATGAGTCTACGCCCGACTTTGTCTAAAAGAGATATTGGAAGGACTCTACGCCTGACTTTTTTCCAAAAAGAGTATCAGAAGGAAATCTATGCTTGACTTTATCTGAATGATGTACTAGAATATTTCTATGCCCGATTTCATCTAGAAGATGTATCGGAAGGAGTCTATGCCTGACTTTTTTCCAAAAGAGTATCAAAAGGAAATCTACGCCTGATTTTATCTGAATGATATACTAGAATGAGTCTTCGCACGACTTTGTCTAGAAGAGATATTAGAAGGAGTCTACGCCTGAACTTTTTCCCAAAAGAGTATCAGAAGGAAATCTACGCTTGACTTCATCTGAATGATGTACTAGAAGATGTGTACGCTCGACTTTATCTAGAAGAGGTATTGGAAGGAGTCTACGCCTGACTTTTTTCCAAAAGAGTATCAGAAGGAAATCTATGCATGATTTCATCTGAATGATGCATTAGGATATGTCTACGCCCGACTTCATCTAGAAGAGGTATTGGAAGGAGTCTACGCCTAGCTTTTTCCAAAAAGAGTATCATAAGGAAATCTACGCCTGATTTCATCTGAATGATGCATTAGAAGATGTTTACGCCCGACTTCATCTAGAAGAGGTATTGGAAGGAGTCTACACCTGACTTTTTCCCAAAAGAGTATCAGAAGGAAATCTACGCCTAATTTTATCTGAATGATATACTAGAATGAGTCTATGCCTGACTTTGTCTAGAAGAGATACTGGAAGGAGTCTACGCCTGAATTTTTTCCCAAAAGAGTATCAGAAGGAAATCTACGTCTGACTTTATCTGAATGATGTACTAGATGATGTCTATGCCCGACTTCATCTAGAAGATACATTTGGAATAAGTCCACGCCCGACTTTGTCCAAAAGAATATTAGAAGAAATCTATGTCTAATTCTATGAGAATGCTGGTTATGTAGATAGTCGCCCCTTCCAGTTTCTGGAATTGATCTATATCCTGTTTGTAAATTGTTGATATTATTCGTTTGTCTGAAAAGACAAAGTTAGCTTTATGCAATGTCATGATGTATGCATTGCGTAATGATGCTCTCAAAATAAATGAGAATGTTACATGTGTTTGGTATGCATATGTTATGATTGTTTTAAATTATGTATGGATGCGACATGTCATTGAAGCATATCGGTAGCTTCTTATAACGACGTTCTTGCTGGGGACAACAAATATTTGACTGCTGTTGGAGATGAAGAAAGTAATTCCTTAGTTTCTACTAGGAATAATTTTACTAGAGATTTTTGTCTTCTGTTTAAGGATACTACACTGGGGGTATTCGGCTTCTGCTTGAGGATAATCAAGAGAGTCGGTTGCTCGTTGTTCGTTGAAGGAATTGATTTTTCATATCCTGGTTGAGGACAAGAGAGATGGATACTATCTGACCAAGTTTTAGTCATTGTAGCAGTTTCTATGGGGATAGCAACTTTTGTTAGACCCTGCTGGAGGGAAGGAGAGGATTTCATGGTGTTGGAGAAATAAACTCCGCTGCTGAATGAAATTCCTATAAACCGTGTTAAGGAAATAATTTATGTCCGGGATTAGTATTTCATAGGTTGTGTTGAGGAAGTTTTCACCGTATACTTGGGGGAATGATTAGATCTTCTTATATGCCGGGGGACCTCTTGGGGAAGATGGTCCTGTCAAGATATCGATCGGAGATATGGAAATGAACTGATGGAAGATGCCCCAGTTTCGGTCTGACTTACATATTTAGGCTTGTTGGGGAATGTATCTCTGTTAAAGATGAGCTTGTGTAGATAGCTTTGTAGAGATAATTCTGTGGAAACCGCTCTGTGGGGATTTATGGATGAATTGAACATTATCTCATGTTCTAGAGCCCTCGGTAAATGTTGATCAGGGTGAAAAGTCTTCTACTGATAGATAAGTTATGAGATAACGGGACATAGCCATACACTTTAATCTCTAACTTTTTCCTAGACAGCCTTTTCAGGTTTTCAGTCCACCGGGATATCCATTTTTCCCCAAGCCGCCTTTTCAGGTTTTCGACTTATCGGGTGTACAACTTTTTCTATATCCCTAATTTTTTCCGGAACCCTTTTGGTTCGCCGGAATGCCCTTATTTTTGCCTAGGCCTGTCAATCTAGCGGGTGTCTTTTACACGTAGTATTGTTTTAACTATGTCCAAATTTACAGGGTGCGCAGAATTTTCATTGTAAGTATTGTAGCATGTCATAGAATGTTTTCTTGATCGTACGTGGCCCTTTGCTGGAACTCATGTTTAATTTCCCAAGTGATTCAGGTGGAGATCTGTCTCTGGCTA
Organism: Vicia faba; assembly: GCA_948472305.1. Taxonomy (NCBI): domain Eukaryota; kingdom Viridiplantae; phylum Streptophyta; class Magnoliopsida; order Fabales; family Fabaceae; genus Vicia; species Vicia faba. Next base: position 1,164,187,870 of record OX451736.1, read on the forward strand.
TTCGACACTTTTGAGAGATTTCTTAAAGCTTGACTTGACTTCCCCCTGATCAGTTAGACACCATGTCATGCCCCTTGATTATGAAAGGCCTATTACTGGAAATGTCTTTCCATCTGAGGTGATTTTGTTCATTGAGAGGATTTCTGTTCATTGAATGTTCGTCGTGTGAATTTCTATATTTTCGAACAATTAGTCATATGCAAACAATGGTATTAAAAATGCAAAACTTATGTTTGTCTTGAAGTTTTGAAAATGCATTTTTAGTAAAAACAGAATTTTGTAAGAATATGAATTCAACTCAGGTTTTATAGTAAGCCTTATAGGAGTCAGGATACCTTTTGTAATAATATGCTTTCGAACTAACCTATGCTTTAGTTAGGACTTTTAGGGTTGTAACGTGGCCTGGTTCACGGTTTAAGAAGCAAAGGAAAATTGGCTCAAAATTTATTTGTTCCCAACCCGTTCTCCGTGATGTTCTTCAGCCCTATACTCAGTTAATTGTGCATTTAGATTCCAATTGAGTCTGGAATGATATTTTGGTGATGGTTTGGATACTGGAAGTTTATTTGAGAAGGCAGTCAATTGTTGTAACATTTTTTTCTTTTGTTGAGGATTTGTAGTGACCTATTTTGACTTGATTATCCCTAATTTTTTCATGAATTGTTTCTTCTGTGATTACAGTCAGCAGGATGCCCCAGTTTTTTTCCTAAGTCTCCTTCATAAGTTTTGACTTAATGGAGTTTTCTTTTGAGAGATAATGACTGCCTGTTTTACGGTAAACCATCACCGTCTTTTGATTTGGAAGAACGTCTTTGATACTATTTGTTGTGTATGAAGTGAAAGCTTACGACTGAATACGCGTTTGAATTAACTCAGAAACTACCCATCCCTAGGTTATGATTACAGGTTTCAATTTGTATGAAAAATAAAACTACTACTTCTTAGGCTCAAAGAGGTTTACTAGGGATTATCTTCCTTATAAATCCAATGTTTAGGATTTGAAACAACTCTTGTACATCGTTGTTTACCGTGGTTATTGGTAAACAACCGCTGATCCTCCAAATGGTTACTTATTTGGTTACTCGCAGGATCGATCAGATTGATCCTAAGACATGGTTGATTTTGAGGTTTTGATTAAGTTGGATAATGGTTAAATGACGAGAAAATAAAGAGGCTTTAAGTAAATTGCATGAAGAAATGGGCTTGAAATAAAGGGCTTCGACAGGAAAAGTAAAGAAGAAAGCAAGTAAAGTTTCTGGAAAATAAATGACTTTGATTAATAAAAGTGGTGTTTCACACATACATTCTCAACAATTCTTTCTCACACGCTGGGTACTCGAATCTATATGAGTGACTTTGTATATAATTGTGAACACACGCGAAAAACTGCGTGAACTACTACTATTTATACTAAAACATCCCAAGTAACCGTCGGGCAGTTACACTACTTCGAGATGACTCCACTTGGCACGTTCTCAGCGTTCGACGCTCCAGATCTTTGCACGTTGGTAACCGCTGGAAACCGTTTTCCCTCCAAACGCTTGAATTTCAAACCGTTCCACTCTGAACAATCGAACACCTTCGTCGAGAAGCATCTTCGACGAGAAACACCTTCGACGTCGAAGGCAACCAACTTCTCCCTTGGAAGAAATCCCCTAAGTACATTGCCATCTTCCGATGGGCATTTCGACAGACCCAGCTGGTCGAAAACATCCTTCAGCTTTAATGGCTAATATTAATAAAAACAAGGGTGTCGAATTTAGGAGCCAACAAATTGCCCCCCAAGAATGCCTTATTTCGACTCTGAAAGAAAAAGGCATTCTTTGAAATGCCATTCGACACCTGTCTTTTCATTCTTAGTCACAAATTAAATTGTGCACTTTTATTTGTCTTCTACCAACCACTGACAATCCCAAGAAAAAGCCATCATTTCATCCGTACCTAAGACGTCACTTCAGTACGGCGTGCAGCGTGCCAAACGTCTTTTCGCAAATTGTCATCATGACAATTCCCAAAAACGAGGGCGCACGCTGCACCCTTTCATTTCTGCAGAACGGCTACATCAACAGGGAGACGCCATGTGTCCCACTACCTTCTGCAACATTAAATGGCATTAAATGTCCTCGAATTTGGGGATTTCCCCAACTACTATAAATAGCGCCAAGTACCCATTGTGGGACTTTTTCACGCTACCTTGCCTTCAGATATTCCTTATTGCATACAAACTCTTGCCAACTTTGCAAACCACCTGTTCTTCACTTCATCTTCAATCTTAGTATCAACAATGGCATCCGGTTCTTCCACCGCTCCTAGCGCTAACATCCCCTCTGGAAACGTTAAACCCAGGATTTTCTCCACTGCTCCCGTAGTTACTCCCACGGGCCAACGAAGGGTCCCTGAGCCCTTAGACATTGCTGTACGTGATGCTTATTCACGCCACCTCATGATTCCGGTTGGATATTCCGACCAAATCTTTGCCATGTCTGGCCCATTATACCCAAGCATTGCTGAAGCCATGAAGATCAAAAGCTACTTTCCGGTACTTGAAAAACTCAAACCGGTTGGATGCTCCAAGAAAGATGCAGAGGATAATGAAGATCCTGCTAAGGAGAAAATCGACCTCCGTTTCTTCAATAGAGATGTTAGGGCTTTCAGGTCTAGCCCTAGCCTCACTCCTGACTATAGTGCTTGGCTGGAAAAAATGGAGAAACGCCAGGCTTCGATCTGGAAAGACATGGGGATATTCGACCTGGTTATGTTGTCGAAGACGGGTCTTAACTATTCCCCAGAAATGTTGATAGCTTCCTTACTCTTCTGGGATTACACCCATTTCACCTTCCATCTTCCCTGTGGAATGTTGACTCCCACGCTCTTCGACGTGGCCGCCATCACTGGCCTTCGACCCACTGGGGACTACTTCGACCCAGAGGAAATGTCGGAAGATCATATTGGATTCTCTGCCACAAAACCAACCTACACCACCTACATCAATCACTACCACGATAAGTCGATGGACGATGTGTCGGATGTAGAGCATATCGCGTTTCTAGCCCTATGGCTGTCACGCTTTGTGTTTTGCACCAAGTCTTTACAGGTGACCAAGAAGATGGTCACTCTCGCCACTCAACTCCACCATGGCCAAAATATCTATTTGGCAGAATTGATTTTGGCGAATCTGTACGAGTCGATTAGCAACGGAGTGACTCTTCTGAAGATCATCGAGAACAGAGCCAGTTTGCTTCTTGCTGGACCTTTTTGGCTGCTTCAGCTGTGGCTCAATGCCACCTTCGAGTCTTTCTTGCCTCAGAAGACTCAAATAAATGAGCAGGCTCCGGAAATAGCAAATAGGTGCATCGAAGGCACCAGATTGGCTCTGCTGATCCCAACGGAAGATGGGCTGGAGCTTCAACAAACTTTTACAAACTTCGTCTTGATGTTTGCAAAAAGGAAAGAGTTTGCTTCGACCATGGCTTCGTTTGCTCGACGAAAGGTTGGCCCAGAGTGGTTCACGAGGCCACATCCTAAGGCGTCAAGTGATCCTCAGGTCGAAGAGCATACAATAGTGTGGGAGGCATTTCTCACACCAAGAATAATGCCCCTGCGATTCAAGAGCTCCAAGACTCACTTGAGTCTAATCGCGTATCAACCAAACTTGGTGTCTCGCCAGTTTGGTATTATTCAAACACTACCTTCTCCAATTTTTCCCAGGGAGAAGTCTATGTTATACTTTTGCAACGACTACACTGAAGACGCTGCCACTAAGCATATCGGCAGGTATGCTGGTCGAACAATCCTTTCGTTGTTTGACTATCAGCTTAACTTTCTCTGCTCACCATCCTTCGAGGAGTGGTGGAAAAGTTACTACACTGAGGAATTTTTCGACGAGAGGGACTTCGTGGACGAACTTCAGAAGTCTTTTGTTCTTGTCTTGGACAAAATAAAGAAATGTAAGTTCATCCTTCCAAATTACTTTGTCTTTCCCTTTTGACTGGTAGCCTGTTAATTATTTTGTCTACTTTCAGTTGTTCGAAAGCCTGCAGCCAAGAAGGCTGCAGAAGGCCATCAGGGAGGAGGCCCCTTAACAAAACCTCCACCACCGGCGAAAACTATAGCGCCGACGAAGACCACAACAAACCAACAGGGGGAAGGCCCTTCGAAAAAGCCTTCTGCATCGGTAACCAGACCTTTATTATTTTCTTCTGGCTTTAACATTCTGACTTTCGATGCAGCTTCTAAATCGAACTCCAATTGGTTTTTTAGGCACCTTCACCCAAGAAACGGCCAGCACTGACGGTCGAATCTGGGAGTGACGAAGAAGACGATTCTCCCCCTGCTCCTCTTAAAAGGCGAAAGCTGAAGAAGGACGTTCCTCTTCCTGAGGCTCGAACAATCAGAATAAAGGTTGCTGGGAGAAAGCCCAGGCCACCTCCAGTAATTATTGAAGAGCCAACGGAGGAGGAACTAAATGTTCTTCTCAACAAACCTGTCGAAAGCGACAATTCCAGCCCTGGGGCTGAAGCTCCTTTGCAGGTAATCTCTTTGATTCCTTTTTAACTCAGGTGCCGATACCCAAGTTCGATTATGCCTCTTTCTAACTTAGAAGATCCTTCTTCTTCTTTTTTCCAGGAAACCACTGAAAGCTTAGCGCCAAGGACTTCTGAAACATTGGACTCTGCTGAACTCAGTAGGCCACAAGAGAAAGACTTGGCGAACGATGAAGCCAATACTGAAACAAATGAAGCCAATGCTGAGACATCAGAACAACCAACAGAAGATCCACAAACAGAAGAGCAACAACCAAAAGAGATTCAGGTGGTTGATCTGTCGGAAGAAAATCGTGACGAAGGGGACCGCGGTGACGCTGGCGAAGAGGATCAAGGTGACGCTGGCGAAAGGGACCATGATGACGCTGGTACTGCCGCAGTCCAAGTCGAAGAGAGTCAAGTCGAGGCAAATGCTACTCAACAGCCTCAACCCCAAGACAACGCTGCTGCAAAGGTTGTCACCTCAACAAAGCATAGGTCGAAAGAAGACTTAGAAATCCTGAAGCAAACTGATCCTGTTGGCTATCTGAATGCCATCATCGAGAGCAAGGGAAGTTCGTCTGATATTAGTCAGGAGGCTTCTACTCTGTCGGGGAAGTCCACTGAAACTTCTCCTCTCGATGAGGCTTTGACGAAGGTTAAAGCTCAGTTCTTCAAGAAGGATTTGATGAAAGCTTTGGAGGGGGACCCTACTGCTCCATCATATTTGGGGGCTGTTTTGAATGCCGTAGACTTGCTAGTTGTACCTCCGGAGGTTTCAGGCTTTATCATGGAGTTACACTCCATTATTGATCAAGTCTCAGCAGATTATCGGCGACAAAAGGGCTTTAATAGCCAGCTTGAAGTGTTATATGGCAAAAGCTCTTCTGCATGGACTGCTGTAGCAGAGACAACTTCTCGAATTGCGGAGTTGTCGAAGCAAAAAGCGTCTAAACAAGAAGAAGTTGATGCCATAGATCGAGACAATGCTTCCATAAAGGCGCAAATCGAAGAATTAGAGGCTAAGATGAATGCCAATACTAAGCGCAAGGAGGAACTTCTCTCGACTGTTCCAGACACCGAAAGTCAAGCTGAAATCACACAAGGCCTAGAATTTGCTGAGAAAGCTCAAGCCTTCGACGATCAAATTGCCAAGCTTGCGCAGGAGAATGCCTTGTGCAACAAAAGATTGGAGTTGCAGCAAACCAAATACCTTCGACTCAAAGATTCCATCCCCTTCTGATTGATTCAGCCCTTTAACCATATATTGTAATATGTATTCGACAATATTGCCATTTTGGCTAATTTATAAAAAATTTCCATTTTGGCTTATTTATGGTTAATTTAATCGTTACTTGTTATTTATTTTTATCTCTTGGAGTATAGGTTTGTACTTTTTCAAATATTTACCATTTACTCTCAAGAGCCTTTTATCTTCACCTAACTCTTCGACTTCATAAGCTCCACCAGAAAAAGTCTGGATAACTCTGAATGGTCCTTCCCATTTGGGTGACCATTTTCCCATGCTTCGATCCCTTCGATCCATGGGAAGAATCACCTTCCAAACTAGTTCTCCAGGAGAAAATGCCTTAGGTTTCACCTTTTTATTATAAGAGTCTTCTACTCTTTTCTTCTGAAGCCTGAGTAGGTCAAGAGCGCGCAATCTTTCTTCGTCTAAATCCACTAGTTCGTCTAACATCATATCCCAATAAATTTCAGAGGGAATATCATAATGTCTCTGAACCCTTGCAGATTGAAGATAAATTTCTGCTGGTAACACTGCGTCATGGCCAAAAGTTAGCCTATATGGTGTTGTACCTATGGCTTCTTTTGGGGACGTTCGACAGGCCCACAAAATCTGGTCTAACGTCTTATGCCAATTTTTTGGCTTCTTCCCAACATGCTTTTTTATCAAGCCAATCACTACTTTGTTCGCTGCTTCGACTTGACCATTTGCCTGTGCATAATAAGGCGTTGATGTTAGGAGTTTAAAGCCCGTTTCCTGAGCGAATTCCTGCATCTTTCGACCGGTGAAAACTGATCCTTGATCAGTCGTTATAGTCTCAGGGATTCCATATCTAAAGATAATGTTCTTTTGAATAAATTCAATGACATTTTCTTGGTCTACATTGACTAAAGGGATAGCTTCAATCCACTTAGTAAAATAATCAATGCCTACCAATATATATTTCTGGCTCTTTGATGATGCTGGTCGAATCTCTCCAATGAGGTCCAACGCCCATCCTCTAAAAGGCCAAGGTTTCACTATCGAGTGAAGTTCGCTTGCTGGTATATGTTGGATGCCTGTATGGACTTGGCATTCTTGGCAACCTTTAGCGAACTCAACACAATCTTTCAACATGGTGGGCCAGTATAGTCCTTGTCGAAACAACAACCATTTCATCTTATGGCCTATTTGGTGAGCCCCACATGCTCCAACGTGCGTAGTCGAAAGGGCTATGTATGCCTCAGTTTCACTTAAGCATTTTAGCAATACCCCTTCAGGCGTCTTTTTAAATAACTCATTACCCATGAGTACATAACTCAACGCCATGTACTTTGTTTTTCGTTCTGTCGAAGCTACTGGATTTTGAAGATAATCCACAATGGGCTTCCTCCAATCTTGCTCTGACAAATTATCTATGAACGAAATTTCGAAGTTACTTTGATCAGCATATCCTAGTCTTGTCGATTCCAAGTCTGCTGGTGATAGACAAGTTGCTTTTATCTTTTCTCGAACTTCGATTGCTCTTTGTAATCTCGTTTTTGAAATCTTGTACCCAGATGCAATTTGTGCCAAGTCGTTGGCTATTTGATTTTCCAATCTGGGTATGTGTCGAATATTGACCATTTCAAATTTTTTCAATAAACGATTTGCTATCACGAAGTACATAATGAGATTTTCTCTTATGCATTTATATTCTTTTGTGACTTGCTTAATGACTAACTCTGAGTCTCCCATTATTTCGACTCGAGTTGCCCCCAATTCCAACAATATTTCAAGGCCAGTAATTAGAGCTTCATACTCAGCCTCATTGTTCGAACAAGAACCGGATATCTTGTACTTGAATGTTGTTGGAATTTTTTCTGGAGAAATAATCAAGACTCCCACTCCTATTCCATCTTTATGGCTGGAACCATCGAAGTAGAATTTCCAAGGTTCTATCTCCACATAATTAATATTCTCAACTTGAATTGAGTGGTCGACTATAAAGTCTGCAACCACTTGTCCTTTCACTGCCTTAAGAGGCATAAAGGTCAAGGAATATTCAGTTAATGCTAGTGCCCACTTGCCAATTCGACTGTGCAAGATGGGTTTCGACAACATGTACTTGAAAACATCAAAATGAGACGAAACATACACATCAACTGGTTTTATATATTGCTTGAGTTTTGTACAAGATAAATACAGACATAGACACAATTTTTCAACTTCGCTATATCTAGTTTCTGCATCGTTCAAAACTCTACGAAGATAGTAAATGGGTCTTTCGACTCCATTCTCATCTTCTTGGGCTAACATGCTTCCCAAAGTTTTGTCGGATGCAGCTATGTACAATCTCATACTCCTATTGCTACAAGGAGGCACCAAAATAGGTGGCTTGGTGAGGTACCCTTTGATTTTGTCGAAGGCTTCTTGTTGCTCTTGCCCCCATTCGAATCCCTCTTTATTCAGTCGAAGTAAGGGTGAAAAGGCTTGAGCTTTCCCACTTAGGTTAGATATGAATCTCCTTAAGAAATTTATCTTGCCTAAGAGATTGCAGTTCCTTCTTATTCGATGGCGCTTTCACTTCCAGAATAGCCTTCGTCTTGTTCTGGTTGATTTCGATTCCTTTCTTGTGGACAACGAAGCCCAAGAAATCTCCAGCTTTCACACAGAATGCACACTTCAAAGGGTTCATCTTCAGACCATGTTCTCTCATACTTTCGAATGATTGTCGAAGGTGGTCAATATGATTCTTCCTGGAAACAGATTTTATAACAATGTCATCAATATATACTTGCATAAAAGTGTTAATAAAATCATGGAAGATAGAATTCATTGCTCGCTGGTATGTTGCCCCAGCGTTCTTTAGGCCAAAAGGCATCACTACCCATTCGTAAGTGCCTAGAGCCCCAGGGCATCGAAAAGCTGTTTTCGACACATCCTCTTCAACAATGAATATTTGATTATATCCTGAATAACCATCGAGCATACTCAGGTATTCATAGCCAGCGGCAGAATCGACTAGCATTTCCGCCACAGGCATAGGATATTCATCTTTGGGTGTAGCAGCATTCAAATCTCTGAAATCTATGCACACCCTCAATGTACCATTTTTCTTAATTACTGGCACAATGTTTGCAATCCATTCGACATACCTCGTAACGCGTATGAATTTGCACTTCAGCAGTCTTTCGACTTCCGTTTTGATCTTCGACAGTATTTTTGGAGTGAAGCGTCTTGGACTTTGCTTGATTTGCTTCTTCCCAGGTTTGATTGGCAACTGAAGTTCTACCAATCCTCTGTCGAGGCTAGGCATTTCGTCGTAATCCCATGCAAAACAGTCCTTGAACTCTTTCAACAATTGGATTACTTCCAACCTAAGTTCTGGGTCAATTTTTGCGCTGATGTAAGTTGGCTTTTTCTCTGACCCTTCGCCTAAGTTGATTTCTTCTAAAGGATCTTGCGCTATCATTTTGATGTTGTTCGCCAAGGGGTCCTTTTCGAAGCCCAAAGGCTCATCGTCATAGATGGCGTCGAGCCTCTGTTCCTGTATTCCTTCTGGCATGATATCAGGAGGTTCTGGATCGAAATCCTTTCCAGGACCTGCAGCAAATAACTGTTGATCATTGGCCTGTATGGCCATGTACTTTACTTCGGCTTCGAGAGCCGTTATCATCTTTGTTTCGGCTACGTAAGCCGAAATTCGCTTCAATGATTGTGACTCAGTCATTATCACTGAATTCACTTCCCCAACCAGTTGGTTGGATATCAGTTAACCCACTGAAGTCTATGTGGGACAAGTCTTCTATGTCCCATTGAAAACCATGCTCAGGGTGCAGGTATAGGGAACAAAAAGTATTTGGCGCTAGCGCCAAGTCGAAATCAGGTGTTGGACATGGCCCTATGTGAGCCAAGTTCTTGTCGAAGTCTGCCAGCCCTAGGTGATTCACTTTGCCCAGGTAATAGCTTTCATCTGCTTCTATGTTTTCGACCATCCAATCAGGATGCCATAGCAGCAACCTCTGGTGCATTGATGATGGTACAGCTCCAACACCATGAATCCATTCACGGCCCAACAAAAGATTATAGTTAGGTTTGGCCGATATGACCATAAACATTGTTGGTCGAAGGATAGATCCCACCTTGATATCCAGTTGGATCACTCCCATAGTGGTCCCTATGCCACCTTCATAGTTCGATAGGACCATGTTGTGAGGCTTGATGTCCTCATCCCTTTTGCCTATTTTCCTTAGCATAAAGTGAGGAATAATGTTGATGGTTGCCCCACAATCCACCAAGATTTTATTCACTGTAGTTTCTTCGAGTTTAGCCCTTATAAATAACGGCTTGAGGTGATTTTTCATCGCCTCTGTAGGTGGTTCGAAGAACCCATTTTGCTCCTCAGTAGTGCCATTATCCATGACGAAATAGCACACTGGCCTATGTTTGGCCATTTCTTGCTCCACTTCCCAATCACTTGTTTCGACCTCCACCTGTCGGTTGAACTCTCTGGGCAGCACTGAGACTATATTCACCATGATGTCCAAAGTGTCATCAGACTCAGAACCATCTTCGTCATCGACTTCACCTTGGTTAGGCCAAACTAGCCTGTTGGTTACTGGCTCTCTTTCCAGAGGTTTCCTTTGCTTCCTTAGAGGAACATTTGAACGGGTTTCCGCCTTTGGTTCATTAGCATCCTCCCTCTCAGCTTTTCGTCGCCTCTGGTATCTCCTCCATTGAGATCGAGACATGGGATTTTTCCCTTTGTAGTTGCTTGACACCTGTGTAACTTTAGGGGCAGCAACTTAAGGCTCTTTCTTTTGTGTTAAAGATGAACCTCTTGGCACATCGAAAGAGTGCCATCTTTCCTCGCTTGGCCTCTTTCGACCAGACGTTTTGTACCAGGTATCTACCGGCACATTAGTTGGAGGCCTGAAAGTCAATGGCCTCTTTTCTTGGTTTGAACCTCTTTGGGAGGCTCTTCTGGGATCATGTCGAAGATCAACATTTTCCCTTCTCTTATTTGCTGCTCTTACGCCTTGAATATGTTCAGCAGCTTTTTGGTCAAAGATCGAACTGCATCTTGGACACATCATCACTTCTGACTTCTTTTTCTGGCATCTTTGCAGGAAATCTGCCAGATTTTCATTTTCCCGAGGGAAAGCAGTCTTGTTAGCTTGTTCTTGCCTCATGGCCTCCTCTGATGCTTTTGGTTCAGAGACTTCGACCATGTTGACATTCATGGTATCTTTGTTGGCAAGAGTCAACTGCTTCATTTGAATCTCCAAATCCTCTGTCTGGCCTTGAACTGCGGCCAAGTGAGAACTGGGTTTTGTTCCAGATTTTTGGGCTCCAACTGCCTCCGGCTTTGGGCTTTCGACCGCTTTCTGAACCGCTTCAATTGTCTTTCTGGATAAATTCCCAGAAAAACTGCCAAAGATTGGCATGTTGACATGGTCCTTTGAGACTTCGACCATTGTGATTCCTGGCCTCTTCGACTGGCTTCTGGATGCCTCGATCACGTTCACCTCTGAAGGTTCAGCATAGTGGGCTTCGGCCTGCAACGGATTAGAGTCCACAGCCATGGGGGTCTTGTCAGCAAACTTCAACCTCCCTTCTTCGATAGCGTCTTGCAAAAGATTCCTGAAAAGAAAACATTGAGACGTTTTATGGCCCAGAAAATTATGATATTTACAAAAGCCTATCTTCTTTCTTTGATCAAGAGGAGGCACTTTTACCCCTGGGGGTACTATCATTTGGCCATCTTTTACAAGCAAGTCAAAGATCTCATCACATTTTGTGATATCAAAACTATAAGTCTTTTTAGGGAACCTATCGTTGGTCCTTTCTGGACCAGTAGGATTTTTCCCACTTGAGGGGACTAACAGTTTGCAAGAGTATGGTAGCCCTTGTTTTAGTTCCGCTAAATCGACTTCTCCTTCTTCGACAATTACAGTGTCGTCGAAGGATTCTGGATCTTCGTCATCCATCTCAACATATGCTAACCTCTCTCTCTTATGAGTTTTCGTTGCCTTTGCTTTTTCAGCTTTGAGGCGCTCTACCTGTCGAACTCTATCGGCCAGTTAGGCCATGTCTCTCAGGTATTGAGTGTCTAACTTCTTCCTAATGGAATAATCTAAACCGCCTGTGGCTATTTCGACTAACTCATGTTCTGGCACTTGTGTAAAACATCTTGCTTTGAGCAACCTAAACCTATTTAGATATTCGTCTATAGGTTCAGTGAAACGTCTCTTTACATTGGCCAATTCTTTCAGGCTTATCTTGGTTTGCCCCATGTAGAATTGCTCGTGGAACAATCTTTCCAACTGGGTCCAATGATGGATCGAATTGGGGGGGAGAGTTGTAAACCAAGTAAAAGCTTTCTTTGTTAAAGAACTTGGGAAGTACTTAATCCTCAGGTTTTCGTTGTTCGAAATATCTCCTGCTTCGATCAAGTATCTCGCCACATGTTCGACAGTAGATTCTGTCGTGTCCCCAGAGAACTTAGTGAATTTGGGGACTTTACATCTAGGAGGTAAGTCTGTTTGTAACACGTATTCTGACAGCGGGGATGTAAAGTTGGGCCTTCGAAAGCCCATGTTCATCCCATTTTGAGTCATGATCCTTTCGATCATGGTTGCCAGATTATTTTCCAAACCCATGTTTTGGTATTGGATATGCTGAACTACTTCGTCAGCATTTTGGTTTCTGTTAACTAACCTTACCTCTGGGGTTATTACCCTAGGTTCCTCGACAGGTTGCTCCAATCGTGCCCTAAGGTTTTCTTCGACAGGCTGTTGGACTTGGTTGATAGTGGTTTCTTCCTCTAAGAATACACCCTGGTTTCCCCTTATTTACGCCCTTTGGGGCTGTCGAATAGGTTGGGGTACTCCAAAGAAATCAGCCAAACGCGTCATTTGCGCTGTCATCTGCTGATTCGATTGAGTAGTGTTTTGTATTAGAGGGTTCAACATTGTACTTAAAGTTTGTGCCAACATTTGAACCATATCATGGTTGCTTTCGTCCATTTGTTGCCTCAAGACTGCTGTCGAGGCATTTGTAAGGCCATGTGCTACTTGGGACGTTCCTCCTAAGAGTTGGGTCCTATTTCTATTCGCCATACCTACTCCAGAACCTTGGAGTGGCGAAGAGGCACTCACTAAAGGGTCTGAAAAGGTGGACGCAACGTTCGTCAGGCTAGCCAAGTCAGAAGTTGGCATACCATAGAGTGGTTCTCGATTATGACCGCCTGTCATAAATCCTGGGGGAACATAAGGCCTTGTGCCTAAATTTCCCCTTGGTGGGGGAGTTCCCAAAGGCACTCTGGGGCCTGTGAACGGAGGTAATGGCCCCGTTGTTGTGACCGTTACTGCTGGTGTTGAACCAGCGGTTATCGCTTCACTTACGGTCGGGATAACCGTTGCTCCCACATTCGTTTGTGGGATTTCGTTATTGTTTAGCGGATTCGCCATCTCTTCCCTTCTTTTGGCAGTATTGGTATCGTTAGTGTATATTCTACCACTTCTCAATAACATGCAACACTCCTCGAAAAGGATGAGATTATGTTTAAAAAGGTTAAACTTCAAAAATCAACACACAGTCCCACCGGGTGTGCCAATTTGTTTACCGTGGTTATTGGTAAACAACCGCTGATCCTCCAAATGGTTACTTATTTGGTTACTCGCAGGATCGATCAGATTGATCCTAAGACATGGTTGATTTTGAGGTTTTGATTAAGTTGGATAATGGTTAAATGACGAGAAAATAAAGAGGCTTTAAGTAAATTGCATGAAGAAATGGGCTTGAAATAAAGGGCTTCAACAGGAAAAGTAAAGAAGAAAGCAAGTAAAGTTTCTGGAAAATAAATGACTTTGATTAATAAAAGTGGTGTTTCACACATACATTCTCAACAATTCTTTCTCACACGCTGGGTACTCGAATCTATATGAGTGACTTTGTATATAATTGTGAACACACGCGAAAAACTGCGTGAACTACTACTATTTATACTAAAACATCCCAAGTAACCGTCGGGCAGTTACACTGCTTCGAGATGACTCCACTTGGCACGTTCTCAGCGTTCGACGCTCCAGATCTTTGCACGTTGCACTTGGTAACCGCTGGAAACCGTTTTCCCTCCAAACGCTTGAATTTCAAACCGGTCCACTCTGAACAATCGAACACCTTCGTCAAGAAGCATCTTCGACGAGAAACACCTTCGACGTCGAAGGCAACCAACTTCTCCCTTGGAAGAAATCCCCTAAGTACATTGCCATCTTCCGATGGGCATTTCGACAGACCCAGCTGGTCGAAAACATCCTTCAGCTTTAATGGCTAATATTAATAAAAACAAGGGTGTCGAATTTAGGAGCCAACAATCGTCAGCAAGGCCTGTTCAAAAGAATACCGTAGAGATTATGGTATCGTTTTTGTCATCCTCCCTCTAAGGGCTTATAGCTTTTAATCGAGAGTTGAATATCACAGAACAATGTAAGAAAGCAGTTTAAATATAGTGAAAACAAATTAATTCAAGACAAACATGTGCAATGCATTAATGGGAAAACCAAAGTTTGACATTACATTAGTTGTTTGAACAAACAAAGAAATTACAAATAAAAATTCGAATGAAGAAGCTTTCATTATTGGTAGTAGGATAAATCCAGTTATTCAGGTTGTTGCTGCTATCGACATCTTCCACAACATTAATCTGATCCTAATTATGATTCGGCATGGGAGCAGTGATCATATTTGGAGTATCAGAAGGATTGAATTCAATCTCCTTGGCGTCAATCATATTTTGAATCTTGTATTTCAGCACCCAACAATCGTTAGTATCATGCCCAGGACTGTCGGAATGATAGGCACACCTTGCATCGGGACTGTAGTTAGGAGAATAAGTTTTGGGGTTTGGATGAGATTCTATCAACATAATTAGATTCATTCTCAACATGTGTTGCAATGCTTGAGACAGCGGCATGTTGATTTTGGTAAACTATCTCTTCGGCTCGTCTTGCCTTCGTTGATTACCCCGTTGTTATTGTCGCATTTGTGCAGGATTAGATATCAGAACTACCCCCCACAAATTGGTTGTGGCTAGTCTTATTACAAACTTCTAGGTGTACACGAAATTGGACTATTTATTCCCATTGTATGGTTTCTTCTGAGTATCGAAAGATGTAGCCACTTAGATTTTACCACTTCTGATTCCATTCTCAACATGTTCCCCCATCAATATTAGTTCAGTGAAACCGGCTGAAGAACTTCCAAGTAGGTGGTTATACAAAGGACCTGTCAACATGCTCATGAACATGTCGACCAATTCCCTTTCAGCTAAAGGAGGTTGAACCCTTCCTGTAAGGTCTCTCCATTTATGGGCGTACTCTTTGAAGTTTTAATCAGAACCCATGGACATACTCTGTAGTTGCATGCGGTTTGGTGTCAGATCAGCATTATACTGGGTACTGCTTGTAGAAAGCAGCAACCAAATCTTCCCAAGTCTAAATATTGGCCCCTTCCAGTTGATAGAACCATTCTAACTGTGTTCCCAGCAAGATTTTTTGAAATAAGTGTACCCATAACTTTCTATAAGCGGTATGGGGTTGGATATTCTGAACATAAGACCTCAAATGAAGTTTTGGACAGGAAACACCGTCATACTTTGCAAAAATAGGGACCTTGATTTATGGGGGATAACAACACCTGAGACTAATCCCAGCTCTTCAAAATCTAACCCAAGCACTCTCTGGATCTCCATAGCATTGATACGATCTTCCAGTTGTTTGTACCTTTCATCAGTGGGAGGATATTATTCTGCAGAATAGTCTTTGTTCTCTTCATCATAACCCTAGTTATTATTCTTCTCAACCTTCATACTTTTATAATATTCCTTTTGGTCATCATTTTCATCTTCAAACTCCAAATCTCTCTTGACCGGACCTTTGAGCCTCCTACTCATGTTGTGTGTGATACGGTGGCAGAACCGACTGTTTAATACTAGTTTTGCATTTTGTATTCGCAAATGTTGTAGTAAGTAAGAGTCGCCACCGACTTTTCTTTTATCCAAATTAAGGAAATGGTGAAAAGAACAGAAAAATACCTTTTCGAGATTTTCTGAGTAAGGGGGGTAGATTATGGAAAGGGAAGGTGTTAGCACCCTTTCCATCCATAGTTATCTATGGGCTCTTAGTGGTTTTCTCATTTTGAAATACCTTTGTGCTTTGTATGTTTTGAAAATGTTTGGAAAACGCCTTAGTGCAGCGATTTGCTTTGCGTTTAACTCTTGTATCGGTCCTCAAGAGTGTTAACAAAGCAAATGTTTTGAAAATTGATTTTGAAAAGTAGTATTTGTATAAGTGCAAAATGTTTTTTTTAGCAAACTTCTAATAGCTATCTACTTTTTCACTCGAAAAGGGTCGTTAATTTCCTCCTATCCTTTAGACAATGCTATCCTACTATTAGTAAGTAGGTAGCCCCGTCGTTGGATGTAAAAAGGGACATTCGAAGGGACATTACAATCACAAAGGCAACTTGTGGAGACGCTTTAGAAATTTTGTTCAAGGACTAGATCATACACCGAGAGGCAATTGTAGGGTCATCGAGGGACTATGATATTTTGATTTATGGGTCTTTGCTAAAATGTTCCTGCCTCATGACTGTTTTCTTTCTTAAGGCAACCAAAGTGGTGTACCCTAGAGGTGTATATGTGCAAGTGTGTTATGTTCAGTTATTTTTGTCTTTTTGTTAAGTTTGCTGACGTTTGATTTTAGTCTTTTCATACACGCCTAGTTACTAGCAGTTAATATATATTTCATAATATAAAGTGCAGAAGTATAAACCTAAACTATTACATGGACTTGGGAAGGAGATTTACACTATACAAAAATTTGGGAGTGCAAAAAAAATAAAGAAAGCAAGTAAAATCCTATTAATTATTACATTCCAGGATGCAGGTACAATAATATAAAAATGCAAAAAATAAATAACGCGCGAAAGATTGAAAATTCGTCTAAGAAAAATCTTTTTTGTTGTTTTTGATTTAGGTGAAATGGTCAATTATCCTAAAGTCTATATAATAAAATTTAAATTAAGAAAAATAATCTAATTTCTTTTTAGTCTATTTTTATTATTATGAAAAGAAAATAATTATTCCTAAATTCTAATCCATTTTTAATTAAGAAAAGGTTAAAGTTTTAATTAATTAACAAAATTTAACTTGATTAATAAAATAACTAGCCTAATGTTTTTTTTTGTGATTTTGATTTTAATGCTAAAATAAATAAAAGAAAAGGTCAATGAAGAAATGAAAACAAAAGTAGTAAATAAAAGGGCATCCTTCGATTGCAAGGAGAAATGGGCTATTTCTATCCAGAGGGGAAGCCGCCATCGATTCAGAGAAAGATGGGATTTTTGATCCAGGAGGGATGCTGCATATTTCGATGGAAGGGACTACTTCCTTTCGATCTAAGAGATGCAATCTGCTTTCCGATTCACATTTGTATGACAAACATTAGAACAAATAAAGATGCAGGACCTGGGTGTCGAACCCAGGTCCTTTGATTATGTGCGCGCTGGTCTACAAAGATATAGTATCAAACGAAAAGCATGACATGGGTGCCAAGCCCAGGTCCTTCGATTCCTTGCACACTGGCCTTACTTATGTTGAATCTGCAACAAGTGTTGGAAAATAAAATGAAACAAATATAGGCTTTTTCCTTACCAAAATTGGTGTATGGATATGTGGTATTGGAGATGCCTAGTGATTGGGCACTGTGATACGGTGGCAGAACTGACTGTTTTTTGTTACTACTGGTTTTGCGTTTTTTGTTTGCAAATGTATGGTAAGCAAGAGTCACCACCGTCTTTTATTTCATCCAACAAAGGAAAAGGGAAAAAGAACAGAAAAACATTTTTCGAGATGTTTTTGAGTACGGGGGGTAGATTATAGAAAGGGAAGGTATTAGCACCCTTTCTATCAATGGTTTTCCACGGGCTCTTAGGTACTTGCTCATTCTTAAATTGCTTTTGTGTGTTTGCGTGCTTGAAAAAGTTTGGAAATTGCCTTAGTGAGGCATTTCACTTTATGGTAACCCTTGTATCAGTCCTCAAGGGTGTGATAAAGTGTTTTGAAAAAAACTTTGTTTGAAAAGTATTTTGAAAGTGTAAGGTATAAAATTTGTTTGAGCAAGTACTTAGGAGTTTCTACCTACTCAAAAAAGACTATTCATTTTCTTATTTCCTTTAGACAACGCTATCATACTATTAAGGAGTAGGTAGCTCCATCGTTGGAGTTTAAGGGACAATCGAAAGGGACGAGTACGATCACTAAAGCAATGATTATGAAACCTTAGTAGTTACCCTAGAGTCCTAAAGATCTTTCCGATGCAACATTCGAATAGGTCATTTTTTATCTTTTGGGACTAGAGGGAAACCACTAAAACTCCCTATACTTCATGACCATTTACCGAAGGAAACCGAAGTGGGGCAAATCCTAGGAGTGAGCATGTGCAAGTGTTTGTTTTTTCAGTTATTTATATTTGCACAGTTAGGGTTTTCTACCATTTTAAACATTGATTTATCTTTCGCATACAATCCTATTATCAATCATATAATAATTTATAATGACGGAAAAGAAAATTGCAAGAAATTTAAACCTAGATATTACAAGGCTTTGGGGAGGGGGATTACATAACCAAAAACTTGGGGAAAACAGTAAATGAAAATAATAAACCTAAGTTAAAACTATTACAAACTCTGAGCAATTACATTAATTGTAAAAATGGATAAATAAATGCGCACAAGAATAAATTAAACGGGGGATTAAAGTTAAATTCAAAGACATTTATATAGTTAATAAAGGAAATTTTTTTTTTTTTGGGTTTTTTGAGAAAAGTAATTAAGTTTGGAAACTAACCTAAATTCTAATTAATTTTAATTATAAAAAACAAGAATTTAGGTTATCCTAATTAACCTAATTAATTAATGGAATTAAATATTTTATGAAAAAAACTCTAATTCTAATTTTTGTGTTTTTATGATTTTAAGATTTAATTAAAAAATATTTTCAAAACAATTAAAAAAGTAAAATAATAAAAAGTTAAAGGAATTAAAACAAAAAAATTGAGATGGGCCTGATGTGAGAAGTAGTTCTAGGGGTGTAGAATTGAAATTTCCAGGCCAAGATAGTTGGCCCATCTGCCTGCGTCTGATCCAATGGAATTAGCTTTTGGAGGGTTCACCATACGCTGTCTTGCTAGACGCTTGGATCTGAGCCATGTGATGATTCAAGGGTTGGATCTGTAGGCGCATGGTGAACGCTTGGTTGTGTGATGCACTAGATCTGTAAAGAGAAAAATCAGAAAATAGAAAATGTCTGAACCTGGGATCTAACCCAGGTCCTTCACTTCACACACCTTGCCCTTTGCCATTTGAGCTGGATTGTTAGTCGTGAGTATAATTAAATAAAATGAATATAATGTAAACAAAACGGGCCAGTGGTATACTGCCACACCCTCATCTTCTTCCCCAGAGCCGTCGTTTTTGGTAATGACCTTTACCTACGATCCAAAGTCTGTAGCTGTAGACCTGCCAATTTCAAAAATGCAGCACACGCACAATAAATTCAAATGGAGACCATGGATCAACTGGGTTTCAGGCCCTGAACACCATGGTACCCATAATTAAACCTGATTTTGCGTATATTAAAAACCCTACAAAGCTTGAAACCCTAAGAATGACATCTTTTGATTCCTGCGCTCAAACTCAAATCAAAGCATCCAAACATATTGCAAACATGATTACAAGCATGAATATATACTTAGAACATGTTGATAATGACAGAATCAATGAAAATGAATTTAGAAAAAAGATGAAAACGGTGAAGGTGGTAGCACGTGATTCTTGATGCTTTTAGGCTTGGGAACGAGTGGGATAGCTTTAGTGAGTGTCAAGGGATGTGATTTGATCCTTGGAATGGCTTGAAACGGCCTATGGAGAAAGATCCGATCTGGACTTTTTTGACAAAATTTGACACTTTGTTCTTTCTCTTAGGGAGGCAGGTTGTGCATGAATTCTTGTCCTCTAGGGTTGCAATACTTTGTGTATATGTACTAAATCAAATTAGGGCAATATAATTGGAAAGAATCAAAGATATAATTGCATGGTTTTGGAAGAAAATCAAACCTTAAAAAGTTACCATATATGAAGATTTTGTGTCCTATTTGGCCTTGCATGATTTCCTAGCTATTTGACAGCATATAAGATCTCCCTTCAATGTAAAAACCATTCCTAAAACAAATTATATGATTTATTTGGATTTATTTGATTTTATTTGATTTTTAAATGAATAAAAATCAAAATAAATTAAATAAATGAATGAATAGGACATGGAGGGTCCCATAGGTCCTGAACCATTCTAGGACTGAGATTCAACCTTGAAAAGATATGCCTATGTGGAAAAAATGCAATTTTGAGCATTGTTGACTTTGTGCAAACTTCCAAAAATGGCCAACTTTGACAATGCATATCTCTTTCAATTTTGACCCTAAGAGGGTGTTCTTTGACTTTTTAGAAAACTTAGGATGTCCTCTAAACAACCCTTTGGTTTCATATCCATTGGATCTTCCATGTTCATGTAAGAAGCTTTGACCCAAAAGGTGTTTTTATTGACTTTTGAAAAGGACCTATAATGTCTAAATTTATATCTTTTCATGAGTGCATTTATTGAACTTGAGGGATGAATATCAATTGTAGGGTATTGAATTCTATTTTAAATGAGCCTTGGATGAGCAATTTCTGATAAAGTATGAGAAAGTTATGCCTGGTAAAAGTTTGGTTGACTTTTCCTATAGGAACCCTAATTTAGCAACTTTTGAGTTTTGATGAATTAGGAGCATTCCTTGAGGAATCATGATCAAACCTTGATCAAATGATGGATAATAATTCAAAATGTTGATGTTGACCAAAAATCTTGAAGTTTGACTTTATTTGGGTCACAATTGAATTTTGACCTAGTATAGTTGATTTTCAGGCATTTGAGCAGTTGACTGAGCAAACTTCTTGTGTAGGGAATGAAACTTGACATGGATGGTCTTGGGGACATATTAGGGCAATGGAAACCATTTAGGACCATTGGAACTCAAACATCTTGATGAGGGGTGAAACCCTAGTTTGAGGCTCATTGTCTTAGGAGGGGGATTTGTCTGGTCAATCATTAGTCAACTTGAGCAATTGAGGACCTCTAGGAGTATGTTTTGAGTAAAAATGGGAGGGAAAATTTTGGGGTACAACATCTGCCCCTGTTCTATCTTCTTAGACCCGAGGATGTAGATTGGTTGGTCTGCCTTTCGTGATATGAAGGTGGAAGATGATTGAACGCTAGTGTGCCCCAAAATTTGCACTCGTCTGGAGTGAATATCGATCGATAATATCGAGAATGGGTTTACAGATGCCATTTGGAAGGCGACGGAGAATCGTCAGAGATGGGCTGGAAGATTCCATCCAGAAAAAGATATCAGTCACATAAGAGATTCCTTTGTGAGAATTCATGTACTTGCCGTTGGGGAGGACTTCGCTGGGGAATGTTGATTTATGTCTTGGGAAATAGAGTCTAGGAGCTTTGGTTTTCCATTACTCTACTGGGGAATTAACTCTTGATTGATGAGACAAAATTAAGCTGTTATCTGGTCAAGTCCAGGCTTCACAGAGACTTATTGAGGAAATATGAAATCGACCGTATCTGGTTAGGTCCAGGTTTTACAGTGTTGTAAATTGTTGTCCGGAGATAAAAGAGAAGGAACCTGGATAGTAGGGATACTTTGAGATGAAAGCCTGTATAGTAGGGCTGCGACAAGGAACCCGGATAGTAGGGTTACTTCGAAATGAAAGCCTGGATAGTAGGTCTATGTGAAGGAACTTGGATAGTAGGGTTACTTCGAAATGAAAGCCTGGATAGTAGGGCTATGAGAAGGAACCTGGATAGTAGGGTTACTTCGAAATGAAAGCCTGGATAGTAGGGCTATGAGAAGGAACCTGGATAGTAGGGTTACTTCGAAATGAAAGCCTGGATAGTAGGGCTATGAGAAGGAACTTGGATAGTAGTGTTACTTCGAAATGAAATCCTGGATAGTAGGGCTATGAGAAGGAACCTGGATAGTAGGGTTACTTCGAAATGAAAGCCTGGATAGTAGGGCTATGAGAAGGAACCTAGATAGTAGGGTTACTTCGAGGTGAAAGCCTGGATAGTAGGGCTTTGAGAAGGAATTTGGGTAGTAGGATTACTTCGAAATGAAAGTCTGGATAATAGAGCTATGAGAAGGAACCTGGGTAGTAGGGTTACTTCGAAATGAAAGCCTGGATAGTAGGGCTATAAGAAGGAACCCGGATAGTAGGGTTACTTCGAAATGGAAGCTTGGATAGTAGGGCTGCTGAGAAGGAACCTGGATAGTAGGGTTACTTCAAAATGAAAGCCTGAATAGTAAGGCTGCTGAGAAAGAACCTGGATAGTAGGGTTACTTCGAAATGAAAGCCTCGATATTAGGGTTTCTGAGAAGGAACTTGGGTTGTAGGTTTACTTCGAAATGAAAGTTGGGATAGTAGGGCTATGAGAAGGAACCTGGGTAGTAGGGTTACTTCGAAATGAAATCCTGGATAGTAGGGCTATGAGAAGGAACCTGGTTAGTAGGGTTACTTCGAAATGAAATCCTGGATAGTAGGGCTATGAGAAGGAACCTAGGTAGTAGGGTTACTTCGAAGTGAAAGCCTGGATAGTAGGGCTGCGAGAAGGAACCTGGATAGTAGGGTTACATCGAAATGAAAGTAGGGATAGTAGGGCTATGAGAAGGAACCTGGATAGTAGGGTTACTTCGAAATGAAAGTCGGGGTAGTAGGGCTATCTCATTTGATCATGTAGATTAGTTGACCCGTTTGGTTTCGGGAACTGATTTTCCATTAGTTTTCTGCAGATATGACATGTATAGCTTCATGGATTTAACCTTGAACTATTAGAAATGTTGATGATAACCATCTTTCCTGAAAAGGTACATGATTAATTATATGAGATGCATGAAATGCATTGTGTCATGATGTTCTCAAAATAAATGAGATTATGTTGTATGCAATATGTATGCGCACGTCATGATGTATGAACATGAAATGCTATTGTGACATATCCAAGTCTGGGAAAATAAATCCCTGACTGTTACTGGAGAGTATTGGAAATTAAATTCCTAATCGTTGTAGAACAAGTGGTTTTTCTACTTCCGTAGGGGATGGTGAACGGAGATGACTATGCCGTGGATTTACTCCTTTCTGTTTTTTAATATTCTGCCGAGGAGACTCTGCTTGAGAATAACTTTGCGGGGGCATAACTCTGTTTGAGAGAGGAGATGCTCTGTTGGAAGATTTTGCCGATTCGGAGAAATAAACTCCCTGAGGGATGAACTTCCGTAACTGGAGGAATAAACTCTGTTGGGGATTTAGCTTATGTATTCAGAGATATAAACTCTTCTTGGGAGAAAACTTTATGAACCGCTTACGATTATAAAATTCGGCTGGGGAATATGGATGTCGGCTCTTACAAGGAACTTTGCTGGGGAAAGTAACTCCTAGTTGGGGGAGCCGATGATAAAGATTTGATTGCGTCTACTCTTTGGGGAGTGTAGACGTCCCGAGGTCACATGTAGAGGTGACTTCATTTCAAAGTTGTCCACGCCCCTGTACCATACTGAACAGAGTAACTGTCGGGATTAGGCTTTGCCCCGTTCCTCAAGTCACGAGCAACTGTCTTTCTGTTTCATATGTGAATATTTGTGAATAACAATTATACTCAAATGCATATGTCAAGAATAAATCATTGGACATTTTTGCAAAACAAAACAGAAAAGTAAAAAAAATGGTTTTGTAAAAATGACTTGTATTAATTTCTGAAGTTGGCCTATAATAGGCATTTTTGTACAAGGAAGCTGACGCTCTAGTAAGAGAACTCCGCCGTGAAAATGAAAGATATATAATATTGTATACAAAGATAATAAACAACTATGTGTAATATGCCATTGAGTTTCAATTCTACTAGCTATGTCTTAGAGTGTCTCATCACTTTGCTGCTTGTCCAAAGTTGTCTGGATTGATCGATATCGTTCGAGCTTGATAGTAGATACTGAGGTCTGGTTGCAAGGTGATCCAATGGGACATAGTGATACGCTTTAAATCCCTAAATTTTTCCTGGACCGCCCTTTCGGGTTTTCAGTCCACCGGGATACCTTTTTTTGCCCAAGCCACCTTTTCAGGTTTTTGACTTGCCGGGTGTACAAAGTTTTTTTCATTTTCATCCCTAATTTTTTCCGAACCCTTTTGGTTCATCGGGAAGCCCTTATTTTTTCCTAGGCCAGTCAACCTAGCGGGTCTTTAATCATGCGTAGTATCTTTTCACTATGTCGGCATTGACAGGGTTGGGAAGGTCGTCACCGTCCATGGTGGTCAAAATCACGGCTCCACCCGAAAAAATGTTTTTGATCACAAATGGCCCTTCGTATGTGGGAGTCCATTTTCCCCTGGGATCACCTTGCGGAAACATGATGCGTTTGATCACTAGATCCCCGACTTGATATGCTTGGCGCCTGACTTTTTTGTTGAAATCCTTGATCATCCATTTTTGATACATTTGACCATGACAAACAGTAGTAAGTCTCTTCTCATCGATCAAATTCAGTGGATCAAATCGAGTCTAGATCCAGTCGTCTTTGTTCAAACCCGCATCCTTCATGATCCTCAGAGAAGGGATCTAGACCTCAATAGACAGGACAACCTCCATACCATATACCAGAGAGTAGGGTGTTGCCCCTGTCGATGTTCGCGCTGAGCTGAGGTACCCATGAAGAGAAAATGGTAACATCTCATGTCAGTCTTTGTATGTCACCGTCATCTTCTCTATGATCTTCTTAATGTTCTTGTTAGCGGCTTCAACAACGCCATTCATCTTCGGCCGGTAGGGAGAAGAATTTTGATGTTGTATCTTGAATTGCTTACAGAGTTCAATGATCATCGTGTTATTGAGATTCATACCATTGTCAGTGATGATTCTCTCTGGTATACCGTACCGACAGATCAGGTTATGCTTGATAAATCACGCCACAACATTCTTGGTAACGATAGCAAAGGAGGCAGCTTCAACCCACTTCATGAAATAATCAATGGTCACCAGGATGAAACAGTTCCAATTAGAAGCGATAGGTCTAATCTCTCTGATCATGTCAATTCCCCACATTGTGAAAGTCCAAAGAGCCGCCAATACATTAAAAGGAACTGGAGGCACATGCACCTTATCAACATAGATCTGGAATTTATGACAAGTTCGGGAGTGCTGATAACAATCTGCTTCCATTGTGGACCAATAGTATCCTGCCCGTAGAATATTCTTAGCCATGGTATGTCCACTTGAATGGGTTCCGAAGGTACCTTCATGTAGATCTGTCATAATCCTCTCTGCTTAGCT
Source organism: Vicia faba (assembly GCA_948472305.1). Lineage (NCBI taxonomy): Eukaryota > Viridiplantae > Streptophyta > Magnoliopsida > Fabales > Fabaceae > Vicia > Vicia faba. The sequence goes on from OX451736.1 coordinate 1,164,213,086, forward strand.
CTTGTCTACGCATCGGAGTAAAGTAGAGTCATGGTTGCACTTGTAGAAGATTCCATTACTGAGGAAGAATTTCACGGCGAACCTTCTCAAAAACTTCTTATCATTGACAGATTCCCCGTCGGGATACTCTTGAGCCTCGAGATACCTTTTTACTTCATGAAACCAAGGTTTGTTCGCTACCTCTTCAGTATCAATCTCACAGCAGTACACTAGTTCATCCAACCTCTCGATAGTGATTCGGGGAGCTTCGTTGTCCCACCTGACCTTGAACATAGAAGACATGGTAGCTAGTGCGTCCGCTAACTAATTCTCCTCTCGTGGGAAATGTTCAAAGTTTAACTCCTCAAAGTGTGGGAGCAATGTCAGTACATGTTCCTTATACGGGATGAGATTCGGGTGCTTCGTATCCCATTCTCCTTTGATCTGACTTATCACCAAGGATGATTCCCCGAAAACGTTCAAGAACTTGATCCTCAGGTCAATAGAAGCTTTAGGACCCATGATGCATGCTTCATACTCCACCATGTTGTTGGTACATTTGAAGCATAGTCGGGAAGTGAAAGGAGTATGACAGTCCTCGGGGGATATGATTACAGCACCAATGGCAATACCGAGTGCATTCGAGGCTCCGTCAAAAACCATGGTCCATCGGGATCCTTCTTCAAGTCCTTCATTCAGTCCAGGTTCTTGATAGTCAATCACTAGCATAATATTCTCGTCCGGGAAATCAAAATTCATGGACTGGTAGTCATCCACGGCCTGATGAGCCAAATGATTAGCTAATACACTTCCCTTGATTTCTTTCTGGGTTGTATATTGGATATCGTATTCGGTTAAGATCATTTTCCATCTTGCGATTCTTCCGGAGAGAGCGGGCTTCTCGAAAATATACTTGATCAGATCCATCTTAGATATCAACAAAGTAGTGTGGGTCAACATATACTATCTCAGTCGGCGAGCAGCCCATGCCAAAGCGCGGCAAGTTTTCTCGAGCAGTGAGTATCTTGTCTCACATTCGGTAAACTTTTTTCTAAGGTAGTATATTGCGTGCGCTTTTAGATCAAACTCGTCATGCTGCCCCAACACACACCCCATTGAATTGTCTAATACTGTTAAGTACGTTATCAAAGGTCTTCCTTCAATCAGAGGCATCAGAATTGGTGGTTCTTGAAGGTATTCCTTGATACTTTCGAAAGCGGTCTGGCATTCGTCATTCCATTTTACTACTTGATCTTTCTTCAGGAGTTTAAAGATCGGCTCACAAGTAACAGTCAGATGTGAAATGAAGCTGACGATATAATTTAAGCGTCTCAAGAAACCTTTAACTTCCTTCCCAGAAGTTCACCAGACCTTACCCCAAAGGTGAACTTATTTGGAATTAACCTTAGCTTGTATGTCTTCAGCCTGTCAAACAACTTTTGTAGATGATCAAGGTGTTCTTCCTTGGTTTGAGACCTGGCTATCATGTCATCAACATAAACCTCTATCTCATGATGAATCATATCATGGAACAAAGCTACCATGGCTCGCTGATAAGTTGCCCCAGCATTCTTCAACCCAAAAGGCATCACCTTGTAACAAAAAGTGCCCAACTGTGTAACGAAGGTTGTCTTCTCCATGTCTTCAGGTTCCATCTTGATCTGATTATAGCCAGAGAAACCATCCATGAAGGAAAAGATTTTGTGTTGTACGGTGTTGTCAACTAGAACATCAATGTGGGGGAGAAGAAAGTCATCTTTGGGTTTTGCCCTGTTCAGATCTCTGTAGTCCGCACACATCCATACCTTACCATATTTCTTAGGTACCAGAACCACGTTAGTAACCCACTGTGGATAGGAGGTGACATCTAGGAACCCAGCATTGAACTGCTTTATAACCTCTACTTTGAACTTCTCTGACATTTCAGGGCACATACGTCATACCTTCTTTTTAACTGGAGGGCAATCTTCTTTAGTCGGCAGACGATGAACCACTATATATGTGTTTAAACCAGGCATGTCTTCATATGACCAGGCGAAGATCTCAACATAATCGTGCAATAACTATACTAACCGCTGTTTGACACTAAGTTCCAGATTTGCGCCGATCTTGACTTCTTTTCTGTCTGCCTCTGTGCCCAAGTTTATTGTCTCAATTGGATCTTCATGAGGCTGTATAGCCCTCTCTTCCTATTGTAACAGTCTAGCAAGTTCTCCAGGTACCTCACAATCTTCCTCACCTTCGTCCTCGACTTGGTTGATCAGATTTTCGAAGTCATAACTGGAAATAACAGAATTGTTATCAATGGGATCCAGAGTGGATATGGATCTGCAGTTTGATATGTGAGTGTGTGTAAGAGCATAGTTTTATTGATAAAGTGAAAAGCAGAAAAGAAAAACAGAGAGCGCAAAATTTGTACGCAAGAACATCTAATGTTTTATTGATGACAAATGATAATGACATATAATAACCCTCACAAATAAACCATTGTGCCTCGGGTAAGACACAAGGCCATAAAGTTTATGTTGTTTATTACAAATTCGAAAAACATGTAAGACAATTACTGTTGAACAAAAGTAATCGGCATAAAATATTTGGCCGTCCAGTTACTAGGTCCACCATTGGTAGTAGGGTAGATCCAGCTGTCAATATCTGAATCGTCATCATTGGCATCTTCCGTGGCAGAGACAACCTCAATAGCATTGATTCCCGAGCCATGCTTGGGCATGGGTGCAGTTATGACATTGGGAGTCTCAGGGGGATCGAATTCAATCTCCTTTGCCTCGATCAGATCATGCACCTTGTTCTTCAAAGCCCAACAATTGTTGGTATCATGGTTTGGACTTTTATAATGGTACGTACACCGAGCATTTGGATTGTAACAAGTAGATGTGGTGTTGGGATTCTTGGGAGACTCCTTCAAGGTTACCAAATTAGTGTTCAATAATTATGGCAAGATTTGAGACAGAGTCATGTTTATCTGGGTATACTATCTTACCGGACTTTCTGTCCTTGGTTGATTGTTCCTTTGTCAGGTAGGTTCAGACTTAGAGATCATGACAGCCCCTACTGCTGGCCGGTGCACGGTTCTATTCCGAATTTTTGGATTATAAATGACATTGACCTCCTTCTTACCCATGAATGGCTTTTTCACTGTACTCGAAGAGGTGTCTTTCTGGATCTTGCCACTTCGGATCCCGACTTCTACCCTTTATCTAGTCAATATCAGCTCAGTAAAACAAGCTGAGGAGCTACCAATCAAGTGATTAAAGAACGGACCAGATAGCGTACCAAGAAACATGTCCACCAACTCCCTATCAGATAAAGGGGTTGGACTCTCCCTACCAAATCTCTCCACTTCTGCGCGTAGTCCTTAAAACCTTCGCTTGCACCCAAGGACATACTCTGGAGTTGAGTACGGGTAGGAGCAAGGTCAGCGTTATATTGATATTGCTTATAAAAAGTAGCAGCCAGATCTTCCCAGTTGCGAATGTTGACTCCCTATAGCTGATAGAACCACTCAAGCTGAGTCCCGGACAGGCTGTCTTGAAAGAAGTGGACCCATAAGTTCCTATAAGTAGTGTAAGGCTGAATCTTCCTTACATAAGAACGGAGATGAAGCTTGGGACAAGAAACCCCATCATACTTTGCAAATACCGGTGCCTTGAACTTTGGTGGGATGACAACCCAAGATACCAAACCCAGCTCTTCAAAATCTAGCCCTGGTACTCTTTGGACCTCCATTACGCTCAAATGATCCTCTAACTGTTTGTATCTATCCTCAGCAGGAGGATACTGTTCATCATTGTAATTAGATTCATCCTCAGAAACCCTTGGGCTAGGGTCTTCCTCCCTTGTCTCACCCTCTTGATTCTCCTCTTCTTTGGATGAAGAGGTCAGATCAACTGGTTACTTCAATGGTCCCCTGAATCTTCTGCCCAAATTCAGGACACCAACGATCTTTTTTGTCTTCTTCTTTCTATCTTTCAGAATAAGGACCTTCAGATCTTCCCTGCCTTTAGCCAAAGCTACAAACATTTGCTGAAATTTAGCATTTTGTGCCTGGAGATCCTCGATACTTTGTTTAGAAGTCATTATTACTGAAATAAACAGCGAAGAAAATGAGAAACCTGTTATGAAACATGTTTATGCAATGTCATGGATGATATGCGTATGCCATGATTTCAAGGATTCTTAAAGGCTCAAATTTTCTTAACCAAGAGAAACACACGTTAATTGTATTAATAAGTTTGAATTGTTACAAAGAGTGCCTTTTAGGCTTACAATCAAACAAAATAAAGCTTAAAGAAAAAGAAAATTATGTTTCTCGTGAGCGCATCCTCTTTGGTGTGATGTAGGAGTTTATATTCCTCTCTTCATGAAATAGCCTAGTAAGTTCCAGGACTTTCTTCTCGCTGGTGTAAAACTAAGCTTCAAACGTATCTCGTTCCTTCTTAAGTTGGACCCAGCATTTTTGTAACTCCTCATGATCAGTTGGCATGTCAGGATGATGAACAAGATAAGAAGTGTCTCATTTAGCAACTGGTTCCATAATCGTAGGTAGGATAGCGGAGTAAGGCATCATAAGACTTTGAGCATGGGCTCGTAACCAGTTGAGATAAGGCTCAAGAGGGATTGAGTTCTTGTGCCCCAGTGTCTTCCTATCAACTCTATGTACCATGCCCCAAGCTCACATGAACCTATTACGGTAACCCTGGGTATCATTCTCATAGTCGAAAGTGATTCCTTGGATAAGTGTATCATGAGAACCATACCTTCTCGCATATCCAAACTGTCGCAGCGCCAAATAAGGATTGTAAATGATTCCTCCCCTAATTCCTAAGAGAGGGACATTAGGGAACTCTCGGCATCGATCAATGATGGTAACATTCTCCGAGGATCGTGGACACCAATGAATACCTGAATGTGTAAGAGTCATTAGCCTATCAGACCATCTCAAACCATGTTCATTCTTCAAGACGGATCAGGGTAGGTGCGAAATAAACCACCTAGCCAAAAGAGGAGTGCAACACAGAAGGGTCCCTCTTTTCTTTATAGTACGAGTATGAAGAGAATGTAGGATATCTCCAAGCAGAGTAGGTACCAGATTGCATGATAGTAAAATCTTAACTGTATTCACGTCTATGAGCTGGTCCGGATTAGGGAACAGTACCAACCCATATATGAGAAGGGATAACACCTCTTCAAAGGCTTGTAAGTCCAGGTTATCCCAAAAATGATGAGCTTTGTTAAACAAGAACTTAGCCAAAAAAACCTTGACACTTCTCCTGGTTTCCCAATTTACCAATACGTCAGACTGTTGAAGGACAAAGCTTTAGCAATATCTTTAGGTTTAGGGTCTCTTTCCATACCATTTAAAGGTACCTTGTTAAGGATAGGCACCCCTAGTAGCAGAGAAAACTCCTCCATAGTAGGCACTAACTGGTAATCCGGAAAAGTGAAGCAGTGATGTAGAGGGTCAAAGAACTGAAAGAGCACTTTTAGCATTTCTTCATCGGGGTTTGAGGTGACCAAGTTGAGAAGTCGACCATCCATTTCAGTGAAAGGAGAGCTTTTAGGAACCCTTGCTACCAACTCCTTATGCTGAGGAGGTACCTTTACCAGACTGACTTGGATAGTGAACCTGCGGGCGAGGGCCATGTCCTACAAAACAAGACAAAAATAAGCCCTAAGGATCCTTGAAATGGTTAGTATGATATGCTATGTTATGATGTCATGATTATGCTCAGATATAGCAGATATATCAAACATAAACAAATCACACAGAGACCTTAAATTTAAGGCTTACATGAATTTTAAGGTATACCCTCTTGAAGTTGGGTTGGTTCAACCTCTCCTAAATATAGTAATCGGGTTCTAAGGGATCTCAATATCATCGATCTTTCCCCCAAATTTCATTCTGATGGACAACTGACTTTCCACCAAACAAAACTCAAGAGTCAAACCTCAATGAGTGTAACATCGAGTGTCAACCGACTTTGGGTTTACACCAAAGACGGCTATCTCACTACGTCCTAAAAGCAAAGTTAGTCAGTTAAGGTGCTAAGGTCAGTTGACGCTCTATGATACCACACAGTGGCCCCGTATTCTCCTTGATTACTCAAGGGCTACCAATACACACCAAAGTATCGCATCAACGTAGCTACTATTTCAACTGTGTCGGTGTACCCCGCACAACTCCCTCAAAGTTTATTGCTACTTACCTAAAAGGAATTCCCTGATCCGGGTTTAGGATCCAAACAACCCCAACAGAAACCCTTAAAAGTAAATCAAGCAAGAAAAGCCAAAGAAGCAATTAAGAATGACCTATATCCTAAGGTAAACCCCACTTTTTACTACTCCCCAATAGAGTCGCCAGTTCTGTGATACGGTGGCAGAACTGACTGTTTCTTGTTACTACTGGTTTTGCGTTTTTTTTGCAAATGTACGGTAAGCAAGAGTCGCCACCGTCTTTTATTTCATCCAACAAAGGAAAAGGGAAAAAAAACAGAAAAAACCTTTTTTGAGATGTTTCTGAGAACGGGGGGTAGATTATAGAAAGGGAAGGTATTAGCATCCTTTCTATCCATGGTTTTCCATAGGCTCTTAGGTACTTGCTCATTCTTAAATTGCTTTTGTGTGTTTGCATGCTTGAAAAAGGTTTGAAATTGCCTTAGTGCGGCGTTTCACTTTATGGTGACCCTTGTATTAGTCCTCAAGGGTGTGATAAAGTGTTTTGAAAAAAACTTTGTTTGAAAAGTATTTTGAAAGTGTAAGGTGTAAAATTTGTTTGAGCAAATACTTAGGAGTATCTACCTACTCGAAAAACACTGTTTGTTTTCTTATTTCCTTTAGACAATGCTATCCTACTATTAAGGAGTAGGTAACTCCATCGTTGGATTTTAAGGGACAATCGAAAGGGACGAGTACGATCACTAAAGCAATGATTAGGAAACCTTAGTAGTTACCCTAGAATCCTAAAGATCTTTCTGAGGTAACATACAAATAGGTCATTTTTTATCTTTTGGGACTAGAGGGCAACCACTAAATCTCCCTATACTTCATGACCGTTTACCGAAGGCAACCGAAGTGGGGAAAACCCTAGGAGTGAGCATGTGCAAGTGTTTGTTTTTTTAGTTATTTATCTTTTCACAGTTAGAGTTTTCTACCGTTTTAAACATTTATTTATCTTTCGCATAAAATCCTATTATCAATCATCTAAGAGTTTATAATGACGGAAAAGAAAAGTGCGAGAAATTTAAACCTAGCTATTACAAGGCTTTGGGGAGGGGGAATACATAATCAAAAACTTGGGGAAAACACTAAATGAAAATAGTAAACCTAAGTTAAAACTATTACAAACTCGGAGCAATTACATTAATTAGAAAAATGGATAAATAAATGCGCGCGAGAATAAATTAAACGGGGGATTAAAGTTAAATTCAAAGACATTTAATTAGTGAATAAAGGAAAAATATTTTTTTGGGTTTTTTGAGAAAAGTAATTAATTTTGGAAACTAACCTAAATTCTAATTAAATTTAATTATGAAAAAAAAGGAATTTAGGTTATCCTAATTAACCTAATTAATTAATGGAATTAAATATTTTATGAAAAAAACCCTAATTCTAATTTTTGTGTTTTTATGTTTTTAAGATTTAATTAAAAAAGATTTTTAAAACAATTAAAAAAATAAAACAATAAAAAGTTAAAGGAATTAAAACAAAAAAATTGAGATGGGCCTGATGTGAGTAGTAGTTCTGGGGGGTGTAGAATTGAATTTTCTAAGCTAGGATAGTTGGCCCATATGCCTGCGTCTGATCCAGTGGCATTAGCCTTTATAGGGTTCACCATACGCTATCTTGCTAGACGCTTGGATCTGAGCCATGTGATGATCCAAGGGTTGGATCTGTGGGTGCATGGCGGATGCTTGGTTGTGTGATGCGCTGGATCTGTAAAGAGAAAATCAGAAAATAGAAAATGTTTGGACTTGGGATCGAACCCAGGTCCTTCACTTCACACGCCTTGCCCTTTGCCATCTATGTTGGATTGTTAGTCCTGAATATAATTAAACAAAATGAATGTAATGTAAACAAAACGCTATGCCCAGAAAAACATGCGAATTTCAAACGGGTCAGTGGTATGTTGCCGCACCCTCATCTTCTTCCCCAGAACCGTCGTTTTTGGTAACGACCTTTACCTACAGTCTAAAGTCTGTAGCTGTAGACCTGCCAATTTCAAAAATGAAGCACACGCACAATAATTTCAAATGGAGACCATGGATCAACTGTGTTTGAGGCCTTGAACACCATGGTACCCATAATCAAACCTGATTTTGCCTATATTAAAAAACCCTAAAACGAAGCTTGAAACCCTAAGAATGACATCTTTTGATTCCTGCGCTTAAACTCAAATTAAAGCATCCAAACATATTACAAACATTATTACAAGCTTGAATATATAATTAGAACATGTTGATAATGATAGAATCAATGAAAGCGAATTTAGAAAAAAAATACAACTCGTGAAGGTGGTACCACGTGATTCTTGATGCTTTGAGGCATGGGAATGAGTGGGATAGCTTCAGTGAGTGTCCAAGGATGTGATTTGATCCTTGGAATGGCTTGAAACGTCCTATGGAGAAAGATGTGATCTGCACTTTTTTGACAAAATTTTACACTTTGTTCTTGCACTTAGGGAGGAAGGCTGCACATGAATTCTTTTCCTCTAGGGTTGCAATACTTTTTGTATATGTACTGAATCAAATTAGGGCAATATAATTGGAAAGAATCAAAGATATAATTGCATGGTTTTGGAAGAAAATAAAATCTTGAAAAGTTTTCATATGTGAAGATTGTGTGTCCTATTTGGCCTTGCATGATCTCCTGGATATTTGACAGCATATAAGATCTCCCTTCAATGCAAAAATCATTCTTAAAATAAATTATATGATTTATTTAGATTTATTTGATTTTATTAAATTTTTTAAATGAATAAAAATAAAAATAAATTAAATAAATGAATGAATAAGGCATGGAGGGTCCCATAGGTCGTGGACCATGCTAGGACTGAGATTCAATCTTGAAAATATGGGCCCATGTGGAAAAAATGCAATTTTGAGCATTGTTGACTTTGTGCAAACTTCCAAAAATGGCCAACTTTGACAATGCATATCTCTTTCAATTTGGACTCTTAGAGGGTATTATTGGACTTTTTAGAAATCTTAGGATTTCCTCTAAACAATCCTTTTGGTTTCATCTCCATTGGATCTTCCATGTTCATGTAAGAAGCTTTGACCCAAAAGGTGTTTTTGTTGACTTTTGAAAAGGACCTATAATGTCTGAATTTATATCTTTTCATGAGTGTATTTCTTGAACTTGATGGCTGAAGATGAATTGTAGCGAATTGAATTCTATTCAAAATGAGCCTTGGATGAGCAATTTCTGATAAAGTATGAGAAAGTTATGACTGGTCAAAGTTTGGTTGACTTTTCCTATAGGAACCCTAATTTAGAAACTTTTGAGTTTTGATGAATTAGGAGCATTCCTTGAGGAATCATGATCAACACTTGATAAAATGATGGATAATACTTCAAAATTTTGATGTTTACCAAAAATCTTGAAGTTTGACTGTATGTGGGTCACAATTGACTTTTGACCTAGTACAGTTGATTTTCAGGCATTTGAGCAGTTGACTGAGCAAACTTCTTGTGTAAGGCATGAAACTTGACATGGATGGTCTTGGGGACATATTAGGGAAATTGAAACCATATAGGACCCTTGGAACTCAAACATCATGATGATGGGTGAAACCCTAGTTTGAGACTCATTGTATTAGGAGGATGATTTGTCTGGTCAATCCTTAGTCAACTTGAGCAATTGAGGACCTCTTGGAGTATGTTTTGAGTAAAAATGGGAGGGCAAATTTTGGGGTACAACAGGAACATTCTCTGCCAACTTCAAGGAATGATTGGAGTATTGTTGAAGATTCTTTCAATTTGGACTACTCAGGAGGTTTTTGACAATTTTAGTAGCTTATGATGTAGCGTGTGTGTATATCCAAATATGTCCCCTGGTCTCCTTATATAGAGAGGATGGAGGGGACAAGAAGGAAAAGGTTTAAACAACCATAAACAAGTGTTTTCAAAGCCATGAGTGGTGTTTTGTAACATTGCCAAAGTCATGGGAACTTGTTTCCTCTTGAATTTGAATGAACCTGGACATACTCCCCTTTTTCGAACGCCTTTAATCCCTGCCCTTCGATTGGACTCAAGTTTCCTCTTTCGACTGGCACTTTTAAATGGACGTTCTATGTAAGCTTTGTGCCCTCTTCGAATAGGCCACCAACGTGTGTCCTTCGAATGGCTATTTTGAATGGACTTTCTATGCACACTTTGTACCCTCTTCGAATGGGCCACCAAGGTGTGTCCTTTGAATGGCTATTTTGAATGGACTTTCTGTGCATGCTTTTTTCCCTCTTCGAATGGGCCACCAAGGTGTGTCCTTCGAATGGCTATTTTGAATGGACTTTTTGTGCACGCTTTGTACCCTCTTCGAATGGGCCACCAAGGTGTGTCCTTAAAATGGCCACCACGCGTGTTGAAGTGTGTACAATTGTTTAAAATAGGGCCATTGCCCAGTCGAAGCTGGCACAAAAGCCGCCTATGTCTTGTTGATGCTAGCATGAAGCAAGTTAAATCATGTGTAAAGGAAGCCATTGCCTAGGCAAAGTTGGCCCAAAGGTAGCTAGGGTCTTGTATGCTGAAGGCAAGCTGAAGAGGGGGCCTTTGCCTTGTGAGTCGAAGACCAGTGAGATGGGACTTTTTCCTTGTGAGTCGAAGACCTGTTTGGAGAAGTTCTTGCTTTGTGCGCTGAAGACACACACAAAAAGATAATTTGCCTAGTTGAAGCAGGAATCAAGCTTTCTCCAAATACATAAAATGCCCAATCAAAGCAAGAATTAAACTTTCTCCAAAGAAACCAAATGCCCAAACGAAGAAGGAACTCGGCTTGCATGCAGGTAGCCATTGCATTGTGAATCAAGCCAGCATGCAAGGCCAATGGTGCAATCGAAGGAGCACTAACAGGAGTCTCTTCCTTTTTGGATTGAAGGAGGCTGTTTCAAAGGAAACACATGCCCAATCGAAGCTTATATACAACAATAAGCAAAAGGCCAAGGCTTCAATCGAAACTTGGAAATTTGAGGCAAGCTTGGGGGAAGTTAGACACTCAATCCAAGCCTGTCCAAATGCCAATTGAAAGACACCTTGTTCATACCAATCGAAAGACCTTGTTTATCTTCAATTTTTTTATTTTTTCTTTAACCAAGTGTTTATAATCACCTATGTAAAAAAATCTTGGAAAAAAATGAGAGGGAAATTTTTTGGCTACAACAGGTGGCCATGTTCAATCTTCTTAAACCTGAGGATTTAGATTGGCTTGTCTTCCTTTCGTGATCTGAAGGTGGAAGATGATTGAACACTAGAGTGCCCAGAAATTTGCACTCGCATGAAATAACACTGATGGTTGATGATGTTGGGAATGGGCTTATAGATGCCATTTTGAGGAGATGATAGAGAGTCGTTGGAGATGGGCTTAAGGATGCAATCCAAAATAGATGCTGATTCCACACATGGTCCCTTTGGGGTTTCCTGTTCCTGCTGTCTGAGAAGGAGTCTGTTGGGGAATGTAGGTTTCCGTTGTTCTCTTGTTTGAGGAATACTCTGTGTGGAATAGAGTCTAGGAACTTCAGTTTTCCATTACTCTACCGGGGAAGCTATCTCTTGACTGGAGAGATGAAAGTTTGCTGATTTCTAGTCGAAATCCAGGATTCACAGTAACTTGCTGAGGATAATGGAATTAACCGTTACCTGAAGATGCATTGTAAAGAGCATGCGTAGGGATGTTCCAGGATGAGTCCGTGTTAGTCTGCACCCGGAGATATATGAGAAGGAACCCATGTAAGATTGCTTCGTCTGGTCATGTAGATAGCTTTCTTGTCTGGTTTCAGGTGTTAATCTACCAATCAGTTGTTCGCAGATAGTTGTCCTATCTGGTTTCAGGTATTAATCTGGAATTTATAATTTGTCGGTCGTCCACAGATAGTTGTCCCGGCTTGTTACAAGTATTAATCCGAAACTATGTTTTTGTTTGGTCGTTGAGATAGTTGTCCTGTCTGGTTTCAAGTATTAATATCTGACTTAAGAAAGAAAGATAGTTTTATTGGCTTGTTACAGGTATTAATCTCCAATCTCTTCATGTAGATAGTTCTCCTGGCTTGTTACAGGTATTAATCCACAGTCGGTCGTCCACAGATAGTTTTCGTGGTTGGTTTCAGGCATTAATCTGGAACTTATTTTGCTGGTCACATAGATAGTTTCCCCGTCTGGTTTCGGGTATTAATTTGTGGCCTTCTGTATTTGTTGGTAAACCCGTCTTGTTTCGGGAGTTCATACCACTTGGTCGTATAGATAGTTTCCCCGTCTGGTTTCGGGCATTGATGTTTGACCTGCTATAAACATTGATAGTGTTTGTCTGTCTGTTAATTTAACCTGAAAAGGTAAAATCAGTTTCATGCGATGTCATGATGTATGAATTGCATGATTCTCCCAAAATATATGTATTATTATTCACATGCCATGATGTATGAACATGTAATGCTATTGGGCAGTATATTTTTCTGGGAAAATAAATCCCTGATTGCTGTTGAAGAGCACTGGGAAGCTGAATCCCAGACTGTTGTTGGTGAGTGAAGAAAGTGATTCTTCAATTTCCGCTGGGTATAATGAATGGAGATAGTTTTGTTGGCAATTCCCTCTCTCTGCCGAGGATCTTCGACTTCTATTTGAGAATGATTTTGCCGAGGGGAAAAGCTCTATTGAAAGATTTCACCAATTTGGAGAAATAAACTCCGCTGGGGGATGAATTTCCATAGCTAGAGAAATAAACTCTAATGGGGATAAGGCTTTATAAACTACTTGAGATTTACAAAACTTTGTTGCGGAAGGTGAACTTTATAAACTGCTTGGGGATTTTGTTAGAATCCTGTTGGAGAATCTTGAGAAGCTTGGTGACTTCACTGGGGAATTTTCCTCAGATGTTAAAGCAGTATTTTGGAGATTCTTGCTCGGATGGGGATATAGGAACATGTCACTTTTAGGCTGCATATTGAGAATGTGGCATATACCTTGTAGTAGAATGCCCCTGCCTCTGTATCTGTTGGAGATGGTATCTATCGGGGAAGACATATGCGGGGATCTTGTGGATAGCCCTTAGATATTGTCCCATTTCTTAAAGTCATTAGAAATTGTCTTTTTGTTTTTATGCGTGTATTTGTAAGCAGTAATCATATTCAAATGCATATGTTCAAAAATAATCATTGGACGTTTTCACATAAAAAATAGAAAAATAAAAACAGAACTTTGCACTTTCAAAGGAATAGTTTTGTATTAACTTGAATAAGTGTTTCAGTATAAGAAGACAGACATCCTAGTAAGAGAATGTCGTCGTAAGAATGGAAATTATACAAAAATAGTATACAAAGAAGAACAGTTATGTGAAATAATCCCATTAAGTTCCCATTCTGCTATTGCCTTTATGTCTTTGAGCGTCTCATCCCTTTCGCTACTTTTCTGAAGCTGATTGGATTGATAAATACAATTTTCAGCTTGATAGTTGATACTGAAGATTGGCTATAAGGTGATCCAACGAGACATAGTTATACGCTTTAAATGTCTAACTTTTTCCTAGAGCGCCCTTTCGAGTTTGCAGTCCACCGGGATACACTTTTTTGCCCAAGCCGCCTTTTCAGGTTTTCGACTTGCCGAGTGTACATATTTTTTTATGTATATCCCTAATTTTTTCCCGAACCCTTTTGGTTCGCCGAGATGCCCTAATTTTTTCCTAGTCCAATCGACCTAGAAGGTCTTTGTTTATGCGTAGTATCTTTTAAATATGTCTGCGTTCAAAGGGTGCAGAAGGTTGTCACCGTCCATAGTGGTTAAGATCATGGCTCCACCAAAACATATGTTTTTGATTACAAATGGCCCTTCGTATGTGGGAGTCCATTTGCCCCTGGGATCACTTTGTGGCAATATGATGCGCTTGATTACCAAGTCATCAGTCTTATATACCTGACGTCTAACCTTCTTGTTAAAAGCTTTGATTATACGTTTTTTGTACATATGACCATGAAAAATAGCAGCCAATCGCTTCTTGTCAATCAAGTTCAACTGATCCAATCGAGTCTGGACCTATTCGTCTTCACTCAGCCCTGCACCCTTCATGATTCTCAAAGAAGGGATCTGGACTTCAATGGGTAGGAAGGCTTCCATACCATATACCAAAGAGAAATGAGTTTCCCCTGTTGATGTGTGCATCATGGTGCGGTAACCATGAAGAGAAAATGGTAACATCTCATGCCAATCTTTATATGTCACTGTCATCTTCTGTATGATTCTCTTGATGTTTTTGTTAGCAGCTTCAACAACGCCATTCATCTTCGGCCGATAAGGAGAAGAGTTATGATGCTGGACTTTGAATTGTGTGCAGAGCTCGGTGATCATAGTGTTATTAAGATTGGTACCATTATCTGTAATGATTCTTTCTGGGATACCATACCGACAGATAATGTTATGTCCGATGAATCGGGCCACAACGTTCTTGGTAACAGAAGCGAATGAAGTTGCCTCGACCCACTTCATGAAATAATCAATGGAAACTAGGATGAAGAAATGCCCATTGGAAGCTGTAGGTCTTATTTCCCCAATCATGTCGATGCCCCACATTGCGAATGGCCAAGGAGAGGTCAAGACGTTTAGAGGAACCGGAGGTACATGCACTTTATCAGCATAGATCTGGCATTTGTGACAAGTCCGTGAATGCTGATAATAGTCTGCTTCTATAGTGGACTAGTAGTATCCTTCCCGTAGGATCTTTTTAGCCATTTAATGTCCATTGGAATGAGTGCCAAAGGTACCTTCATGCAAATCAGCCATAATCTTTTCTACTTCACTCTTGTCTACACACCGTAGTAGGGTAGAATCATGATTACGCTTGTAAAGGATCCGTTACTGAGAAAGAACTTACCAGAGAACCTTCTTAGGAACTTCTTGTTATTGACTGAAGCTCCCTCATGATACTCTTGGGCTTCGAGATGTCTTTTGACTTCATAGAACCAAGGTTTGTCCACTACTTCTTCAGTATCAATCTCGTGACAGTGTGTTGTCTCATCCATCCTCTCAATGGTGATCTGAGGAGCCTCATTATCCCACCTGACCTTAAACATGGATTACATCGTAGCTAGCGCGTACTCTAGTTGATTTTCCTCTCGTGGAAAATGCTCAAAGGTAACTTCTTCAAAGTATGGGATTAATGTTAACACATGCTCTTTGTACATGATGACATTAGGATGCTTCATGTCCTATTCTCCTTTGATCTAGCTAATTACCAAAGCTGAATCTCCAAACACACTTAAGAACTTGATCCTAAAATTGATTGCAGCTTTGAGACCCATGATACATGCTTCATGCTCAGCCATATTGTTGGTACAGTTGAAACACAACCTAGCAGTGAAAGGAGTATGACAACCCTTAAGAGATATGATCACAGCGCCGATGCCATTGTCAAGAGCGTTGGAAGCTCTATCAAAAATCATAGTCCATCGGGATCCTTTTTCAGGCCCTTCATTCGGTCCAGGTTCTTCACAATCAGTTACTAACATCATGTTCTCGTCCGGGAACTCAAAATTCATGGATTGGTAGTCATCCACAGCCTGATGAGCCAAGTGATCAGCTAATACACTCCCCTTAATTGCTTTTTGGGTGGTATATTGAATGTCGTATTCAGTCAAGATCATTTGCCATCTTACAATTCTTATGGAGAGAGCGGGCTTCTCAAAGATGTATTTGATAGGATCCATTTTAGATATCAAAAAGGTAGTGTGGGTCAACATATATTGTCTTAGTCGGCGAGCAGCCCATGCCAAAGCACAGCAAGTTTTCTCGAGTTGTGAGTATCTTGTTTCACAGTCAGTAAACGTTTTGCTAAGGTAGTATACTGCATGCTCTTTTTGACCAGACTCGTCATGCTTCCCCAGCACACACCCCATTGAGTTCTCTAATACTATTAAGTACATGATCAGAGGTCTTCCTTCAACCGGAGGTATCAGAATTGGAGGCTCTTGAAGGTATTCCTTGATTTTTTCAAAGGCATACTGGCAATTGTCATTCCACTTCACTGCTTGGTCTTTCTTCAGTAATTTGAAGATTAGCTCACCAGTAGAGGTCAGATGTGAAATGAACCTGGAAATATAGTTTAGGTGTCCCAAGAATCCTCTAACTTCCTTCTCAGTGCAAGGAGTTGGCATTTCTTGTATAGCTTTAATCTTTTCAGGATCGACTTCAATGCCTTTGTCGCTGACGACAAAACCTAAGAGCTTACTTGGTCTTACTTCGAAGGTGCACTTATTCGGATTCAACCTCAGTTTGTATTTCTTCAGCCTATCAAATAGTTTCTGTAGGTGATCAAGGTGCTCCATTTCAGTCTGAGACCTGGCTATCATGTCATCAACGTAGTCCTCTATCTCGTGATGGATCATATCATGAAATTAAGCTACCATGGCCCGTTGATAGGTTGCCCCAGCATTCTTTAGTCCAAAAGGCATGACCTTGTAGCAGAAAGTGCCCCACTGTGTGACAAAAGTCGTCTTCTCCATGTCCTCAATTGCCATTTTGATCTGATTGTATCCAGAGAAACTATCCATGAAGGAGAATACCTTATGTTGTGTGGTGTTGTCAACCAGAACATCGATACGGGGAAGCGGAAAGTCATCCTTGGGGCTTGCCGTGTTAGTTTCTCTATAATCCACACCCATACGTACCTTACCACCCTTCTTAAGCACTAGAACAACATTAGCGACCCATTGTGGATAGGATGTGACAACTAAGAAACCAACATTGAACGGTTTCATGACTTCAGCCTTGATCTTTTCTGAAATATCCGGCCGCATACGATGAACCTTCTGTTTCACTAGAGGGAAATCCTCTTTTGTCGGTAGGCAATAAACCATAATATCAGTGTCAAGTCTCGGCATGTCTTTGTACGACCAGGCAAAAACCTCAACATAGTCATGTAGAATTTGTATTAACCGCTGTTTGACACTGGGCTCCAAGTCAGCACCTACCTTGACTTATTTTCTGTCCTCTTTAGTACCCAAGTTCACTGTCTCAACTGGCTCCTCATGAGGCTGTATTTCCCTTTCTTCTTGTTGTAACAGTCTGGAAAGCTCTCCTGGTACCTCACAATCTTCCTCATCATCGTCCTCGGCTTGGTTGATCAGATTTTCAAAGTCATAATGAGCAATAGCAGAACCGTTATCAATGGGATGCCGAGTGGATGTGGATCTGTAGTTTGATATGTGAGTGTGTGTAAGAGCATAGTTGTTTTGATAAAGTAAAAAGCAGAAAATAAAGGCAAAGAGCGCAAAATTTGTATGTAAAAACGTCCAATGATTTATTAATGACATATGAAAATGAAACATGATAACCCTCACAAATAAACCATTGTGCCTCGGGTAAGACACAAGGTCTTAGAGTTTGTATTATTCATTTATTACATATCCAAAAACAAAAAACAAGGACAATTACTTCTGAATAAAAGTAATAGGCACAAAGTCTTTAGCCTTCCAGTTGGTGAGTCCTCCGTTGAAAGTTGGGAAGATCCACTGGTCTATGTCACATTCACTATCACTGTCCTCTAAAGCATTAATCCCATGATTACTGATGCATAGGGGTAGCCCTCCGGTACGAGCACGGCGAACAACACTTTGAGCTCCTGATGTAAAACCCAAACCAAATTTGTCAGATTTGTAGGGAATATCTGGAAGTTGGCCCCAAATTATACACCCACCTTCTTCAATAACTGCCTTGGCATCTTACAGAGAAGCCATCTTCAGTGGAGGCCTAGTAGTCTTTGGAACACTGATAGAGGTTTTGGTCACGACAACGGTCTGTGGAACCTCCTCAAAGTTCTGACAAGGGGTCTCAATGAACTTGCCATCCATTTTAACGTACCTGAAAGAGTTCAGGTGGCTCACCATGTACTCCTCTTCTCCATGAACTGTGATAATCTTCCCATTGACTGGGTACTTCAGCATCTGATGTAGGGTGAAAGTCACAACGCCAGCCCCATGGATCCATGGTCGACCCAACAAACAGGAGTAAGATGGGCGGATGTCTATCACATAGAAAGTGGAATTAAAACTCTGAGTACTCACTTTGATAAGGATATCCACCTCCCCATGTTCCATTCTTTTAGAACCGTCGAAGGATCTCACCATAATGTTACTAGGCTTCAGAGTCAATCCTTCACAATCTAACCTGTCAAGGGCCTTCTTGGGCAGAACATTCAGTGATGAACCTGTATCCACTAGAACATGGGCCAAAGTAGTGCATCTGCACTCGATAGAGATGTGAAGGGCATCATTATGTTTCCTTCCTCTGGGAGTCAGATCAACATCAGAGAAACCTAGCCCATTGTCAGCAGTCTAACTGGCCACACAATCTTCAAATTGATCAGCGGAGGTTTCTTATGGCACGTGGGCAGACTTCAAGAATTTTACTAAAGCCTTGGAATGGGCTTCAGAGAACAGTAACAGGGACAACATTGAGATCTTGGAAGGGGTCTTCCCTAGTTGTTCAATCACATTATATTCACTCTTCTTGATTATCTTTAAGATTTCTTCCATCTCCTTCTTGGAAGCCTCGGGAGTGACTTCTTGGTGCACCTTCGTCTGGACAGGATCAACCAATATCTCTTTGCCCCGAGTCTCGGCCGACTCGGTAGCAGGGGTAACATCAGGACTAACGACATGATTAGTCATGGGAATATTGACAGGAATAGCGACAATAACAATCACAGGAGTAATAATGGGAGTATTAATAGGAGCAGCAGCAGGGATGATCACAGGAGTAGCAACTGTTTTAGGAGGAGAGATCTCGGGAGAGAAAACTCTTTTGCTTCTTGTTATCTTACTAGTCGCATCGATATTACTAATGTCAGGATCAGATTCTTTGGCATCTTCATCTTTAACAACCAGCAAATCTTGTTTGACGCCATGGTAATAGATGTCGGCCCCATAGTTTCAGGGAACAACTTTATCTGAGGAATATGGTATAGGTCCAGGGAAAGTAATTATCAATGAAGCAACTTTCTGAATAGATGTAATCCTGACAGGTATTTTAGAGGAGACCTTGGGAGGATTAGCGAAAATGGTTATGATAGAAACATCTTCACATGAAGCACTTGTAACTGGAGTCTTTTTAAACAAAATTTCTTTATCATCCATCAGGCACTGAATGCCTTCCTTCAACAAATAGCAACCATTAGGTTGGGACAAACATAAGTGGCAACCTTCACCACAACCCGGAAATAAACTGGCTTGAAAGAGATTCTTCTTAATAGTAAGGAGTGGAGTAGCCAATTCATCAACAGAAGCAATAAACATGTCATCGTCGATAGCATTAACACCACGACCGTGCTTGGGCATAGGGGCAGTTATAACATTAGGAGTCTCAGGAGCGTCAAACTCAATCTCCTTTTATTCAACCAGATCATGACCTCTTTCTTCAAAGCCCAAAATCATTTGTATCATGGCCTAGACTTTCATAATGGTAAGCACACCGAGCATTTGTGTTATAGTGAGGATATGTAGTGTTAGGGTTTTTGGGAGCCATTTTCAAGGTAACCAAATTGGACTTCAGCAGGTGTGGTAAAACCTGGGATAAGATCATGTTGATCCGGGTAAACTGTCTCCTTGGCTTATTTATTCTAAACTTATTATTCTGTTGTCAGTTTGACGCAGGATTGGAAATTATAAAAGCCCTTACCATCAGACAATGCTCAGTTTTGTTAAGATTTCTTTGACCATAAGTAGCACTGACCTCCTTCTTCCCTATGAATGGTTTCTTTGCAGTGTTGGAGGATGTATCCCTATGTATCTTACCAATTTTAATTCCAGCCTCTACTCGTTCACTCGTCAAGATAAATTCTATGAACCCAGCAGAAGAACTTCCAATCAGATGGTTAAAGAATGGCCTGGATAATGTGCCCAAGAACATGTCCACCAGCTCCATATCAGACAACGGAGGCTGGACTCTTCCCGCAAGGTCTCTACATTTTTGGGCATAGTCTTTAAAGGCCTCACCGGAACGTATAGTCATACTTTACAATTGTGTACGAGTTAGGGTGAGGTCAGCATTATATTGGTACTGCTTGTAGAAAGAAGTAGCTAGATCTTCCCAGTTACGTACGTTGGTTCCCTCCAGCTGATAGAACCACTCTAGTTGAGTCCCTGACAGACTGTCTTGAAAGAAATGCACCCATAAGTTCCTGTAAGCGGTGTGTGGTTGGATCTTCCTGACATAATATCCAAGATGTAGCTTAGGACATGAAACCCCATCATATTTAGCAAATGCGGGTACTTTGAAGTTTTGTAGGATAACCACTCCAGAAACCAACCCTAGCTCTTCGAAATCCAGGCTAGGTACGCTATGAACTTCCATGGCGTTGAGCCGATCCTCTAGATGTTTGTATTTATCATCAACTGGAGGGTATTGTTCCTCGTTGTAATCAACTTCAGACCCAGGGTTGTTGTATCCTTCCTTGGGCTCTCCATCTTGATTGTCTCCTTCTTCTGACGTGTTTGCAAAATTTAAAACTCGCTTAACCAATCCTTCGATCCTTCTTCCCAAATTCACTAAACCAGCTGGTTTCTTTTTCTTCTTTTTGTCCTTCAGAATCAGATCTTTCAAATATTCTTGTCCCTTAGCCAGATTCTAGAACATTTCATAGAATTGGGCATTCTGTGCCTGAAGCTCCCTAACTGTTTGTTCAAGAGCCATTGCTAAAATAAACAGCGAAGAAGATAAGAAGCCTGTCCTGAAACCTGTTTATGCAATGATATGTATGATATATGTATGCAATGTTTTCAAGGACTTCGGGGAATTTAAATTTGTGAGCCAAAATGAAACAAATATTTTATTAGTAGAATTCAAAATACAATTTCCTTTTTAGGCCTACAATTGAAAAATTCTAAAATCTAAGACATCAGATTTCCCATGGGCGCTTCCTCTTCGTGCCGAGATAGACATTAAGATTTTTTTCTTCGTGAAGTTACTTCGTAAGCTCCAATACTTTCTTCTCATTGACATAGAAATGATCTCTAAAGGTATCCCGTTCTTTCTTCAACTAAATCTAGGATCTCTGCAGGTCTTCAAGATCAGTGGGCATGTCATGATGAAGAACTGTATAAGGAATATCCCCTTTGGAAATGGGCTCCACAACCACTGGTAAGATGGCTATATACGGAATTATAAGGTTCTGAGCATGAACTCGTACCCATTTGAGATAAGGTTCCATTGGGATGGAAGTCTTAGGCCCCAAAGTCCTGGTATCAAATTTGTTTACCATGCCCTAAGCTCGTATAAACCTCTGACGATACCCTTGAGAATCATCCTCGTAGCTAAATACAATGCCTTGGATAAGCATATCGTGGGGACCATCCCTTCGAGCATAAACAAATTTTCGTAAAGCCAGAGAAGGATTATAAGTTATGCCTCACATAATGCCAAGTAGTGGGACATTAGGGAATTCCCCACAACGGTCAATAACAGAAATATCTCCCATAGATCGGGAATACCAGAGGATATCTGAGTGAGAAAGTGACATTATCTTTCGTGACCAACCAAAACCTTCTTCATTCTTCAATACTGATTTAGGGAGGTGAGAAATAAACCACCTTGACAACAATGGCATGCAACACATAAGAATCCATATTCTCTTCGTGGTGCGAGTGTGGAGGATATGCAAGATGTCTCTGAGTATAGTAGGAACAGGGTTACGAGAGAGGAAAACCTTGATAGAATTCACATATATGAGAAAGTCTGGATTAGGGAACAACACTAAATCATAGATTATAAGGGCTAGAACCTCCTCAAAATGTTGGAAATCCAAATCATCCCAAAATTGGCGAGCCTTCTCGTACAGAAACTTGGCTAGGAAACCCTTAACACCACTTCTTGTTTCCCAATTGGATACAATGTCCGACCATTTCATATGCAAAGTTGTTGCATAGACTTTTGGCTTGGGAGCTTCTTCTAAACCGGTGAAAGGCGTCTAATCAATAATATGTATACCCAATATTTGAGAGAACTCTTCCAAGGTGGGCACCAACTGATAATCTGGAAAGGTGAAGCAATGGTGCTTAGGGTCAAAGAATTGAAAGAGTACACTTATCATGTTCTCATCAAAACCCGAGGTAACCAGATTGAGAATTCGACCATAGTTCTTGGTAAATGAGAAAGTCTCAGGAACCCTTGATACTAGCTCTTTGATTTGGAGAGGTATTCTTACGAAGCTAATTCAGATTGTATTTCTACGAGCGAAAGCCATGATCTGCAAAACAAAACAAAGATAAATTCCCTTGGTCCTTGAAATGGTCAGTGTAATGAAAAATGGATATTATGATGCATGAGGTCATGTTTAAGCCAACAAATCACACACAAGCAAAACACACAAGCCCTTAGGTTTAGGCTTGCATGGAGTTTATAGGTAAGTACCCTCTTGAAGTTTAGTTGGTTCAACCTGTTCTAGAAATAGTAATCGGGTTCTAAGGAGTCTCAATATCACTGATCTTTCTTTATCAAGCATTATTTCAGCTTAGCAAACTTTTCTTGTAGCAGAAACATCTCGAAAGTCCGATCCCAATGAGTGTAGCATCGAGTATCAACCAATCCCCGGCTTTACACCGAGGCCGGCTATCTCACTACTTTCTAATGGCCAAGTTTTCTCAACTAATGTTCTAAGGCCCGTTAGTGCTTCACGACACCATGCGGCGGCCCCATATTCTCCTCGATTCAACACAAGGGATACCGGTACTAACCAAAGTGTCACACCAACACAGTTATCTCTTCAACCATATCGGTCTATTCCATACAGTCTCCACAATCTATTGGTGTTTACCTAAAAAGATGCCCCCAGATCCGAGTGTAGGATCTATAGTAACAACCCAAAACAACCCTCCAAAGATAAAGCATACAAAGCAAGAAATTAACACCGTTTTAAAATGAACTAACTCTTAAGGTAACCCCACTTTTTATAGATTCCCCAGCAGAGTTTCCAGTACTGTGATATGGTGGCAGAATCGACTGTTTATTATTGGTTTTTCATTTTGTATTCGCAAATGTTGCGGTAAGCAAGAGTCGCCACCGACTTTTCTTTTATCCAAATTAAGGAAAGGGTGAAAAGAATAGAAAAATACCTTTTCCAGATTTTCTGAGTAAGGGGGTAGATTATGGAAAGGGAAGGTGTTAGCACCCTTTCCATCTGTAGTTATCTACGGGCTCTTAGAGGTTTTCCCATTTTGAAATACCTTTGTGCTTTGTGTGTTTTGAAATATTTAGAAAATGCCTTAGTGCAGCGATTTGCTTTGCGTTTAACTCTTGTATCGGTCCTCAAGAGTCTTAACAAAGCAAATGTTTTGAAAATTGCTTTTGAAAAGTAGTATTTGTGTAAGTGCAAAATGTTTTTTTTGAGCAAACTTCTAACAGCTATCTACTTTTATACTCGAAAAGGGTCGTTCTTTTCCTCATATCTTTTAGACAGTGCTATCCTACTATTAGTGAGTAGGTAGCCCTGTCGTTGGATGTAAAAAGGGACATTCAAAGGGACATTACAGTCGCGAAGGCAACTTGTGGAGACGCTTTAGCAATTTTGTTCAGGGACTAGATCATTTACCGAGAGGCAACTGTAGGGTCGTCGAGTGACTATGATCTTTTGACTTATGGGTCTTTGCTAAAACTTTCCTGCCTCATGACTGTTTTCTTTTTGAAGGCAACCAAAGTGGGGGTACCCTAGAGGTGTATATATGCAAGTGTGTTATATTCAGTTATTTTTGTATTTTTGTTAAGTTTGTTGATGTTTGATTTTAGTCTTTTCATACACGCCTAGTTACTAGCAGTTAATATATATTGTAGAATATAAAATGCAGAATTATAAACCTATACTATTACATGGATTTAGGGACGGGGATTTACACTATAAAAAAATTGGGAGTGTATAAAAAATAAAGAAAGCAAGTAAAATCCTATTAATGATTACATTCCAAGATGCAAGTACGATAATATAAAAATGCGAAAAATAAATAGCGCGCAAAAGATTGAAAATTCGTCTAAGAAAAAACCAAATAAGAAAAATCTTTTTTGTTGTTTTTGATTTAGGTGAAATGGTTAACTATCCTAAAGTCTATATAATAAAATTAAAATTAAGAAAAATAATATAATTTCTTTTTAGTCTATTTTTATTATTATGAAAAGAAAATAATTAGTCCTAATGTTTTTTTTTTGTTATTTTGATTTTAATGCTAAAATAAATAAAAGAAAAGGTCAATGAAGAAATGAAAACAAAAGTAGAAAATAAAGGGGCATCCTTCGATTGCAGGGAGAAAGGGGTTTTTTCGATCCAGAGGGGAAGCTGCCTTCGATCCAGAGAAAGATGGGATTTTTGATCCAGGAGGGATGTTGCCTGTTTAGATGGAAGGAAATGCTTCCTTTCGATCTAGGAGATGCAATCTGCTTTTCGATTCCCATTTGTATGACAAATATTAGAACAAATAAAGACGCAGTACATGGGTGTCGAACCCAGGTCCTTTGATCCTGTGCATGCTGGTTTGCAAAGATATTGTATCAAATTAAAAGCATGACCTGGGTGCCAAGCCCAGGTTCTTTGATTCCTTGCACACTGGCCTTACTTATGCTGAATCTGCAATAAGTGTTAGAAAACAAAAAGAAACAAATACAGGTTTTTTCCTTACCAACAGTGGTGTATGGATCTGTGGTGTTGGAGATTCCTAGTGATTGGGGATGTTCTCTGCCAACTTCAAGGAATGAGTGGGGTATTGTTAAAGATTCTTTCGATTTGGACTACTCAGGAGGTTTTTGACAATTTTAGTAGCTTATGAGGCAGCGTGTGTGTATATCTAAATCTTTCTTGGGCTTGTCCCCTGGTCTCCTTATATAGAGGGGATGGAGGGGACAAGAAGGAAAAGATTTAAATAACCATAAACAAGTGTTTTCAAAGCCATTAATGGTGTTTTGTAATGTTGCAAAAGTCATGGGAACTTGTCTCCTATTGAATTTGAATGAACCTGGACATATTTCCCTTTTTCGAACGCCTTCAATCCCTGCCCTTCGATTGGGCTCAAGTTGACTCTTTCGATTGGCTCTTTTGAATGGATGTTCTATGTACGCTCTGTGCCCTCTTCGAATGGGCCACCAAGGTGTGTCCTTCGAATGACTATTTTTAATGGACTTTTTGTGCATGCTTTGTGCCCTCTTCGAATGGGCCACCCAAGTGTGTCCTTCGAATGGCTATTTTGAATGGACTTTTTGTGCATGCTTTGTGCCCTCTTTTAATGGGCCACCAAGGTGTGTCCTTCGAATGGCTATTTTGAATGGAATTTCTGTGCATGCTTTGTTCCCTCTTCGAATGGGCACCCAAGGTGTGTCCTTCGAATGGCCAACACGCATGTTGAAGTGTGTACAATTGTTTAAAATGGGGCCATTGCCCAGTCAAAGCTGGCATAAAGGCATCCTATGTCTTTTGGATGCTAGCATGAAGCAAGTCAAAGCACGCGTAAAGAAAGCCATTGCCTAGGCAAAGCTGGCACAAAGGTAGCTAGTGTCTTGTATGCTGAAGGCAAGCTGAAGAGGGGGAATTTTCCTTGTGAATCGAAGACCGGTGAGAGGGGCCTTTTGCTTTGTGAGTCGAAGACTAGTTTGGAGAAGTTCTTGCTTTGTGCGCTGAAGGCACTCACAGAGGGATAATTTTCCTAGTTGAAGCGGAATCAAGCTTGCTCCAAAGACATCAAATGCCCAATCAAAGCAAGAATTAAACTTTCTCCAAAGAAAGCAAATGCCCAAATGAAGCAGAAATTCAGCTTGTATGCAGGTAGCCATTGCATTGTGAATCAAGCCAGCATGCAAGGCCAATGGTGCAACTGAAGGAGAACTAACAGCAGGCTCTTCCTTTTTTGATCGAAGGAGGTTGTTTTAAAAGAAACACATGCCCAATCGAAGCTTATATACAACAACAAGCAAAAGGCCAAGGCTTCAACCGAAACTTGGAAATTAAAGGCAAGCTTGGGGGAAGTTAGGAACTCAATCGAAGCCTGTCTAAATGCCAATCGAAAGACACCTTGTTCATGCCAACTGAAAGTCCTTGTTTATCTTCAAAAAAAAATTATTTTTTCTTTAATCAAGTGTTTGTAATCATCTATGTAAAAAAAATCTTGGAAAAAATGAGAGAGCAAATTTTGGGGTACAACATTGAGGATGCCAACTGGTTTCTTGATTTTCTCCTCCCTCTTTTTAGTGATGAGGGCCTTCAGCTCTTCCTGTCCCTTGGATAGATTTAGGAACATTTGTTGAATTTGAGCATTATGAGCTTGAAGTTCTTTCACAGTTTGTTCGAGAGCCATCTTTTACTAAAATAAACAGTAAGAAGATGAAAAAATATGTCTGTGAGGAAAACCTGTTACGTATGACATGCATGATATGTAAATGCAATGTTTTCAAGAACCTTATGAGTTTTAAATTCATTAACCAAAAGGAAACATAAATAATATTTTTATTAGTAAGTTCATGTGAATACAAAATATTATAAAGGAATAAATTACAAACTCCTAAAGCTTTAAGTTTCTCATGGACGCCTCCTCTTTGTGTTGACATGTGCGTTAAAACTCTGTTCCTCATGAATTTTCTTCCTCAGCTCCAACACTTTCTTCTCACTTGCATATAATTGAGTCTCAAAGGTGTCCCTTTTCTTCCTTGAGTTGAATCTAGGACTTCTGTAATTCTTCAAGTTCAGTAGGCATGTCTGGATGAGGGATGGTGTGAGAAACGTCTTCTTCGACAACATGCTCCATGATTACTAGTAGGACAGTAGGATATGGTACCATAAGGTTTTAAGCACGAGCTCGTACCCATTTGAGATAGGGCTCCAGAGGGATGGAGTTCTCATGCCCAAGAATCCTGCTATTAATCTTATTGACCATACCCCAAGCACGGATAAATATTTGTCGGTAACCTTGAAGGTCATTGTCATAGTCGAATACAACACCATGAATAAGCATATCATGAGGACTATCTCTTCGAGCATAACCAAACTGACGTAAAGCTAGAGAAGTGTTGTACCCCAATTTTTGCCCCTAAGATTCATCTATCATCTCATACCATCACAATGCAACAAGATAACACACTAGGGTTTGGTTCTTCTCCTTATCTTTACCTTTTCTCATGGGGAATCACCAAGAACCTTGACTTGTATTTTAATCATCTATGTTTTGTATTGATTAACTTTTAACTAATAAATACAATGTATGTTTGCCCTAATTATGGATATTATAGGTGAAACAACACCTTCTAGCAAGTTGATCCATAGGTTCATGAGTTTATTTTCACGCCTTCTTCAATAAATCATAATTGATATTAAAGCTTCATTATTGAAGATATTTTGAAATAATATCATGACAAAGTCTATTATAATTCATCATGCCCCAAGTTGTCAAAAATAGTTCAAAGGTGCAAGGGTTGATTGAAGAAGTTTGACCTAGTTGGACAAGTCTTTGGTTTAATTAATCACAAGTGCATATATCCCACATTTCTCAAGATTTGGAAGTGGTTTTGGTTGCTATTATTTCTACTTATCATCCTCAACAACTTCTATTTACATGACAAAAGTATTTGTTCAAGAAAGTTGATCAAAATTGCAAAGGTTTCCCAAGGCATTTTTTTTCTATAGGAGTTAGGGTTTTGAACTTCAAAGGGGTATAACTTGCTCATATTTTAGTATTTTTGGTTGATTCCAAAGACATCCTTCTCTTAAAAGGGTTATCACAAATCACTTCAAAAGTTTCAAGGAAATTTTGTGAGGAAGATACCTAATGGTGAAGAAATATTACAAGTCCTCTAAACAAACCATCAAATTCCCATACATGACTTCAAAGGATCATAACTTGGTCAATTATTATCACCTTGAGCCCATTATTTTTCCAAATTGATCTTAAATATGTGAACTTCAACCCTTCTTTTAAGTGAAAAGTGTGAAAATGAATGGAAGATGCCCTAAGGATGCAAAAGATTATAGGTCATTTTATGAATTTTTGCAAATTTCAACAAGTCATAACTTTCTCAAATTTTGGAGATTTTGAATGGTTCAAGTCTCAATTCATGCCATATTTTTTGGTCAAGAGCAAAATTCAAAGGGGATACCATGTTTGGATGAAAGACATTATAGGTCATTTTTGAAAGAAAAAAACATAGAAATTTTCAAAGTATAGAAAGTCAACCTTTTTTTCTCAACTTTGACTCATCATAATTTTCAGCTCAAGCATCCATTTAGTTCCATTCTTTGCACATTGTAAACTTGTGATCTTATCTTTCTAAAGTTTCAACAATCATGTCCTAAGACTCCTTGAATTGAGAATGCCATTGATTTGAACTTGGTAACTTGAAACTGTAGTTTCTTCAAAAGTCAGAATTTGAAATCATTGATTTAGCTTCTAAACACATTTTTTATGCGCGCTTTTGCTTCTAAACATGTTTAGTGAACCTCCAGAAGTGATTAGCATATTAAAACGCAAGGTTTGGATGAGTTTTGATCAAATTACAAGTCACACTTTTCTTGTTTGCAACTTCACACGATTTCCCTCCAAACTTCATCATTTCACACGCTTGAGTATTCAATCAGCTTCCCTATAAATGAGGATTATCCCTCATTCATTTTCTCAAGCTTAGAGATCCAGAATCACCCTGCAAAACTTCCTCTTGAACTCAATTTTCTGCAACTTTGAATTTTCTCTTACAGCCTTTCTCAATTATTTTTCTTTGTCAATTCACCTTCCTTGAACCTCACTGAAGCTAACAGAAGAAGAATTAAGCTCTAAGGCTTCCTAAATCGTGCTAGCTAAGTCCAGTTTCAGAGCTCTGCAACTTAACTTTAATAGGTACATTCCTTCACCAATTCTCTCAAACGTTGATACTGTTATGAAGTTCTCATCATCCCGATTCTAGTCACAACACTTATTTTCAACTGGAAGTACGTTTTGGCCATGAAATTTAAAATCCCTTTTCAAAACTTATTTTCAAAAATGATTGAGCTACATTTTATATAAATTTTTTGTGAAGGTACCATTGGAATCTTCTTGAAGAGACGAAGCGAATGGTACCGGCCTCGTGTCCTAATTTTACAGTTTTTGGAACCTACAGATTCGTTAGCTGGAGGTTGAAGATGACCAACATGTCATCTATCAACCAATGTAGGCTTGCCACGCATTTTTCAAAATCTGATTTAAATAAATGATTTCATGCTTTATTCAGTTAAGACCATGACATGCAGAGTGTGTGTGATTGTTGGATTAGCTTACTAACACGTTTTGACTCTCATCCATTGGTCCAGTTTTTTTTTTTACTTTATTTTATTTTCTGATTTTTATATTTAAATTGTTTTAAACTTCAAAAAATCATAGAAAATTCATCTTTACTTCAAAAAAAAATGAAAAAATTAGGAAAAATAATTTTGATTTTTCTCTTTCTGATTATTATTTTTTCGTAATTTTATTTTGTGTTTTGATATTTTTTTAATAATTTTTCACTTTATTTGAATTGTTTTAAATGTTTAAAAATACTTTTCTTAATTTTTAAATTCTGTAAAAAATATGGAAGGATCCAATGACCTTTTGACAAATATTGGTGACCTGATTTTATTTTTATTTCTAACTTTACTATTTTTCAAAATTTTTTGTTTGTTTTTCCTATTTCTTTTAATTTTAAAAATAGTTTCTGACTTTAAAAAATTACCAACAAATTTATATAAATATTTGAGCTCATTTCTGATTTTTTTTATGGTCTTAGTTGATTTCTCTTGGATGTTTTGAATACAATTTCTATTTTCTCCCTTTATTTTCATTTAAAAATCATTTTAAAAATATTTTTCTTTATTTTAAAATACCATTTTATTTTGTATTATATTTCGGCTGATCTTGAACTATGAAATTTTGATCATAAGCTTTATTAACATCATTGGATCCATGGTGTTGAGTTTGACTCCACATAAAATGGATGAATGGTTTTAATAATATTTTGATTAAATTTTTGGTTCAAATGTGGTTTAATTCTTACCACATCCCTCTTCATCTTATCCCTTTCTTATTGTACTAAATGTTATTGGAGAATAATTTCCATATCATTTCTCAAAACATATGGTACATAGATTGCTATTGACCGACCTCAAAATATGTGTGACTTCTATATAAGTCCGCTCACGATTGCTTAACATAGCGCTAAAATTTGTCCCGATTTGAGAAAATGATCATTCATGACCCAAACCCATGTTTGTAAGCCCAAGTATGTTAATTTGAACCCTTTGATCCAATAACCTTGAGATTCATTGTTAGGAGGCTTTGGTCCTACCAATCCTCCAATGAATTTTCATCAATTTTGATCAAATTGAATCATTTAAACATCGTTGATCATTTATGGTGCCTTGAAAATTTTAAATGAATGATTGTTGTACCCCAAAATTTGTCATCTCATTTCTCAAGGGATCATCCTGGACCCCCAGGATTGTTTTTATCAAGTTTCAAGTCTCGGATTACAATTTTCCAAGAAAGCCATTCACAAGGGCAAAATGGTCAAATGCACACTGGAAAGTTAAACTTTGACTTTTTGTTCAAAATCAAGTTTCAAAAATCATATTTCATCAAGACATGGAATTGGTTCATCAAGAAATCAAAAGTCAAAAATTACTTTGAAAATTCAAATTTCTAAACACTTAGAAAATTTTCTAAGTGTTAAGAAAATATGATAATTACATAACTTTGGGCCAGATTTTCATCATGATGCAAGATAATTCAATCAGAACTTCTAACATGAAAGTTATAGATCTCAATGAGATCTAAAACATTGTTGAACAGAAGTTCTCCTAGAAATTCTGGGATTTCAAGTTATAAATCCTCGAAGACACGCCCATGAAGCTAAAACACTTAGTAAATTCTGGGCATTTTTAAGTCAGAATTTGGACACAACTTCTGGGCCAGTTTTCACACCACTACAATCAGAATTTGAAAAATTGATTCAAAAAGGGATGGAAGAACATGTTACAAGCTTTCTAGAGAATTCCTTCAGATCATGCTGGAGCAGGGAGAATCGAATGTCATAAGTTTGCTTCATCCAGAACATAACCCTTCGAATCTCACTCTTCAACATACAGAAGCTCTACTCTTCGATCAAAACATGACCCTTCGAGTCTCACTCTTCAACATACAGAAGTTGTACTCTTTGATTAAAACATGACCCTTCGAATCTCATTCTTCAACATATGGAAGTTGTGTTCTTCAATTAGAACATGACCCTTCGAATCTCACTCTTCAACATGTAGAAGCTCTACTCTTCGATTGGAACTTTGATTCCCTTCGAATCAACATCTTTCAAAACTAACTTTGGGACCTTCGAAGCAAGTTTTGTTTAAAGAACTTTGTTCAAATCTCATAACCTTACCCTATTTGTCAGGCTATGTTGCTTCCAAATCTTTATATGATCAGAGGTTTGTACAAAGGTTAGAAGCTTTGTCTATTGGATAATACGATTCTTGGTTAAAATAGAAAAGGCTACGTACCATTTTTTTCATAGAGAGTACTTTTATCACAAAACCAGCTTCCAACCTAATTCATGTCTGAATGAAAAGCAGTGCCAGAAGCACAAGTCCAATTTCCTGCCAGCAGGCCTCCACTTGTACTGGAAACGTGGGAACAACAAAAAAGGACAAGACTTGTTTCACCCTTAAACACACCATGGTTTGTCATCATACAAACCCAGTTACATCAAACATATTGATTCTTTTCTCTATAAATAGAGAAGCATTTGCAAGCTCACATGAGGACTTTTTTGGCCAGAGGAACGAATCTTCAAAAATTTCTCAAATACCATAAAGCTCTCAGACACTTAAACACTTGTGAAAACACAAACCCAGAATCCAAACACTTGTCCTCTTTGAATCTGAAAGATCTTTATACCTTTTTCCCTTCGAATCAAGCAGGAAGAACCTCACGCTTGTTCTCCTCTTTCGAATCCAGCATCAA
This sequence comes from Vicia faba, assembly GCA_948472305.1. Classification (NCBI taxonomy): domain Eukaryota; kingdom Viridiplantae; phylum Streptophyta; class Magnoliopsida; order Fabales; family Fabaceae; genus Vicia; species Vicia faba. The sequence continues at coordinate 1,164,245,253 of OX451736.1, forward strand.
AGGCCTAACCTCTGGTCCCTCCCTTAGAATCCAACAGGAAGAACCTCACGCTTGTTCTCCTCTTTCAAATCCAGTATCAAAGGCCTAGACTATGGTCTCTCCCTTCGAATCCAGAAGCATTCAAGGTAACCACTTCAAGGTCCAACACACACTCTAGCCTCCAACAAGGTAAGTTGCTCTAAACCTTGAACTTTTCGTTTCTTGCATAACACGTAAATAAAATTTCTTTTCGTTTCAAACATGTACATACCATTGTACTTCTTTTTGTTTCCACATTTTTAATATGTTTTCAGAGCTAATCCTTTTGTTTTCCTTCTTGTTTACCTAAACATGCATTAAGTACTAACCTGACTATAAGGTAATGCTATCCTGGCCTTAGGCCATGTGGCTATTCAAGAGTTAAAACGAAAGAAACAGAAGAAAAAAAAGAAGTTAGAAACAAAGCCTATGGCTTCCACACTAACCTCCAGGTCAAACGAAAGTGGCAGTCATAAGACACACCATGCTGACTTCCAGGCCCTAACGAAAGGCACTCCCTCACTGCTTTCAACCCCCAATCGAAGGAGGCAGAAAGGCATATTACCTTTTGCACTGGTTTCAGACCCAGTCGAAAGGCAAAACATGCTGGCCTCCATGCCCTGATCGAAAGGCACAACATGCTGGCCTCCATGCCCTGATCGACAGGCATGCCTACACTGGTTCCAGCCCCTAGTCGAAGGAGGCAGAAAGTCAAATCGAAAGGTGTGATCGGTGGATCTGGAACTGACTGTTTAACGCTGGTTCGCGAAATGTCGCGGAAGCAAGAGTCGCCACCGTCTTTTATTTTCTCCAAATGGAAAGGACAAAAGCACAGAAAAATTCCTTATAGAGATTGCTCTCGGTTCGGGAGGTAGGTTATAGAAAGGGAAGGTGTTAGCACCCTTTCTATCCATGGTTATCCATGGGCTCTTAGATACTTGCTCATTTGTGTTTTCAAAAATGGTTTGTTTGCTTTTCAATTGTGGGTTTTAAAAAGTTTCTTTGAAAATTCCAGTTCGACTCTTGTATCGGTCCTCAAGAGTGTTTGAAAATTTGCTTTCGAAAGCTTTTGAAAATGTGTTGGTGTGAAAAGTATTTTTGATTTTGTTTTGAGATTAGAGCAAGTATCTACGAGGACCTACCTACCCTAAGGAATTCGTCTGTGTAGATGTCCTTTACAGTAATGCCATCCCACCATTGAGAGGTAGGTAGCACCACCGTTGGAGGTGTTCGGGTCAATTCGAGTTTGTAGGGACATGGTGATCACCAGAGCAATGGGAAGACACCTTAGAAGCTACCCTCATGCCAGGTTCCCGGATCATGAGGACTTACTAAGACGTCCTCTACTCGACGATCACCTTTCGAGGCAAGGCAACAGTGAGGCGTACCCTAGGGGTGGTGTGTGCGATTTGTGTGTCGTTTTCATTTGCATTTATCTTGTCATGTTATTGGTGTTCTACGCTTGTTTTTTATTTAAGGCCATTCATTCTTGCATGCTTTGTTTAACAGTTAAAATACTTGCGGGAAAAGTAAATCTAAAGCTATTACAAATGGCGCGAGTCCACATCGCCAAAATTAACCAGGACCCGATTTGATAGAAAATAAATAAAGTAAAAATGCGAGAAGTAATTATATGGCTTCGGGAGAGGTACATAATTATTTAAGCAAAACAAAATAAATATGCGAAATTAAATCGAAACGAGGGCGTTGGACCCTTTTTGCAAAATATTAAAATTACATGAATTAATTAATTTAAGAAAAGAAATTGTTTTTTGTTTTTTGATATTTTTATGTATTTTAAGATTTAATAGAAAAAAGAAAGAATTAATTAAAATTAACTACTAACCCTAATTCTATTTTATTTTAATTTATTAAGAAAACGTTAAAATTTAACCTAAATTAACCTAATTTTTGTGTACAATTTTGATTATGAAAATAAATAAAATAAATAAATATTATTATAAAAAGAAAAATTAAAAGGGATAAAAACATTAATTAAACCTATTTCTACATTTTTTAGATTTTTTTATTATGAAAAGAATTAAAATTGCAACCTAATTTAAAACTAAATAATTTACATGCATTTATTTACAAGAAAATATTAAAATAAAATATTTATTATGTTTTTTTGTCTTTTCTGATTTTTAGGCATTTTTTATATTTTGTAGAAATAATTAATTAACTGAATAAATAATAATTAAGAGAAATAAAAAAAAAATAATTGAAAATAAAACAACAAGGAAAAATTTAAAGAATTGCAAACCAGAGGGGGTAGTCCCCAAATAGGAGGTTTTGATCCAAGAATTCTGGCCCAACAACCGGGGTCCGTTTGACCTTTTCCAGGTAGCATGCTAGCGCTTTGACCAAGCTTATGATGCACTTCCAATCTCAGCCTTTGATTTGAATCTGTTAGATGCATGGATGGATAGATGATGAAGGAACATGATGGTCCTCAACATGATGCCTGCATGTGATGATGAATTGGAAAAGAATATGGAAATAACGTAGACCTGGGGCTCGAACCCAGGTCATGGACATTGCAAACGCGTTTACCTACCACTGAGCCACTACATATGCATTTAATATATAATAGTTAATGAATATTATAAAAGAAAAGAGAGTCAGTGGCCCCCAATGCGCGCTAAATTTAAACGGACCAACCAACAAGTGCCACGACCTCGTCTTCCTCACTGGTTTTATTTTCCTGAAAGAACAAATATGTTAGGCAACGGTTTTCATGCGTTCTGTTAGATGGCTTTCCAGAAAATAGCGATTAGCCCTCAAACGCCCATAAATTGAGCGCGAGGGTTGGTTCTTGTTCGTCCAGACATGAGGATTCTAATGGTGGTGGCCTTGAGGGCTAATTTTTCCCCATTATAAAAGCCCTAATTCCAAGCTTCTTGAACCCTAAAAATTAACAATGGCATATTTGCGTACAACACATAAAAAGGCAATTAAACGTATTGGTTAGCTTCAGAACAAGGTAATAATCATGAATCAATGAATAAAAGTTACAAAAGACGCGTAAATCATGATGCACGATTATGAGTTTTTCATGGTACAGTTTGCGTTCATGTTACCAATTCTTGGGGTTTGAATGACTGTTTTTGATTGGAATATGTCAAGTGATGCTTGAGGAAGCTATTGGAATGAGAATTGTGCTTTGAATCGACCTCTAAAGATGATTTCAGAATTGACTTTTTAGACAAAAATTCCAAGTTTGGTTATGGCCTCCTTGAGCAGCTGAGCGTGTGTTTTCATTAGGGTTGTGTTCTAGCATTTGTATTGAGTGAATTAGGTCAAGAAAAGTAGCACAAATCCAATGCATTCATGGCTTTTGAAAATTTGATTCTTTAAGATTTTTTCATATCTTTTTCCATGCAATTTTGTGTCAATTAGGATCCAATCAAACCAAATCTTCCCATATTTGAATGTGCACGAATTATTGAGTCTAAAACATGTGCAAAAAGATTTGTTAGATTAAATTAAGTATTTTTCACATATTTAATTGATTTAAATGAATTAATATAAATAAAAATTCAAATAAATAAATAAAAAATGAGAAAATACTTCCCTTTGGGCCAAGTGGTCGTGCACATGCTTGGAATGATGAATCATGGAAGAAAAATGGGCCCATTAGCAATTTTAGGTCATTTGAAGTAATGTTGACTTTTCAAAATATCCAAAAATTTCCCAACTTCCACAAGGCATAACTTGCTCAATTTTTAAGATTTTCTCATGTTCGTGGACATTTTGGAAAGGCCTTTGAGTCCTCTAACAAATGCCTTTGGTCCCATGTCATTTTGATTTACCAATCTCAAGTTATGGCCTTTGACTTAAAGTCCCTTTTTGTTGACTTTTGAAAATGACCTATAATGTTGAAATTGATAACTTTTTGTGAGAGCATTTCTTGGACTTAAAATATGAAGATGAGTTGTAGGAAATGTCTTTCTCTTCAAAATTAGCTTTGGATGGAATTTTTCTGATAATCCATGTGAAAGTTATGCCCTAGTCAATTTCAGTTGACTTTTTCAACTGTCCAAATAAGGAAACTTTTGCATCTTGATGATTTATGAGCCAAATTTTGAGAATCATGATCAAGCATTGATCAAATGATGTTTGTGGCTTCAAAATGATATGTTGACCAAAAATTTGAACTTCTGACTGTCAAATGACCATTTTGCCCCTACAGTTGACTGTAGTGCAATTTAGGGTTTTGACTGTGCAATTTTGAGCTGAATGCCTTGAAACTTGATATGAGGATACTTGACCATATTTGTAGGCATATGAGACTTGATTGGACCTTTGAAAACTTCATTTTCTTGACCAGAACACAAACCCTAGTTTTGACTGTATAGGAGATCTTTGACTGTGCAACCCTTGGGGAATTTTGCAGCTTGACTTGGCAATTTCTTGGAGAATATGGGAGGGCAAATTTTGGGGTACAACAAAAGGCATGACTCCTCTGACTCCATACCCCAAATTGAAGGAGGTCAAAAGTGCAAAATTGAAGGGTTTGCTTCCCTAAATCGAAAGACCCATTTTTCTTGCTTTTGTTTTATTTTTGCCTTTATATTTTCATGCAATTCAATATGGTTGTAATAGTGTAGGATTTTATCTTTCTGCATTTTATTACTTTTGTATGATTGCTAGTAAAATAGGATATGTATGGCAAGATAAAAATAACAAGTAGACAACCCCTAATCAAAGATTAAATGCATGCAAATCAAACACACTATTCACGCTTGCACCCCTAGAGTAATTCCACTTGTTGCCTCGGAAAAATAGTCATGTCCCTCGAATATGGGCGTTTTAGCAAAGACCCTTGATAAAAGATCGTAGTCCCTCGATGACCCTCAATGTTGCCTTCGGTAAAAGATCTAGTCCCTAAACGACATTGCTAAAACGTCCCATAGGTTGCCTTCTATGACTATAAAAACGTCCCACGCCCATCCCTTCGCATCCAATGACGGGGCGTCTTACCAAAACAATGGTAAGATAGCCACATCTAAAGGAGGAGGAAAAGAACACTAAAGACCTTTTGAGTAGGTAGGATGCTCCTAGTTACTCGCTTTCTCACAACAAAATCATTTTATACACCAACACTTTCATTTTGAAACATTTTCAAAAGACAAACACTTTGTACGCTTTCTTATAGAAACGAGAACCATTACAAAAGACACCTTTTTCAAAATTACTTTCAAAAACACACTTCACAAACACTTCTTTGAACTATTTTCCAAACAACACTTTGTACGCGTTCTTATAGAGACGAGAACCATTACAAATAAGTTTTCAAAATACTTTCAAAACCCACACCACAAGCACATTTTCAAACAAAAGCTAGTGATCTAGCAAGCAACTAAGAGCCCATAGGTAACTATGGATGGAAAGGGTGCTAACACCTTCCCTTTTCATAATCTACCCCCGAACTCAAGAAAATAATCACAAAGGTATTTCCAGTTCTTTTCACCCTTTCCTTTATTAGATAAAAGAAAAGTCGGTGGCGACTCTTGCTATTCTCAACAATTGCGATAAAATGCAAAACACCCAAGTCAGTTCTCCCACCGTGTTACAAAAGTGGCGACTCTGTTGGGGACATACTTAAAAGTGGGGTTACCTTAGGGCTAGATCACCTTTACTTGCTTTCCTTGTTTGACTTGTATGTTTTACATTGGTTCCTTGTTTGGGTTTGTTTTGATCCTCTACCCAGATCTAGGGCACCTTTTAGGTAAGTAGTAATAGATTGTGGAAACCGTGCGGGGTATACCGACATGGTTGAAGCAATGGCTACATAAGTGTGACACATTTGTTGGTACCGGTAGCCCTTGAGTAGTCAAGGAGAATACAGGGCCGTTGTGTGGTGTCATGAAGCACTAACTGACCTTAGAACCTTAATTGAACAACTTGGCCATTATGAAGTAGTGAGGTAACCGGATTTGGTGCAGTGCGAAGTTGGTTGATACTCGATGCTACGCTCATTGAGATCGGAATTTCAGGATATTTTGGTCGCCAATAAAGAGGCTTGTGCTGAAACAATGCCCAATAAAGAAAGATCAGTGATATTGAGATCCCCTAGAACCCAATTACTTTCTAGGATAGGTTGAGCCAACTAAACTTCAAGAGGGTACTTACCTACAAACTCCATGCAAGCCTAAACCTAAGGACTTGTCTGCTTTGTGTGTATATGACTATTTGTACATAACAACTTGCTTGCTTTGCATACTTGTACATAACATCATGACATCATACCATAGCATTTTAAATAACCATTTCAAGGATCTCAAGGGCCTATGATGCATGGTCATGTTGAACCAGATGCCTATCAAGAGGCAAAAGGATTCATTCTCTAATCATACATCGTCAAGACCAAAGCACGGTAACTTGAGTCAAGGTCTATGACCCACTTGACATGGTGAGATTGATTCTCATGGAAGGACATTCAACAATACGAAGTTCTCCAATCAAAGTTGTTGGTCAAAATTCAACTTCTAACATCTTCTTGTGTTTATCCTGCGAGATCCTTGAAAACATGTATTGACATACCATGCATCATATCATGACAGGATTTTCTCACACAAGTCTCTCATCCTCTTACTATTTATTTCATTAGAGATGGCTCTAGAACAGACTATCAAGGACATTCAGACTCAAAATGTTCAACTTCAGGAAATGTTCTTGAACCTTTCCAGGGGGCAAGAAGAGGTGAAGGCGCTCTTCACTAGGGGCATGGTCATGGGGAATCCTGAAGGCAACAAGGATGACCAGTTGGAACAGGTACAAATTGAAATAGCCATAATGAAAGTCCAGATGAGGAGACAACTGGTGGGCCAGATGGCTCTTATCCAAAACTTAGCTCAGGGACAAGAAGAGCTAAGGACACTCATCAACAAACTTCATCAAGACGGATGCAACCAATTGGGGAAAATAGCTAGAGTTGAGGATCAAGTCACTACTCAGCCTCCCATGAGACAAGAAGACGGTTCAAGGGAGAACATATCTCTCCAAATTGCTGCTACGTCACGGGCTCAACAATGACCTCGTCAACGGGAAAATCAGCAAAGGAAAAACAAGCCCGAGAGACAGTTTACTAACATCAACATGTCCTTGGGTTAATTATTACAACACATGTTAAAGATGTTGTTGATTACAATGAGGGATCCTCCTCGGAATCTCAATACCTCATCTCCTAGCTATCATCCTGATGCAATGTGTGCATACCATTCCAATAATTCTGGATATGATACGAATAGTTGTTGGGTATTGAAAAATAAGATTCAAGACTTGATCGACGAAGAGGTGCTGGAGTCCACACAAGAAAGTCAGACTGAATTCTTCTGCCGTCCCTCAAAGGCACACCACCTGAAGTGACAAGTTCAGACAAGGAGGCTTTTGTTCATTTAAAATTTGAAGTTGTAATTTTCTTTTGATTGTTCGAACATTTATTTATGTCAAACTTTGTTATTTCATCAATGCATTGCATATGTTTGTCTTGATTTAATCCATTCATTTTCAATATATTTAAACTATGTTTTTTACTCCCTTTATGATATTCAACTCTTGTTTTAAAAAGTTGCAAGCCTTTTGAGGGAGGATGATGAAAACAATGCCATAATCTCATACAGTATACTTTTAGACAGACCTTGTTGACGATGTACAAATGTTCTTTCAATTCCTAAACACTGGATTATAAGCAGGATAATCCCTAGTCAACCCCTTTGATCCAAAGAAGTAAGAGTTTCATTTTTACACAAATTGAAACCTTTAATCAAAACCTGGGGCAGGGTAGTCTCTCAGTTAATTTAAATGCGTGTTCAGTCGCAAACTTTCACCATGTATACAACGAGTGATATCAAAAACGTCCTTCTGGGTCAAAAGACGGCAGTGGTCTTCTATCACATAGACAATCATTATCTCTCAAAAAGAAAAGCCCATTAAGTCAAAACTTACGAAGGAGACTTAAGAAAAAACTAGGGCATCCCGCTGACCGTAATCTCAAAACGAGAAAAGTCAGGAAAAAATCTGAGATGACAAATCAAAAGGAGGACACTCCAGATCCTCAACACGCCACGAAAAACGTTACAAAAATGATTGCCTTCCAATAAACTTAACTTGTCTGAACCATCACCAAAATGTCATGTCAAACTCAATTGGAGTTCAAACACACAATTAATTGAATTTAGGACTGAAGAACATCACAAAGAATGGGCAGGTACAGATACACTTTGAGCCTTATCCTTTGTTTCTTAAACCGTGAACCAAACCATGTTATAACCCTTAAAATTCCTAGTTGAAGCATGGTTTAGTTCGAAAGCATACTGTTACAAAAGGTATCCTGACTCCTGTGAGGCTTACTGTAAATCCTAAGTTGAATTCATATTCTTACAAAATTCACTTAACTTGCTAAAAAATGAATTTTCAAAACTTCAAGACAAGCATAACCTTTTCATTATTTGAATATCGTTGTTTGCATATGGCTAATTGTTTGATAGCAGAGAAATTCACACAAAGAATATCCAGTGAACAAAAACTCTCTCAATGAACAAAAACACTTCAAGTAACAGATCTCCTATAAATAAGGGGCATGACGTGTCACTGTCTAACACATCTGGGGAAGTCCAGTCAAGATTCCAAGAAATCTCTTAAGAAATGCTGAATAACCAGGGGTAGGCCTGTATCTGAATCACTTGGGGGCATCGAACATGAATTACAACAAAGGATTACGTACGGTCAGGAAAACACTTTTGGGAAATACTATAAACACTTGCTACTATGGGCAGTGACAAGTTTCCCATAAAGTCCTTTTCATAGGATGACCCCCAGTCAGGTCCCCACAAAGTTGGATCCAGACAACTCTCAGCCAGAGTTTCAATCTCTGGAAAACCTTCTTCCCAGCTGAGTTGAAGAATCCTCGAGGAGTTCTTCCAAAAGAAAATACCTCTCCAGTAGATTGGCAATATGGTTTATTTCCCCAATAAACTACAGATTCCCAGGCTTGAATTTGCCTCTCAGACTATTACAAATCAAGGGACCATAACCCCTCTTCCTGAGTAGACTCTTCTACAATCCCCAACAAGTTACTGTGAGGCCTATACCCGACCAGATATCAGTTCAACTTCATCCTTTCAAGCAGGTTACTGTGAAGCCTGGACCTGACCAGATATCACTTCAACTTCATCCTTTCAAGCAAGTTACTGGGAAACCTAGACCCGACCAGATATCAGTTCAACTTCATCCTTTCAAGCAAGTTACTGCAAAACCTGGACCCGAGCAGATAACAATTAACTTCATCCACCTCAAAAATTTGCTTTGAAGCCTGGAATCCGACCAAATAGTAGTTTAATGTTAGTAAGTTGCTACGAAACCTGGAATTCGACCAGATAACAGTTTAACTTCACTCTCCCAAGTAATTTTCTATGAAGCCTGGAATGCGACCAAATAACAGTTAATTTAATTTTCCCCAATAAGTCGCTGTGAAGCATGGAATATGACCAGATAACGGTCAACTTCATTATCCTCAACAATTTACTGCCAAGCCTGGATTTCGACCAGATAACAACTAACTTTCGATTCTCTCCAGTCAGGAATAACTCCCCAGTAGAGCAACGAACAACTAAGATTCATAAACTCTTTTCCCCAAGCGGAAATTAACACTCTCCATAGAATTTTCTTCTCAAAGTGAAATCGACATTCCCCAGCGAAATTCTCCTCATACAAAAAAACAGGAATCCCCAGCGGAAACATTCTAAAGACAAGGTCTGGAAAGGTGTGCATACTCTTTATCCCCAACGACATTCTGGGATTCAGCTTCCCAAAACTCCCCAGAACTTGTCAAGGATTTATTTTCCAAGAAAAATTACATTCCAACAACATTTCATGAATCATATTACATACATGATAAATGCATACAAAATAATCTCGTTTATTTTGAGAAACATCATTACGCCATGCATTTCATTCATCATGACATTGCATACAATTATTTCTTTACCTTTTCAGGAAAAGATCAACAGATAAGTGTCATTAATCTATAAATTTCTCCAAGATAAAATAAAGCTTGGATTTTTTCATTACCTTTTGGAGTAGTAATCATCTCAGATTCCTTCATTATCCTTTTGGAGTAGCAATCTCTCATATTCCTTCATCATCCGTTGAGGTAGTAATCATCCAAGATTCCTTCATTATCTCCTGGGGTAGTAATCATTTCAGACTCCTTCATCATCCGTTGAGGTAGTAATCGTCCAAGATTCCTTCATTATCTAGTGAGGTAGTAATCGTCTCAGATTCCTTCATCATCCTTTTGGTGTAGAAATCATCTCAGATTCCTTCATCATTCATTGAGGTAGTAATTTCCCAAGATTCCTTCATTATCTGCTGAGGTAATAATCGTCTCAGATTCCTTCATCATCCTTTTCGAGTAGCAATCATATTAGATTCCTTCATCATCCTTTTGGAGTAGCAATCATCTCATATTCCTTCATCATTCATTGAGGTAGTAATTGTCTCAGACTCCTTCATCATCCATTGAGGTACTGATCATTTCAGATTCCTTCATTATCTACTGAGGTAGTAATCGTCTCAGATTCCTTCATCATCTGCTGAGGTAGTAATCGTCCCAGATTCCTTCATCATCTGCTGAGGTAGTAATCGTCCCAGATTCCTTCATCATCGATTGAGGTAGTAATCATCCAAGATTCCTTCATAATCTGTTGAGATTAATACCGAAAACTAGACAGGACAACTATCTCAACAACCACCATTTTCAAGTTCCAGATTAATACCTGTAACTAGCCAGGAAAACTATATGTGGACGACTGATTGTAGATTAATACCTGTATCAAGCCAGGAAAACTATCTACATAAAGAGATTGAATATTAACACTTGTAACAAGCCAGGAAAACTATATTTCTTTCTCAGGTCAAAGATTAATACCTGAAACTAGATAGGACAACTATCTACACGACCATCATAAAAGTAACCCTACCCAAGTTCCTTCTCTTAAATTCCAGATGAAGTTTAACACTGACTCATCATGAAGCAACCCTACCCAGGTTCCTTCTCATTTCCAGATGCAATTTCACATGGACTCATCATGAAGCAATCCTACCAAGGTTCCTTCTCATTTCTAGATGCAGTTTCACACAGACTCATCATCAAGCAACCCTACCCAGGTTCCTTCTCTACATTTCCAGGTGCAGTTTCACAGACTCATCATCAAGAAACCCTACTCAGGTTCCTTCTCTACATCTCTAGATGCAGTTTCACATGGACTCATCATCAAGCAACCCTACCCAGGTTCCTTCTCTACATTTCCATATGCAGTTTCACACTGACTCAACATCAAGCAACCCTACCCAAGTTCCTTCTCTACATTTCCAGATGCAGTTTCCCACTGACTCATCATCAAGCAACCCTACCTAGGTTCCTTCTCAGATGTAGTTTTACACGGACTCATCCTGAAGCAACCCTACCCAGGTTCCTTCTCTTAAATTCTAGATGAAGCTTCACATGGATTCATCTTGAAGTAGCCCTACCCAGGCTTACCCCTCATATGACTCCTAATGCAGCCCTACACAGGCCCATCATAAATTGAAGAATATCCAAGACCTATGTTGTTTCAGTTTAAATTGATCAATGGTTTATCCTGATTCCTTTCTGGTAGACACTTTCTTTGGTTCAGATAAATCGCTCCAAAGATTTATTATGATTCTTTTCCAGTTGAAGTCAAATTTAGACTTAGTCTAATGTTTTTCAACAATCACTTTTGGGTGGCATCTATAATCCCATCTCCGACAACTCTCCATCATCTTTCCAAATGGCATCTTTAAGCCCATTCCTTACACATCAACCATAATATCATCGAGTGCAAATTTCTAAGCACTTTAGTGTTTAATCATCTCCCACCTTCAAGTCACGAATGGAGGACCCGCCAATCTAACTCTTCAGGTTTAAGAAGATTGAACAGGGGCAACTGTTGTACCCAAAAAATTTCCCTCTCATTTCTTAAGGGATCATCATGGACCCTTAGGATTGTTTCTGTCAAGTTTCAAGTCTCTGATTACATTTTTCCAAGAAAGTTATTCACAAGGGCAAAATAGTCAAATGCACACTAAAAAGTCAAACTTTGAATTTTTGGTCAAAATCAAGTTTCAAAAATCATATTTCATCAATACATGAAGTTGGTTCATCAAGAAATCAAAAGTCAAAAATTACTTTGAAAAGTCAAATATCTAAACACTTAGAAATTTTCTAAGTGTTAAGAAAATATGATAATTACATAACTTTGGGCCAAATTTTCATCATGATGCAAGATGATTCAATCAGAACTTCTGACATGAAAGTTATAGATCTCGATGAGATCTAAAACATTGCTGAACAGAACTTCTCCTAGAAATGTCGGGATTTCAAGTTATAAATCCTTGAACACACGTCCATGAAGCTAAAACACTTAGTAAATTCTGGGAATTTTGATGTCAGGATTTGGACAGAACTTCTGGGATAGTTTTCACACCAGTACAATCATAATTTGCAAAAGTGATTCAAAAAGGATTGGTAGAACATGTTACAAGATTTCTAGAGAATTCCTTCAGATCATGTTGGAGCAGGGAGAATCGAAGGTCAGAAGTTTGCTTCATCTAGAACATGACCCTTCGTATCTCACTCTTCAACATACAGAAGCTCTACTCTTCGATCAGAACACGACCCTTCGAATCTCACTCTTCAACATACAAAAGTTCTACTCTTTGGTCAGAACATGACCCTTCAAATCTCATTCTTCGTATGGAAGCTGTGTTCTTCAATCAGAACATGACCCTTCGAATCTCACTCTTCAACATGTAGAAGCTCTACTCTTCGATTGGAACTTTGATTCCTATCGAATCAGCATCTTTCGAACCCAATTATGGGCCCTTCGAAGCAAGTTTTGTTTAAATAACTTTGAGCAAATCTCATAGCCTTACCCAATTTTTCAGGCTATGTTGCTTCCAAATATTTATATGATTAGAGGTTTGTACAAAGGTTAGAAGTTTTTTCTATTGGATAATACTATTCTTGGTTAAAATAGCAAAGGCTACGTACCCTTTTTTCATAGAGAGTACTTTTATCGCAAAAGCAACTTCCAACCTGATTCATGTCTGAACAAATAGTAGTGCCAGAAGCACAAGTCCAATTTCCTTCCAATAGGCCCCCACTTGTACTGGAAACGTGGGAACAACGAAAAAGGACAAGACTTGTTTCACCCTTAACCAAACCATGGTTTCTCATTATACGAACCTGGTTACTTCAAACATATTTATTCTTTTCTCTATAAATAGAGAAGCATTTTCATGCTCACATGAGGACTTTTTTGTCCAGAGGAACAAATCTTTGAAAATTTCTCAAATACCATAAAGCTCCCAATCACTTAAACACTTATGAAAATACAAACCCGGAATCCAAACACTTGCCCTCTTTGAATCTGAAAGATCCCTATACCTTGTTTCCCTTCGAATACAGTAGGAAAAACCTCACGCTTGTTCTCCTCTTTTGAATCCAGCATCAAAGGCCTAACCTATGGTCCCTCCCTTCGAAACCAACAGGAAGAACCTTACACTTGTTCTCATATTTTGAATCCAGTATTAAAGGCCTGGCCTCTAGTCTCTCCCTTTGAATCCAGAAGCATTCAAGGTAACCACTTCAAGGCCCAACACACACTCCAGCCGCCAACAAGGTAAGTTGTTATAACCCTTGAACTTTTCATTTCTTGTATTACATCTAAATAAACTTTCTTTTCATTTCAAACATGTACATACCATTTTTCTTCTTTTCGTTTCCACCTTTTTAATATGTTTTCAGAGCTAATCCTTTCGTTTTGCTTCTTGTTTACCTAAACATGCATTAAGTACTAACCTGGCTATAAGGTAATGCTAGCTTGGCTTGATGCCATGTGGCTATTCAAGAGTTCAAACGAAAGAAACAGAAGAAAAAAAAGAAGTTAGAAATGAAGCCTCTGGCTTCCACACTAACCTCCAGGTCAAATGAAAGTGGCAGCCAGAAGACACACCATTCTGACTTCCAGGCCCAGACAAAAGGCACTCCCACACTGCTTTCAACCCCCATTCGAAGGAGGCGGAAAGGTAGATTACATTTTTCACTAGTTCTAGGCGCATTCGAAAGGCACAACATGATGGCCTTCAGCCCCAATCGAAAGGCACGCCTACACTGGATCTAGCCCCCAGTCGAAGGAGGCAAAAAGGCAAATCGAAGGGCATGACTCCACTGACTCCAGACCCCAAATCAAAGGAGGTCAAAAGTGAAAAATTGAAGGGTTTGCTGCCCTAAATCGAAAGACCCATTTTTCTTGCTTTTATTTTATTTTTACCTTTATATTTTCATTCAATTCAATATGGTTGTAATAGTGTAGGATTTTATCTTTCTGTGTTTTATTACTTTTGTATGATTGCTAGTAAAATAGGGTATTTATGGCAAGATAAAAACAACAAGTAGACAACCCCTAATCAAAGATTAAATGCATGCAAATCTAACACATTATTCACACATGCACCCCTAGGGTAATTCCTCTTGTTGCCTCGGAAAAATAGTCATGTCCCTCAAATTTGGGCGTTTTAGCAAAGACCCTTGATAAAAGATTGTAGTCCCTCGATGACCCTCAATGTTTCCTTCGGTAAACGATCTATTCCCTAAATGATATTGCTAAAATGTATCATAGGTTGCCTTCTATGACTATAGAAACATACCACGTCCGTTCCTTCACATCTAACGACGGGGCTTCTTACCAAAACAATGGTAAGATAGCCACATCTAAAGGAGGAGGAAAAGAACACTAAAGACCTTTTGAGTAGGTAAGATGCTCCTAGTTGCTCTCTTGCTCACAACAAAAGCATTTTATATACCAACACTTTCATTTTGAAACATTTTCAAAAGACAAACACTTTGTACGCGTTCTTATAGAAATGAGAACCATTACAAAAGACACCTTTTTCAAAATCACTTTCAAAAACCTACTTCACAAACAGTTTTTTGAACTATTTTCCAAAAAACACTTTGTACGTGTTCTTATAGAGATGAGAACCATTACAAAGACGTTTTCAAAATACTTTCAAAACCCACACCACAAGCATATTTTCAAACAAAAGCAAGTGATCTAGCAAGCAACTAAGAGCCCTTAGATAATTATGGATGGAAAGGGTGT
Organism: Vicia faba; assembly: GCA_948472305.1. Taxonomy (NCBI): domain Eukaryota; kingdom Viridiplantae; phylum Streptophyta; class Magnoliopsida; order Fabales; family Fabaceae; genus Vicia; species Vicia faba. Next base: position 1,164,260,462 of record OX451736.1, read on the forward strand.
TAACACCTTCCATTTTCATAATCTACCCCCCGAACTCATGAAAATAATCTTAAAGGTATTTCATGTTCTTTTCACACTTTCCTTTATTGGATAAAATAAAAGTCGGTGGTGACTCTTGCTATCCGCAACAATTGCAATAAAATGCAAAACACCCAAGTCAGTTCTCCCACCGTGTTACAATGATATACTTGACAAAAAGCAAATGCAACTTGTTATTGAGAGGCTTTGATTTTATCAATCTTCTAATGAGTTCCAAATGCAATTTTCAAGATGTTCATTCAACTAACCACTAATTCCTAACAATTAACTTTATTTTATGCTTTTACTTTATTTTTTTTCTTTAAGCATTTTTATTTTAGCATTTACATTTCATGCTATTCTCATATTTGCTCACTTGAGCAGTTACTTTTTATGTCATTTTTTTTTTGCTCATTTGAGCTTTCATTTTATTTTTGAAGATACCTAATAATCAACTTGAACCATAAAACACTTTAATGTTACTTGCACTACTTGGTTACTATCCTTTGCATTATGGAGTTGTGGACTTATTGGACTTAGGATTAGAAGTTGTCACCTACCTTGAGACCTTGTGACCTCAACTGTTATTTTGTCTGGAGCCCTTGGGGTTTATCCCAAGACATTGGGTCGTTTGTTTCCTTTGTGTGAAGGTTATTGTGATTACATGTGTTAGTTCTCTTGTTCTAGGATTGGCTTAATTTTTGTAAAATAAATAATAGCAACAATAATGTAATGTAGAATAGGATTATGAACTTGCTAAGAAGAACAGGTACAACAAGAAGTCCTATTACAATGTCAGAACATGTTGTATTGAACTTTTTCAACAACTGGAAAAACATGTCAAAGAAGATGTCTTGACATCGCGCTGAGCTGGATTAATGAGATTTAGTTTGTTCTCAACATTGGCAGAATATTCAGGAGAATATTATGCATCCTATGTTGCGCATATTTAAAGGTCCAGAAAATTCAATCAGAAATCAAGGAGAATGAAGACTTTCTAAATAACGGGATTATTTAGGAAAGTAAAGATTGAAGACCTTTCTTGGGGCAGAAGTTTCTGAAGTTTGTTATAGCTGATTTGTTGTGATTGAAGGCCCAAAACCAGTTGGGTAATAGGTTATAAATAGAAGGGTTTGTAACCTAGGAAAGAAAACGGCTCAAGATGTAGAAGTCTAGGGTTTTGTCAAGGTAAACCTCCCGGGTTATGGGAAGGTTACCATGTTTACCTCGAGGCCTGTAGGTAAGAGGTGTATTATTCTTGGAGGAAGCTTTGAAGCAACTCCAGGATATGTTAGTGTGATACGGTGGGAGAACTGACTTGGGTGTTTTACGTTTTGATCACAAATGTGTGGTTAGCAAGAGTCGCCACCGACTTTTCTTTTATCCAAAAGGAAAGGTGAAAAATCACAGGAAAGACCTTTGAGATTGTTTATTGAGTTCGGGGGGTAGATTATGAAAAGGGAAGGTATTAGCACCCTTTTCATCTATGGTTTTCCATGGGCTCTTAGTTACTTTCTAGATCACTTGCTTTTGTTTGAAAATGTGCTTTGTGTGGTTTTTGAAATTATTTTGTAAAGAGGCCTTTGTCTAGGAAAACTTTGTAATGATTCTCGTTCGTAAGAATGTATACAAAGGTGTTGATCTTTTGAAAATGTTTTCAAGTTTTGAAAGATGTTTTGGAAGTGTTTGTGTTTGTTTTAAAAATAGCAAGGATGTTTTGTTTTGAAATGGAGCAAGTAACTAGGAACATTCTACCTACTCAAAAGTCTTTCATGTTCATTTCCTTTTTCCTTTGACATTATTATCTTATCATTGATTTGATAAGTAACCCTATCTTTGGATGTAAAAGGGACGGGTGTGGATCATCGTATAATCATGATTAGCAATGTTGCAAGATATCTTAGAATTTTTCTTTAGGGACTAAGATCATTTTTAAAGGCAACATAGATAGCGTCATCGAGGGACTATGATCTTGTATTTCGTTTGTTTTTGCTAAGATACCTCACATGCATAATATGGCCATTTTTGTAAGGCAACCAAGTGGATTTACCCTAGGGGTGTTTGTGTGCAGGTGTATTGATTTTCATGCTTGATTTATCTTTGATTAGGGTTTGCTATTTGTTGGTTTTAGTATTTCCATACGAAATCCTAATTACTAGCATTTGTATATAAAGCAATAAATTGCGGAATTTAAAATTACTACACTATTACAATACTTAGGGGAGGGGGTGTACAAATTACAAATGGGGAATATTGCAAGAAATTAAATCTAAATAATTATTACAACCATATTGAATTTGAATAAATGTACAAAAATAAAGATAAAAATGCAAGAATGTGAAAATATAAAAAAGAAATATGATTTTTTGTTTGGTTTTTTATGAAAAGGGGTTTTTAACCTAGTTAAATAAAATAATTAACAAAGAAAAATAAGAAAATTAAGATTAAAATAGTAAACTAAATTAATTTAAAGAAAACAAGTTTTTTTAGGGTTTTGGTGAATTTAATTAAGTTAGTAAATAAGAATAATTAAATAAAAGTCCTAAATTCTAAATTGATTTTAATTTATAAGAAAAATGAATAATATAATATAATAATAATTAAAAATAAATTATCTAAGTATTTAAAAAAGTAAATTTAATTGTAAAGGAAATTTTTTATTCTTTTTTTTTTGTGAAGAAAAATGAAATATAAAATGTAAAAATAATAAATAAAAATATTTTGGGTTTTATCACTAATAATAAAAATTAATATTAATAATATTACTACTACTACTACTACTACTACTACTACTACTAATAATAATAATAATAATAATAATAATAATAATAATAATAATAATAATAATAATAATAATAATAATAATAATAATAATAATAAAAATAAAAAAATAAAAAAATAAAAATGGCCCAGGATGTATGAACAACAAGACAGGGAGTTAGAGTGTAGCAAAAAAATAAAATAAGGCCCAAAGCAATGGAGGCCCAATCGCTGCAAAAACAAAGAAAATGTCAAAAAGTGAAAAAAATGGAAAAAAAATAAAGGTCACGTTGGGGCTTGAACCCAGGACCTCATGGTGACATGCGCGCGCTTTAACCACTGGGGTGGTGATACATCCACTAACTTATGTAAAACAACAAATATATAATCTAAGTCTTGCCCTAAATGTACTTCATCTTCAACCTCCAGCCAGAAGCCCTACAACTTGTTCATTTCTCAGCCATTTGTAAAAATGTAAACATGAAAGTTATGTAAAATTTCACCACGATTACAAAAATGTAAACAACTTAAACTAATTCTCAGAAATTAGCATGAATTTTGAATGGTACCAAATTCTGACCTAACTTTTCCAGGATATTCAGATTCAAAATTCTAACTCCTTAAGCAATATAGATGAAATCTAAAGACATGGTTAGCTCCAAGACAATGATACCTACATTTCTTATTCACAAATGAACTATTAATGATGCCTGTATGAAGAGTTCAAAAGTCAGAAAACTCACCTTGCAAGAGGGTATCGTGTTTTAAGTTTGAGCAGCTTTTAGTGAGTTCCAATGATTGGATTAGCTTCCTCAAGTTCCCAGGAAGCTAATGTGATGCTTAGCTTAAGCTGAAAATGCCTGAGGAGTTCTGGAGAAGTCCAAGTGCAAAGCTCTATTTTTGAAAATGAAGGATGGTGTTAATGGTGTTACAGTATTGTAACAGGGTGAGGGATAAGTTCTAAATGATGTTTAGAAGCTTTAGGAACAAAAAGGCTTGAAAACGCACGAGGGAGATGTGAGTTTCAAACTTTTGGTCAGGTTATCCAAGAATGGAGGTATGTGATGCAGTTCTGAGTTCTTGGTGTCTTTAGGGCTTAAGCATACGCGTGTTTTGTTTCCAAGGACTTGTACATAAGTAATGAGAAGGTTTTTTGTGCTTGAGAGGGTCAGAAGTACAAGTTCTAGACTGATTGTTATGTTACTTGATTTTGAAGAAAAGTGGGAGCATGGTTCCAAGAGGAAGTACAAGCATGGGCTGAGTGATTGTAAGGCTTGAGACAAACTTCTCTTGATTTATAGGACGTGTATGATCAGAATAAAACCATTGCAAGGCTCAAGAACAAGTTTTGTGCATAAAGCTACTTTTTCAAATTGGCATTGTGCACTTTCCTCCTAAAATGGATATAAAGGATGGCATTGCATTGAATGCTTGAGTTGAGACCTCTATCAGTTGTGCAAGCAATTAATTATGGAGTGTCTAACAAGTTTGAGGCCTGTAAAGTAGAGATTATGCAGCATTAGGTATGAAATTTGAATCTTTGTTCATCATAAAATGACCTATAATTTTAGTTTGAAACTCTAACTTCCTCTCTCCGATTCTCCCTGCTCAAGAATGATCTCAAGGAGTTCTTTGACATTTTAGGGAGCTTGTAATATGCTATACAACCCCTCTTTGAATAAATTTTGAAATACCCCTTGGAACTATATGAAAAAGTGCCATGAAGTTAGGTCAAAATCCTGCCTAAACTAGGGCAAAATTTCACTAAGTGTTTAATTTCAAGATCATGACTTCATGAATTAATAACTTGAGATCCAAACACTTTTAGAAGAAGTTGTGTAAAGAAATTTTGTACATCTCATGGATATATAAAACTTTCATGTTGAAAGTTTCTTTTGAATCATCTTGCGTCATGGTGAAAAATTTGCTCAAAGTTGTGAAAAAACATGAAGTTTTCAACACTTAGAAAAAATTTCTAAGTTTGAAAACTTTGACTTTTCAAAATGAAATCTTGACTTTTTGATTTCTTGATGAGTAATTTTCATACTTTGACATGTTTTGATGAATTGTGATCTTTGACACTTGATTTTAACCAAAAAGTCAAAGTTTGACTTTTCAGTGTATAGTTGACTTTTGATTAGTTGACTAAAAATTCACTATCAATCCAATTGATTTTGAGCAATGTTTTGAGTCATTCCATTAGGTAAAAATGATGCAATTTAACTCTTGAGATTATGCCTCAAACCAATTAACCATTTGCTAAGTTAAAAATCACAAATTGCCCTTTCTCAATCAAAACCCTAATTTTGACTATTTTGCCCTTTTGATGATTTGATCAAATTTCTTGAGGAATTATGGTCCAAACTTGATCAAATGATATATATGAGTTTATAATGTTGATGTGGATAAAAAATTATGAAGTTTGACTGTAAATTGACCACAGTTGACTTTTTCCCCAATACAACTGATTTTTAGGTCAACTGCTCAATTGATTGAGCAAAAATGTGATTCAAGGCTTGAAACTTGACATGAGTAATCTTGGGGTCCATAATGATCCATGAAATCCATATGAGGCATTGGAAGTTCAATTATCCTTGTGCAATCTCAAACCCTAATTTTAGTCATCAGTGCTTAAAGAGGTGTCTTGAGCTGATCAAACCTTGTGCAGTCTTGAACCAAATAAGATCTTATGACAAAATATTTGATAAATGAGAGGGAAAATTTTGGGGTACAACAGCTGACCTTGTTCAATCTTCTTAAACCTGAAGAGTTAGATTGTCGGATTTTCCATTCGTGACTTGAAGGTGGAAGATGATTGGACACTAGAGTGCCCAGGAATTTGCACTCGAGGATGTGGTGGTTTATGGTGTAGGGAATGGGCTTAGAGATAAAATTTGGAGAGATGATGGGAAAGTTGTTGGATATGGGCTTACAGATGCCATCCAAAAATGATTGTTGGCAAGTGTGATACGGTGGGAGAACTGACTTGGTTTTTTTTGCATTTTATCGCAAATTTTGCGGTTAGCAAGAGTCGTCACCGACTTTTCTTTTATCCAAAAAGGAAAGGTGAAAAATCACAGGAAAGACCTTTGAGATTGTTTCTTGAGCTCAGGGGATGGATTATGAAAAGGGAAGGTATTATCACCCTTTTCATCCATGGTTTTCCATGGGCTCTTAGTTACTTGCTAGATCACTTGCTTTTTTTGTTTTGAAATTGTGCTTTGTGTGGTTTTGAAAGTATTTTGTAAAAGAGGCCATAGTTTAGGCAATCTTTGTAATGATTCTAATTCGTAAGAATGTATACAAAGATGTTTGTCTTTTTGAAAATGTTTTTTGATCTTTGTAAGATGTTTGGAAATGTGTGTGTTTGTTTTGAAAATAGCGAGGGTAGTTGTTTTGAAATGAAGCAAGCAACCAGAAGTAATCTACCTACTCATAATGTCTTTCTTGTTCATTTTATTTTCTTTTGATATTGTTGTCTTACCATTGATTTGGTAAGCAACCCTATCTTTAGATGTAAACGGGACGGGCGTGGGTCATCGTATAACCATGATTAGCAATGTTGCAAAGTATCTTGGCATATTTTGAGGGACTAAGATCATTTTGTAAGGCAACTTTGAATAGCGTCATCGAGGTACTATGATCTTATACTTGTTTGTTTTTGCAAAGATACTTCGCATGCGTAATATGACCATTTTTTATATAAGGCAACCAAGTGGAGTAATCCTAAGGGTGCTTGTGTACAAGTGTATTATTTTCATGCTTGATTTTGTCTTGGATTAGGGTTTTCTATTTGATTTGTTTCAATCTTGCCATTCAAACCCTAATTACTAGCATGGTATATAAAAGCGGTAAATTGCATAATTTAAAGATTACTACGCTATTACAACATTTTATGGGAGGGGTATACAAATTATTAATGGGGATTTACAATAATGTAAATCTAATTAAGCTATTACAACAAAATTGAATTTGTACGAATATTTGAATAAGTAATATACAATATAAATATGCAATGGTATGTATACAAGAAAAATATTTTTGTTTTGTTTTTCATATAAAGAAGAGTTTTGAATTAAACCTAATAATATTTAAAAAAGGAAATTATTTCTTGAAAAAAATGGTTAACCCTAATTTCTAACTTAAGAAAATAAATTTCTTTAAGTATTGTTTTTGTGTATTTTTTGTCTTAAAATAATAAATAATATTTATGAAAATATTTAATCTTTTTATATGTCAAAATAAATATTTAGAATTATTAAGAAAAAGGGATAAAAAATATATCTAAGTCTATTTTATTTTACAAGTTTATTTAAGAAAAATAGTTAGTATATAATTTAATAAAAATATTTTTTATACGAAAATAAAATAAAATAAACAAAATGCAATATTTATCATGTTTTATATTTTTTATGATTTTTTTATGTTAAAGAAAATATTTAATAAAATGAACAAAAATAAAATAAATAAATAAAAATAAAATTGGGTCAGGGGTGTCCTAAGTAATCAGGAGGTAACATTAGAAAAAACATAAGCCCAAATGAACAAAAGCCCAGCGCTGCAAAAATGAGAAAAATGGCAAAAAATGAGAAAATATGCAAAAGGCAGGCACCAAGGCTCGAACCCATGACCTTGGCATTCTTAGCACGCTACCTTGCTACTAGGGTGGCTGTACATCTGTTAGTTCATATGAAATAAAAAAACACATAACACATAACACCTCCTTGCCCTGTACTTCATCTTCTTCCTCAAGCTAGCCAGAACTTTTGTATCTTTCTCATTTCTCCATGAAAATGGAAACTTCAAACATGAAAATGGTAGTACTTTTTCCCACAATTTCAACCATGTGACTCATATAAACTATCAGTCAAAGATCAAAGCTAATTTCAATGGCCCTAATTTTAAACCTATTTTTTTACAGAAATTTGAAATCTAAAATTCTCTATACATAATGAACATAAATGAAATCTATGCACATGGTTGGCTTTAGCACAATAATATCTACATTTTCCTTTCACAAATCGAGACCAATGGATGTATGTATGAAGAGATAGAAGTTAGAGTTCTTACCTCCTTCAGCTGAGATCGTGAATGGAGTTTGAGTGAGTTTTATGAAGGCCTGAAGATTCCTTTAGCTTTCCTGAACCTCCCTGAGGGTGTTCCAATCCTTTCCTTACTTTGAAAGTGCCTGAATCTCTCTATCCAAGTCAACCTGCAAGCTTGAAATGAAAAAATGGCAGATGGAGATGGAGGAGTTACAGTGAAGGGGTGATGGTCTGGAAAACTTAGATATGAGGTAGGTAAAGTGTTTGAGTGATTAGAACTTGAAACGCACGAGTAGATTTTTGGATTGCTATGGTTGGTCTCAAACTGCAAGTTATGACAGGTTTTTGGTGAAAGGGTGTTTTAGAGAGTTTCTGGCCTTGAGCAATCGTGTGTTAGGTTAAAATGTGTTTGTGTATAAGTATAGAGAAGGTTTCAAGTCAGATCCACAACATATTTCTCAATTGTAGGCTTTTGCTCTATTGCTTGTCCTTTAAGAAAAGTGAGGAGACAACTCTCTACATGCTTGTACAGGCCTACTTGGAGTTGGTATAAGTCCTAGACAACTTGCTTTTGGTTTATAGGACTTATGTGTGTAGAGAGAACAGGTGCAAAGCTCAAGAAGTGCAAAGTTGCAAAAGTTATGCTTTATCAAAGTGGAAATGGCACCTTTGTGCCAAAAATGGAAATGTTCATGTACAAAGCATTGAATGCTTGGCTTTAGGGCATGAAACCTTGTGAAATTCATTAATCGTGGAGTGACAAATGAGTTTGAGGCCTGAAAAGTGAAGATTGTACAGCATGCTTGAGGATTTGAATTTTGTTCTTCATGAAATTGCTTGAAATCAAAGTGAGAAATTGCCAAATTCATCTCTTCGATTCTTCTTAACCAAAAATGATCTCAAGGAGTTCTTTGACATTTTGGAAATCTTGCAATGTACTCTATGACTCATCTTTGAAATTTGTTTCAATATTCCTTTTGGAACTAGGTGAAAATTTTCCATGAAGTTAGGTTAAAAACCTGCCTAAATTAGGGCAAAATTTCACTAAGTTATTTTAGTTCATGGGCATGTATTGACAAAATTATATCTTAAGATCTAAGCATCTTTAGGAGAAAATGTGTGAAGCAAATTTGTATATTTCATGGAGATCTACAACTTGCATGTTGGGAACTTTCTTTGAATCATCTTGTATCATGGTGAAAAATTGGCTTAAATTTGAGAAAAAATAAGAAATTTTCTATACTTAGAAAAATTTCTAAGTTATGAAAATTTCAAATTTCAAAACCAAATCTTCAATCTTTGATTTCTTGATGAAAAAGTTTCACATTTTGACATGTTTTGATGAATTGTGATCCTTGGCATTTGATTTTGACCAAAAAGTCAAAGTTTGACTTTTTAGTATACAGTTGACTTTTGATCAGTTGACTGCATATTTCATCTGTCAATCCAATGGATTTGCAATGTTTTGAACCATGTCATTAGGTCATGATGATGCAATTGAGCCCTTGGAATAATGCTTCAAACCAATTTTTCATTTGCTAGGTCAAAAATCAGAAATTGCCATTTCTTAGTCAAAACCCTAATTTTGACCATTTTGCCCTTTTGATGGTTTGATCAAATTTCTCGAGGAATTATGGTCCAAAATTGATCAAATGATACATATGAGTCTAAAATGTTGATGTGGATCAAAAATTATGAAGTTTGACTGTAAATTGGCCATGGTTGACTTTTTCCCCAATACAGCTAATTTTTAGGTCAATTGTCCAATTGATTGATCAAAAATGGGATTCAAGACTTGAAACTTGACATGAGTAATCTTAGGGGTCCATGATGATACTTGAAAGTCAAATGAAACATTTATAGTCCAAAAATCTTTGTGCAATTCCAAACCCTAGTTTTGGGTCATCAGTGCAAGATGAGATGTCTTGAGCTGATCAAACCATAATCCAGTCTTGAGTCAAAGAGATCTTGTGAGAAAAGTCTTGATAAATGAGAGGGAAAATTTTGGGGTACAACAGCTGCCCCTGTTCAATCTTCTTAAACATGAAGAGTTAGATTGGCGAGTTTTTCCATTCGTGACTCGAAGGTGAAAGATGATTGGACACTAGAGTGTCCAGAAATTTGCACTCGACGATGTGTAATTTAAAGAATGGGCTTAAAGATGCCATTTGGAGAGGTGATAGAGTCTTGTTGGATATGGGCTTGTAGATTCCATCCAAGAATGTTTGTTGAATTGTAAGTTATAAAGTGAAAGAATAAGTATTAGAATGGTGTCCGTGTCTGGAGCGTATCTGAACTATATCGGAAAGGTTGTATCTGAATGAGTATCAAAATGGCATCCGTGTCTGGAGCGTATATGTATTGTATCTGAAAGTTGAATCTGAATGAGTATCAGAATGGCATCCGTGTCTGGAGCGTATCTGTACTGTATCCGAAAGTTGAATCTGAATGAGTATCAGAATGGCATCTGTGCCTGGAGCGTATATGTACTGTGTCTGAAAGTTGAATTTGAATGAGTATCAGAATGTCATCCGTGTCTGGAGCGTATCCGTACTGTATCTGAAAGTTAAATCTGAATGAGTATCAGAATGGCATCCGTGTCTGGAGCGTATCTGAATTGTATCATGATTGCGTATTGTTAATGGTAGCTGTTAATCTTATCCTGAAAAGGGTAAAATGTTAGCTGAAACACAAAGTTATGTTTGACTGAAATGTGTGATGCAATGTATTTGCTTCATTAATTTTTATGATATATGGATGCAATGTATGCGCATGTGAGCTGATTTGTTGTATTTTCGTCCGTTTGAGGAAAATAAATTCCTGAATGCTGCTGGGGATATGTTGAATTTTTATGTCTTGAAGTTGAAGCACTGATGAACTCTTGTTGAGAGAAGTAAATTTTTTTGTGAGGGCAGTGCCATGTACTGCTTGTAATATCTGCTTGGGGAATCCTGAGAAATTTGACGATTTCTATTGGGGATTAAAAACTTGAAGTTTTGTTCCGCTGGGGATTTAAATGATGTACTGTAAGGGATTACTTATGGAATAGCCTAGATACATTTTCCTTTTCTTTCAACATATTAGTAATTGTCTCTCCCATTTGTTTTATTTGTACAAAATAATTATGTTCAAATGCATATGTTCATCAATGAATCATTGGACGTTTTTTGTAAACAAAACACAAGCGTAAAGAAAAAGATAAATAGTTTTTGCACTTTCAAAGGGGTATCTTTGTATTGACTTTGAATAAATATTTTGTACAGAGGGGACAAACATTCTAGTAAGAGAATGCTGTCGTAAAACAAGAAAAATTTATACAGAGAAGGATAGATACGTGTAATAATCCCATGGGGTTCCCATTATGCTATAGCCTTCGCATTCTTCGATTATCTTGTCTATTTTCCTTGTCCGAAGATGATTGAATTGATCATAAACTATGAGTTTGTCAATGGAAGCCAAAGGTTGTCCGTCAAGTGATCCGACGGGACATAGTCATACGCTTTAATTCCCTAACTTTTGCCTGGACCGCCCTTTCGAGTTTTCAGTCCACCGGGAAACCCTTTTTTGCCCAAGTCGCCCTTTCAAGTTTTCAACTTGCGGGTGTACAAATTTTTTATTTTATCCCTAATTTTTTCCAGAACCTTTTGGTTCGCCGGGGTGCCCCTTGTTTTCCCAGGTGTTTCAACCTAGCGGGTCTCTTATGTGTAGTATCTTTTGACTATGTTCGCGTTCGCAGGGTATGGTAGGTCGTCGCCATCCATGGTGGTCAAGATCATTGCCCCACCGAAGAATATGTTCTTGATTATAAATGGTCCTTCATAGGTAGGAGTCCCCATTTTCCCCTGGGATCACTTTATGGAAAAATGATACGTTTGATCACTAGATCCCCAACTTGATATACTTGGCGTCTGACTTTCTTGTTGAAAACCTTGATCATCCGTTTTTGATACATCTGACCCTGGCAAACAGTAGTAAGTCTCTTTTCATCAATTAAGTTCAGTTGATCAAGTCGAGTCTGGATCCAATCATTTTCATTCAATCCTGCATCCTTCATAATTCTCAGAGAGGGGATCTGAACCTCAATAGGCAAGACAACCTCCATGCCATAAACAAAATAATAGGGTGTTTCCATGGTTGATGTGCGAGCCGTGGTACGATAAACGTGGAGAGCGAATGGTAGCATCTCATGCCAGTCTTTGTATGTGACTGTCATTTTCTGTATGATCTTCTTAATGTTTTTATTTGTAGCTTCGACAGCACCATTCATCTTTGGCTGATAGGGAGAAGAATTGTGATGATGGATCTTGAATTGCTCGCATAATACGGTGGTCATAGTGTTGTTAAGATTTGTACCATTGTCAGTGATGATCCTTTCCGGGATACCATATCGGAAAATGAGGTTTTGCTTGATGAAGCGGGCAACAACATTCTTCGTAATGGAAGCGAAGGAAGCTGCTTCGACCCACTTTGTAAAATAGTTAATGGCCACTAGGATGAAGTGGTGTCCATTGGAGGTTGTAGGCTTGATCTCTCCAATCATATCAATTCCCCACATAGCGAAGGGCCAAGGAGTTGTCAAGACATTCAGAGGAACCGGAGGTACGTGCACCTTGTCAGCATAAATTTGGCATTTATGACAGGTTTGAGAATGTTAATAGCAATCTGCTTCCATGGTATACCAATGATAGCCTGCCCGTGGGATTTTCTTTGCCATCGTATGCCCACTGGAATGGGTGCCAAAAGTACCTTCATGTAATTCAGCCATGATCTTTTCAGCTTCAACCTTATCCACACACCGAAGCAAAATGGAGTCATGATTGCGTTTGTACAGGATATCATTACTAAGGAAGAAGTTAGCAGAGAATCTCCTTAATAACTTCTTATCATTGATTGAAGCTCCTTCTGGATATTCTTGAGCCTCGAGATACCTCTTGACCTCATGAAACCAAGGTTGGTACACTACCTCTTCAGTATTAATCTCGTGACAATACGTTGATTCATCCATTCGTTCGATGGTGATCTGGGGAGCCTCGTTATCCCAATTAAGTTTAAACATAGATGACATTGTGGCTAAAGCGTCTGCTAACTGATTTTCTTCTCGCGGGAAATGCTCGAAGGTAATCTTCTTAAAATGTGGTAGAAATGTCAAAATATGTTCTTTGTAAGGGATAAGGTTTGGGTGCTTAGTGTCCCATTCCCCTTTGATCTGACTGATGACCAAAGCTGAACCTCCAAACACATCTAAAGATTTGATTCCCAAGTTTATGGAAGCTCTGAGACCAAAGATGCACGCTTCGTATTCCGCCATGTTGTTTGTACAGTTGAAGAAAAGTCTGGAAGTAAAGGGAGTATGGCACCCTTCTGGAGATATGAGTACAGCACCGATGCCATTATCAAGTGCATTGGATGCTCCATCAAAGAACAGGGTCCATCAGGATCCTTGTTCAGGTCCGTCATATGGTTTGATTTCTTCACAGTTGTCTAATGTCATGATGTTTTCATCTGTGAATTCAAACTTCATGGACTGATAGTCTTCTACAGCTTGGTGAGCAAGATGATCAGCCAATACACTGCCCTTTATAGCTTTTTTGGTAGTATACTGTATGTCGTACTCCGTTAGGATCATCTGCCATCTCGCTATTCTCCCAGAAAGAGCAGGTTTTTTGAAGATGTACTTTATCGGATCCATTTTAGATATCAATAAGGTAGTATGAGCCAGCATATACTATCTTAGCCGGCGAGCAGCCCATGCCATAGCGCAGCAAGTTTTCTCGAGTAGTGAATATCTGGTTTCACAGTCGGTAAACTTTTTGATCAGGTAATAAATAGCATGCTCTTTTCGGCCAAACTCGTCATGCTGCCCCAGTACACACCCCATTGAGTTTTCTAAAATAGTCAGATACATGATCAACGGTCTTCCCTCGATTGGTGGCATCAGTACAAGAGGCTCTTGTAAGTACTCTTTGATTTTGTCAAAAGAAACCTGGCATTCATCATTCCATCCGACCACTTGATCTTTCTTCAATAGTTTGAAGATTGGATCACAAGTAGCTGTTAGGTGTGAGATGAATCTAGCAATATAGTTCAAGCGTCCCAAGAATCCTCTGATTTCCTTCTCAGTATGAGGAGCAGGCATCTCTTATATTGCTTTAACTTTGGCAGGATCGACCTCAATACCTTTGTTACTGACGACAAAGCCTAGGAGTTTACCGGACCGTACTCCAAATGTGAACTTGTTTGGATTCAACCTTAGCTTGTACTTCTTCAGTCTCTCAAACAGCTTTTGTAAGTGATCAAGGTGTTCTTCTTCTGTTTGCGATATGGCTATCATATCGTCTATGTAGAACTTTATTTCATGATGTATCATGTAGTGAAATAAAGCTACCATGGCGCGTCGATAGGTTTCCCCAACATTCTTCAATCCGAATGGCATCACTTTGTAGCAGAATGTGCCCTACTGTGTGACAAATGTTGTTTTCTACATGTCCTCAGGTGCCATTTTGATTTGGTTGTAACTTGAGAATTCGTCCATGAAGGAAAACACTTTGTGTTGTGTCGTATTGTCAACCAGGATATCAATGTGGGGGAGTGGAAAATCATCTTTAGGGCTTGCCTTATTCAAATCTCTATAGTCCACACACATTCGTACTTTTCCGTCTTTTTTAGGTACGGGAACAATGTTGGAAACCCATTGAGAATAGGAAGTGACAACCAAGAATCCAGCATTAAATTGCTTCATGACCTCTACTTTGATCTTTTCTGACATATCAGGTCTCATGCGGCAGACTTTTTGTTTTACTAGTGGACAATCTTCACTTGTAGGCAGACGATGTACCACGATGTCTGTATCAAGTCCTGGCATGTCTTCATATGACCAGGCAAAGATCTCAACATAATCATGCAACAGCTGAATCAGACGCTCCTTGACACTAGGTTCCAGATTGGTACCCACCTTGACTTCTTTTTTATCCTCCTCGGTACCCAGGTTGATTGTATCCACAGGTTCCTCATGAGGCTGAATGGTTTTTTCCTCTTGTTGTAGTAGTCTGGCCAATTCCCCTGGTACTTCACAATCTTCCTCACCTTCGTCTTCAGCTTGGTAGATTAGATCCTTAGAGTCACAAAAGGCCATAGCAATATCGTTACCCATGGGATCCATAATGGAGGGTACCTGCATTTGTGAGTGTGGGTGTGTGTAAGGGTATAGCCATCCTTGAAAATAAAATGTAAAAGAAAAACAATGAGCCAAAAGTTTGTATGCGAAAAACGTCCATGATTCATTGAAAGTCATATGCAGATGAAATAATAACCCTTACAAATGGACCATTGTGCCTCGGGCAAGACACAAGGTTTTAAGAGTGCGAATTGTTTTTGAATATTACAGGTCCAATCAAAATGTAAAGATAAATTACTGAGGGATGAAAGTTATTGGGACAAAGTCTCTGGCCTTCCAATTGCAGAGTCCTCCATTGATAGTCAGAAAGATGCAATCCTCCAAGCTGCAATCCTCTTCACCATCTTCTACCGCATTGACCTCTCGATTGCTAATCTTCAAGGGTGGCCCTCCAGCAGGGGCACGGCGTACAGCCTTCTGAGCACTTGAAGTGAATCCTAAACCAATTTTGTCAGATTTATACGAAATATCTGGAAGTTTCCCCCAGATGGTGCATCCACCCTCCTCTACTACTGCTTTGGCGTCCTTCAGAGATAACATCTGGAGTGGAGGTCTTGTAATCTTAGGAATCTGGGACACAGTCTTGGTTACTGCTACCTCTTGGGGGACCTCTTCGAAATGTTGAAAAGGAGTTTCGATGAACTCGCCGTCCAATTCCACATACCTGAAGGAATTGAGGTGTCCAATCATATACTCTTCCTCTCCGTGGACAGTGATAATCTTTCATTGGACCGGATATTTCAACATCTGGTGCAATGTAGAGGTGACAGCGCCAACATTATGGATCCATGGCCGTCTTAGTAGACAGGAGTAAGAGGGGCGGATGTCCATTACATAAAAGGTTGAATTGAAAGTTTGAGTCCCAACCTTTATGAGGATATCCACCTCCCCGTGTACCATCCTTTTTAAGCCATCAAATGCCCTTACGACTATGTTACTTGGCTTTAACGTCAGTCCTTTGCAGTCCAGTATGTCGAGAGCTTTCTTCGGTAGAACATTCAAAGATGAGCCAGTGTCCACCAAGACATGGGACAGAGTTGTGCCTCTACATTCCACAAAGACATGTAATGCCTCATTGTGCTTTCTTCCCCTTGGTGTCAGATCAGCATCTGAGAAACCTAGGTCGTTATCCACTGTCAAGCTGGCCACACAATCTTGAAATTGATCAGCAGATGTCTCTTGAGGCACATGGGCTGTCTTTAGGAACTTCACCAAGGCTTTCGCATGTGCATCGGAACACATTAGCAATGCCAGCATGGAGATTTTGGAGGGAGTTTTCCCCAACTGTTCAACTACATCGTAGTCGCTCCTTTTTATTATTTTTAGGATCTCCTCCATTTCTTTCTTGGAGGTCTCAGGGATAGTCAATGATTTAGCCTTCGTCCGGACAGGCTCCACTTGAATACTTTTTCCTCGAGTTTCAACAGCAGGAGTGTTGGTGGGAATGACAGCAGGGGTTATAACGGCTTCGTCAATAGGAGCACTTGAAGAGATGATTATTGGTATGGAATTAACCTTTGGAGTAGCCACGGGTCCAAAAACTGCTTTTGGGGGGGCAATCTCTGGAGAAAAGATCCTACCGCTTCGGGTAATCTTACTAGTTCCGAAAATATTGCTAATGTCAGAATCTTCTTCTTCTGAGTTTATTTCTACGGTGGCCAGCCCATCCTGTTTGATGCCATGGTAGTAGATGTCCCCACCCTAATTCCACGACACAGTTTTGTCTGATTCATATGGGACTGGCCCAGGCATTGTGATTATAAGAGGAGTAGTTTTCGGAACCGATGTAATTCTAATGGGTCTTTTAGGGACCCTGGAAGAATTGGTGGAAATGGTAATGATTGAAACGTCTTTAACAGGAACAGGTGAAACTGGAGTACTTTCAAACAGGATCTCTTTGTTGTCTATCAAGCGTTGAATGCCTGTTTTCAACAAAGGGAAAATTGTTGGTGAGGATAAACAGAGGTGGCAGTCTTCATTACAACCCGGGAATACACCGGCTTTCAACAAGTTTATCTTAATGATTAGGAGTGGAGTCACGAGTTCATCAACTGTGGTAACAAACAAATCTTCTTCAATAACATTGGTGTTGTGAACATGTCTGGGCATAGGAGCAGAAATGACGTTTTGCTTCTCGGGCGCAGCAAACTCAATTTCTTTCTCCTTTATAAGGTCTTGAATTTTGTTTTTCAAGGCCCAACTGTTGTTAGTGTCGTGACCCAGACTTTCTGAGTGATATGCGCAACGGGCATTCGGGTGATAATGAGGGGACATTGTGTTGGGGTTTTTTGGAGCCTCTTTTAAAGTTGCCAAATTGGATTTCAGAAGATGCGGTAATACTTGGGACATAGTCATATTGATTTTGGTGAATTGTCGGACTGGCCTTTCCACCCTCGGTTGATTACTTCTTGGTTAATCATATGTAGGCTTTGGGATCATAACAGCCCCTACCATTGGTCGGCGTTCGGCTCTCCCTTGGTTCCTTTATGGATATACAGCATCTACTTCTTTCTTCCTAATAAAAGGCTTCCTCACAGCTGTAGAAGAAGATGAATCCTTCTGAGTCTTTCCACTTTTTATTCCAGCTTCCACCCTCTTTCCGGTCAGTATTAACTCAGTAAATCCTGCAGATGAGCTTCCAATTAAATGGTTGAAGAAAGGGCCCGATAGAGTGCCTAAGAACATGTCCACTAATTCCCTTTCAAACAGAGGGGGTTAAATCTTCCAGCTAGATCTCTCCATTTCTGCATATAATCCTTGAAACCATCATTGGAAGCCATAGCCATACTCTGAAGTTGAGTACGGGTAGGCGCCAAATCAACATTATATATTACTTGTAGAAAGTTGCGGCGATATCTTCCCAATTGTGGAAGTTGGCTCTCTCTAGTTGGTAAAACCAGTCGAGTGGTGTTCCAGATAGGATATCTTGGAAAAAAAATGCACCCACAAGTCTTTATCAGCGGAGTGTGGTTGGATCTTTCTCACGTATGATCGGAGATGCATCTTAGGACATGACACTCCATCATATTTTGGAAATAAGGGCACTTTGAATTTCGGAGGGATCACAATTCCTGACACTAGCCCCAATTCTTCAAAGTCTGGGCATGGCACCTTTTGTATTTCCATAGCGCTCAAACACTCTTCAAGATGTTTGTACTTGTCATCAGCTGGAGGATACTGTTCCTCAGAGTAGTCTTCATCTTCTTCCTCCTCTTCAGATTCTGACAGGACTATTGTTTCCTTTCCTTTTCCCTCTCCTTCACCGGACGTTGTTGCGAAGTTCAAGGTTCTTCGAGTCTGTCCCTGAAACCTTCTCCCCATGTTTAAAACCCCAGTGACTTTCTTTGTTTTCTTTTTCCTTTCCTCAGCCAGCAGAGTCTTCAACTCTTCTTTCCCCTTGGCTAGGGTCATGAGCAACTGTTGAAACTGCGTGTTCTGAGCTTGGAGATCTTTTACTGTTTGTTCGAGATCCATCTTACTGAAATAAACAGTAGAGAGATGAGGAAACTTGTTGCAAAAGACCTGTTTATGTTATGATGAATGATATGTGCATATGTAATGTTTTCAAGGATTTCAAAGATTCAAGTTCGTTTTAGAAAAAAAGAAACACACGTTATATTAATAAGATAAAGTTTCAGTACATCAATTCCCCTAGGGCAAAATAATATGAAACTCTAAGATAAAAAATTAGTGTGCATCCTCTTTGGTGCTATGTAGGCATTTAGAGTCTGCTCCTCATGAAGTAGCCTAGTGTGTTCCAAAACCTTCTTCTTGCTTGCGTAGAATTGGGCTTCGAAAGTATCTCGTTCTCCTTTGAGCTGTATCCAATCCATTTGTAGGTCTTCAAGAGATGTGGGCATGTCAAGATGTAGGATAGTGTATGGAATATCTCCCTCCTTAACAGGCTCAATAATTACCGGAAGAATGGAAGGATAAGGCATCATAAGACTTTGAGCGCGGGTTCGTACCCATTTGAGGTAAGGCTCAAGAGGGATGGAATTCTTATGTCCCAAAGTCTTACTATCCACCTTGTTTAGCATCCTCCAAGCTCGGATGAATCTCTGGCGAAGACCTTGACCGTCGTTATCATAGTCGAATACCAAACCTTAAATCAGCATCTCGTGCGGGCCATCCCTTTGGGCGTAACCAAACTGTCTTAAAGCTAAGCATGGGTTGTAGGTGATGCCTCCGCTAATGCTAAGTAGAGGGACATTAGGGGATTCCCTACAACGGTCAACAATGATAACATTCTCTTTGGATCAGGAGCACCAATGGATATATAAATGTTTGATCATCATTAACCTTTGTGACAACCTTGAACCTTGCTCGTTCTTTAAGACTGATTAGGGAAGATGAGAAATAAACCATCTTTCCAGGAGAGGAGTGCAATACATAAGGACACCTCTTTTCCTCATTATACGAGTGTGAAAAGGGTGTAGGATATCCCCTAGCAATGTAGGCACTGGGTTGCGTGATATGAAGATTTTGACGGTGCTCACACCTATGAGTTGGCCAGGATTGGGAAATAACACCATCCCATAGATAAGAAGATCCACAATTTCCTCAAAGGCTTGCAAGTCTAAGGAGTTCCAATAGCTTTGGGCTTTCTCAAACAGGAACTTTGCTAAGAAGCCTTTGACACCACTTCTAGTTTCCCAATGAGTTGTGACATCAGATGAGTGCAAGTGCAGAGCTTGAGCAATCTCTTCTGGATTTGGGTCTCTTTCCATACCGTTGAAAGGTAGTTGATTGAGAATGGGAATCCTTAAGAGTTGAGATAATTCTTCCAAAGTAGGCACAAGCTGATATTCGGGAAATGTGAAGCAATGATGCAAAGGATCAAAGAACTGAAAGAGCACCTTTATCATATCCTCATCTGTGTTGGAGGTGACCAAGTTAAGTAGACGATCATGCCTCTCTATGAATGTAGAGTTCTCAGGGATCCTTGAAGCTAGCTCCTTAAGTTGTGTAGGAATTCTTACAAGGTTGACTTGGATAGTTTTCCTGCAAAGTGAATCCATATCCTATAAAACAAGAACAAAGATGAATATCCAAAATCCTTGAAATGGTTAGTGGATGCATATGATGTTCATGATGTGCATGATGTTATGTAGAATTATTCATATACAAGCAAAGCAAACAAGTTCTTAGTTTAGGCTTGCATGGGGTTTTATAGGTAAGTACCCTCTTGAAGTTTAGTTGGCTTAAACCTGTCCTAATAATAGTAATCGGGTTCTAAGGAGCTCAATATCACCAGATTGTTTCCTTGGTCATTGTTTCAGCTCAAGCCTCTTTAATGCTGACCGAAATATCCCAAGAAACCAACCCTTAATGAGTGTAGTATCGAGTATCTACCAACTTCGGACTGCACCAAAGCCGGTCATCTCACTACATCCTAAAGGCCAAGTTGGTCAATTAAAGGGTTCTAGAAGTTCATTAGTGCTTTATGAAATCACTCAGCGGCCCTGTATTATCTTTGATTGAATCAAAGGCTACCGGTACCCACAAATATGTCGCACTAACATAGCTATTGCTTAGACCATGTCAGTATACGCCGCACAGTTTCCACAATGTATTGCTATTTACCTATAATGTATCCCAAATTCGGGTAGAGGATTCAAACCCAAACAAAGAACCATAATGTAAAGCATACAAGTCAAACAATGTAAGCAAATAAATGTGATCTAATCCCTAAGGTAACCCCACTTTTAGAATTTTCCCCAGCAGAGTCGCCAGTTCTGTGATATGGTGGGAGAACTGACTTAGTTTTTTTGCATTTTATCATAAATGTTGCGGTTAGAAAGAGTCACCACCGACTTTTCTTTTATCCAAAAAGGAAAGGTGAAAAAGCACAGGAAAGACCTTTGAGATTGTTTCTTGAGTTCGGGGGGTAGATTATGAAAAGGGAAGGTATTAGCACCCTTTTCATCCATGGTTTTCCATGGGCTCTTAGTTACTTGCTAGATCACTTGCTTTTTTTGTTTTGAAATTGTGCTTTGTATGGTTTTGAAAGTATTTTGTAAAAGAGGCCATAGTTTAGGAAATCTTTGTAATGATTCTCGTTCGTAAGAATATATATACAAAGATGTTTGTCTTTTTGAAAATGTTTTTCGATCTTTGTAAGATGTTTGGAAATGTGTGTGTTTGTTTTGAAAATAGCAAGGATAGTTGTTTTGAAATGAAGCAAGCAACTAGAAGTAATCTACCTACTCAAAATGTCTTTCTTGTTCATTTTCTTTTCTTTTGATATTGTTGTCTTACCATTGATTTGGTAAGCAACCCTATCTTTGGATGTAAACGGGACGTGTGTGGGTCATCGTATAACCATGATTAGCAATGTTGCAAAGTATCTTGGCATTTTTTTAGGGACTAAGATCATTTTGTAAGGAAACTTTGAATAGCGTCATCGAGGGACTATGATCTTATACTTGTTTGTTTTTGCAAAAATACTTCGCATGCGTAATATAACCATTTTTTATATAAGGCAACCAAGTAGAGTAACCCTAAGGGTGCTTGTGTGCAAGTGTATTATTTTCATGCTTAATTTTGTATGGATTAGGGTTTTCTATTTGATTTGTTTCGATCTTGCCATTCAAACCCTAATTACTAGCATGATATATAAAAGCGGTAAATTGCGTAATTTAAAGATTACTATGCTATTACAATATTTTATGGGAGGGGGTATACAAATTATGAATGGGGATTTGCAATAATGTAAATCTAATTAAGCTATTACAACCAAATTGAATTTGTACGAATATTTGAATAAATAATATACAATATAAATATGCAATGGTATGTATGCAAGAAAAAGATTTTTGTTTTGTTTTTCATATAAAGAAGAGTTTTGAATTAAACCTAATAATATTTAAAAAAGGAAATTATTTCTTGAAAAAAAATGGTTAACCCTAATTTCTAAGTTAAGAAAATAAAGTTCTTTAAGTATTGTTTTTGTGTATTTTTTGTCTTAAAATAATAAATAATATTTATGAAAATATTTAATCTTTTTATATGTCAAAATAAATATTTACAAGTATGAAGAAAAAGGGATAAAAAATATATCTAAGTCTATTTTATTTTACAAGTTTATTTAAGAAAAATAGTTAGTATATAATTTAATAAAAAAAATTTATATGAAAATAAATAAAATAAACAAAATGCAATATTTATCATGTTTTATATTTTTTATGATTTTGTTATGTTAAAGAAAATATTTAATGAAATGAACAAAAATAAAATAAATAAATGAAAATAAAATTGGGCCACGGGTGTCCTGAGTAATCAGGAGGTAACATTAGAAAAAACATAAGCCCAAACGAACAAAAGCGCAGCGCTGCAAAAATGAGAAAAGTGGCAAAAAAATGAGAAAATATGCAAAAGGCAGGCACCAAGGCTCGAACCCATGACCTTGGCATTCTCAGCGCGCTTCCCTGCCACTGGGGTGGCTGTACATCCGTTAGTTCATATGAAATAAAAAACACATAACACATAACACCTCCTTGCTCTGTACTTCATC
Organism: Vicia faba; assembly: GCA_948472305.1. Lineage (NCBI taxonomy): Eukaryota > Viridiplantae > Streptophyta > Magnoliopsida > Fabales > Fabaceae > Vicia > Vicia faba. The sequence goes on from OX451736.1 coordinate 1,164,282,975, forward strand.
TTCTTCCTCAAGCTAGCCAGAACCTCTGTATCTTTCTCATTTCTCCATGAAAATGGAAACTTTAAACATGAAAATGGTAGTACTTTTTCCCACGTTTTAACCATGTAACTCATGTAAACTATCAGTCAAAGATCAAAGCTAATTTCAATGGCCCTAATTTTAAACCTATTTTTTACATAAATTTGAAATCTAAAATTCTCTATACATAATGAACATAAATGAAATCTATGCACATGGTTGGCTTTAGCACAATAATATCTACATTTTTCTTTCACAAATCGAGACCAATGGATGTCTGTATGAAAAGATTGAAGTTAGAGTTCTTACCTCCTTCAGCTGAGATCGTGAATGGAGTTTGAGTGAGTTTTATGAAGGCCTGAAGATTCCTTTAGCTTTCCTGAACCTCCCTGAGGGTGTTCCAATCCTTGCCTTGCTTTGAAAGTGCCTGAATCTCTCTATCCAAGTCAACCTGCAAGCTTGAAATGAAAAATTGGCAGATGGAGATGGAGGAGTTACAGTGAAGGGGTTATGGTCTGGAACATTTAGATATGAGGTAGGTTAAGTGTTTGAGTGATTAGAACTTGAAACGCACGAGTAGATTTTTGGATTGCTATGATTGATCTCAAACTGCAAGTTATGACAGGTTTTTAGTGATAGGGAGTTTTAGAGAGTGTCTGGCCTTGTGCAATCGTGTGTTAGGTTGCAATGTGTTTGTGTATAAGTATAGAGAAGGTTTCAAGTCAGCTCCACAACAGATTTCTCAATTGTAGGCTTTTGCTATATTACTTGTCCTTTAAGAAAAGTAAGGAGACAACTCTCTACATGCTTGTACAGGCCTGCTTGGAGTTGGTACAAGTCCTAGACAACTTGCTTTTGGTTTATAGGACTTGTGCGTGTAGAGAGAACAGGTGCAAAGCTCAAGAAGTGCAAAGTTACAAAAGTTATGATTTATCAAATTGGAAATGGCACCTTTGTGCCAAAAATGGAAATGTTCATGTACAAAGCATTGAATGCTTGGATTTAGGGCATGAAACCTTGTACAATTCATTAATGGTGGAGTTACAAATGATTTTGAGGCCTGAAAAGTGAAGATTGTACAGCATGCTTGAGGATTTGAATTTTGTTCTTCATGAAATGGCTTGAAATCAAAGTGAGAAATTGCCAACTTCATCTCTTCGATTCTCCTTAACCAAAAATGATCTCAAGGAGTTCTTTGACATTTTGGAAAGCTTGCAATGTAATCTATGACTCATCTTTGAAATGCATTTCAAGATTCCTTTTTAAACTATGTGAAAAGTTGCCATGAAGTTAGGTCAAAAACCTGCCTAAATTAAGGCAAAATTTCACTAAGTTATTTTAGTTCATGGGCATGTATTCACAAAATTATATCTTGAGATCTAAGCATCTTTTGGAGTAAATTTGTAAAGCTAAGTTGTATATTTCATGGAGATCTGCAACTTTCATGTTAGGAACTTTCTTTGAATCATCCATTATCATGGTGAAAAATTGGCTTAAAGTTGAGAAAAAATAAAAAAATTCCTATACTTCGAAAAATTTCTAAGTTAAGAAAATTTCAAATTTCAAAACCAAATCTTCAATCTTTGATTTCTTGATGAACAAGTTTCACATTTTGACATGTTTTGATGAATTGTGATCCTTGGCATTTGATTTTGACCAAAAAGTCAAAGTTTGACTTTTCAGTATACAGTTGACTTTTGATCAGTTGACTGCAAATTTCATCTGTCAATCCAATAGATTTGCAATGTTTTGAACCATGTCATTAGGTCATGATAATGCAATTGAGCCCTTGGAATAATGCTTCGAACCAATTTTTCATTTGCTAGGTCAAAAATCAGAAATTGCCCTTTCTCAATCAAAACCCTAATTTTGACCATTTTGCCCTTTTGATGGTTTGATCAAATTTCTTGAGGAATTATGGTCCAAACTTGATCAAATGATACATATGAGTCTAAAATGTTGATGTGGATCAAAAATTATGAAGTTTGACTATAAATTGGTCATGGTTGACTTTTTCCCCAATACAGCTGATTTTTATGTCAACTATCCAATTGATTGATCAAAAATGGGATTCAAGGCTTGAAACATGACATGAGTAATCTTAGGGGTCCATGATGATACTTGAAAGTCAAATGAAACATTGATAGTCCAAAAAAAATTTTCCAATTCCAAACCCTAGTTTTGGGTCATGAGTGCAAGATGAGATGTCTTGAGCTGATCAAACCCTAATCCAGTCTTGAGTCAAAGATATCTTGTGAGAAAAGTCTTGATAAATGAGAGGGAAAATTTTGGGGTACAAAAGCAGGAATGGAAGAAGTGTCAGAATAAATCTCTTGTTGATTTATACAGAAATAGTGGATGTGTTGGGTTGAGTACTAGAATAATATCCATAAATGGATTGTATTTGAATCGTTTCTGAAAGTTGAATTTGAGTGAGTATCAGGATGGCATCCGTATCTGGAGCGTATCTGAACAGTATCTAAAAGCTGAATCTGAATGAGTATCAAAATGGTGTTTGCGTCTGGAGCATATTTGAACTGTATCTGAAAGTTGAATCTGAATGAGTATCAGAATGGCATCCGTATCTGGAGTGTATCTGAAATGTATGTGAAAGATGAATCTGAATGAGTATCAGGATGGCATCCGTATCTGGAGCATATCTGAACTGTATCTGAAATCTGAATCTGAATGAGTATTAGGATGGCATCCGTATCTGGAGCGTATCTGGACTGTATCTGAAAGCTGAATCTGAATGAGTATCAGGATGGCATCCGTATCTGGAGCATATCTGAATTATATCTGAAAGCTGAGTCTGAATGAGTATCAGGATTGCATCTGTATCTGGAGCATATCTAAACTGTATCCGAGAGTTTAATCTGAATGAGTATCAGGATGGAATCTGTATCTAGAGCGTATCTGAATTGTATCTGAAAGATGAATCTGAATGAGTATCAGGATGGCATCCGTACCTGGAGCGTATCTGAACTGCATCTGAAAGCTAAATCAGAAGAAACTTGTGCACGATTGCTTCAGCTGGTCATGTAGGTAATTGTCCTGACTTGTTTCGGGCATCAATCTCTTACCTTTTTGCAAATTGTTGATGATAGCCATCTATTGACTGATCTTTCCTGAAGAGATAAAATATTAGTTGTATGCAATGTCATGATGTATGAAATCCATTGTACAATGATGTTCTAATAAATGAATGAAATTATGTTGTACGCATTTGTGTCATAGATGTTTATGACGTATGGATGCGATGTATGGGTATGTAAGCTATGTTGCTGTAATATTGTTGGATTAGGTAAAATCAATCCATGACTGTTGTTGGGGATGTGGAGTGTAAGTCTTCATGTTTTGAAGTGCGGATGAGTTGATGAGCTTCTATTTGTTAGATAATAAACTCTGTGGTAAGGGAAACATCGTGTATTTTTTTTGAAATCCTGTTGGGGAATCCTGAGAAATTGGGAGACCTTTACTAGGGAGTGATAATTGGAAGTTTTGTTCCACCGGGGATGTGAGAGAGCTTGATATCATTAAGCTGCACACTGTGGGAGATTTTATAGTCTAAAGATATTATCCTATTTCCTAAAGCCATTAGTGATTGTCTTTCTATTTTTTTTCATTTATAAACAGTAGTTACGTTCAAATGCATATGTTCAAAAAATTAATCATTGGACATTTTTGTAAACAAAACACAGAAATAAAGAAAAAACATATAGTTTTGCACTTTCAAAGGGGTATCTTTGTATTAACTTGAATAAATCTTTTTTGTACAATGAGACGAAAATTCTAGTAAGGGAATGTCGTCGTAAAAATGAAAATTTGATACAAAGAAAAGATAATTATGTGCAATAATCCTATGGGGTTCCCATTCTGCTATAGCCTTCGTGTCTCTGAGCGTCTTGTCCATTTGCTGCCTTGTCCGAAGTTGATTGGATTGATTAGACCTGTTGAGTTTGTCAATTGAAGCTAAAGGTTGTCTGCAAGGTGATCCAACGGGACATAGTCATACGCTTTAATTCCCTAACTTTTGCCTAGGCCTCCCTTTCGGGTTTTCAGTCCATCGAGATACCCTTTTTTGCCCAAGTCGCCCTTTCGGGTTTTCAACTTGTCGGGTGTACAAATTTTTTTTTTGTTTTATCCCTAATTTTTTCCCGAACCTTTTTGGTTCACCGGGATGCCCTTATTTTGCCAAGGTGTGTCAACCTAGCGGGTTTCTTACACGTAGTATCTTTTGACTATGTCCGTGTTCACAGAGTGCGGCAGGTCGTCGCCATCCATAGTGGTTAAGATCATTGCTCCACCAGAGAATATGATTTTGATCACAAACGGTCCTTCATATGTAGGAGTCCATTTTCCCCTGGGATCACCCTGCGGCAATATGATGCGCTTGATCACCAGATCCTCGACTTGATACACTTGGCGTCTGACCTTTTTATTGAAAGCCTTGATCATTCGTTTTTGATACATTTGACCATGACAGACAGCAATAAGCCTTTTCTCTTCAATCAAGTTCAGTTGATCAAGTTGAGTTTGGATCCAGTCATCTTCATTCAACCCTGCATCCTTCATGATTCTCAGAGAAGGGATCTGGACCTCAATAGAAAAAACAGCCTCCATGTCGTATACCAGAGAGTAAGGTGTTTCCGTGGTTGATGTGTGCACCGTGGTACGGTAACCGTGGAGAGTGAATGGTAGCATCTCATGCTAGTCCTTGTATGTGACTGTCATATTTTGTATGATCTTTTTTATGTTCTTATTTGCGGCTTCGACAACACCATTCATCTTTGGCCTGGTAAGGGGAAGATTTATGGTGCTGGATCTTGAATTGCAAGCATAGTGCAGTGATCATAGTATTGTTGAGACTCGTACCATTGTCTGTGATGATCCTCTCCGGGATACCGTAATGACAAATGAGATTCTGTTTGATGAACCGGGCGACCACATTCTTGGTAACGGAAGTGAAAGAAGCCGCCTCAACCCACTTTGTGAAATAGTCAATGGCCACCAAGATAAAGCGGTGTCCATTAGATGTTGTTAGACATCGTATGCCCACTGGAATGGGTGCCAAAAGTGCCTTTATGTAGATCAACCATGATCTTCTCTGCCTCAACCTTGTCTACGCAATAAAGTAATACAGAGTCGTGGTTGCATTTGTAGAGAATGCCATTACTGATGAAGAACTTAGCAGATAATCTCCTTAAGAACTTCTTATCATTGACTGAAGCTCCTTCCGAATATTCTTGAGCCTCGAGATACCTCTTTACTTCATGGATCCAAGGCTGGTCCACTACTTCTTCGGTATCGATCTCATGACAATGAGCTGGTTCATCCATCCATTCAATGGTGATATGGGGAGCCTCGTTATCCCATTTGAGTTTAAACATGGATGACATTGTGGCTAGCGCATCCGCTAGTTGATTTCTTCTCGTGGGAAATGCTCGAATGTAATCTTCTCAAAATGTGGGATTAATGTCAACACATATTCTTTGTAGGGGACAAGGTTATGGTGTTTAGTGTCCCATTCTCCTTTGATCTGACTAATGACCAAGGCTGAATCTCCGAATACACTTAAGGACTGGATCCCAAAATCTATGGTAGCTTTGAGGCCAAAAATACACACTTCGTATTCTGCAAATTTATTTGTACAGTTGAAGCAGAGTCTTGCGGTGAAGGGAGTATGACATCCTTTCGGTGAGATACGTACAACACATATGCCATTTCCGAGTGCGTTGGACGCCCCATCAAAAACCAGGGTCCACCGGGGTCCTTGTTCAGGTCCGTCATATGGTCTGAGTTCCTCACAGTTATTTACCATCATGATGTCTTCATTTGGGAATTCGAACTTCATAGACTGGTAGTCATCCACAGCTTGATGAGCAAGGTGATCAGCTAGCACATTACCCTTTATTGCTTTCTGGGTAGTGTACTGAATGTCATATTCCGTCAGGATCATCTTCCATCTTGCTATTCTCCCAGAGATGGCAGGTTTCTCGAATATGTATTTTATTGGATCCATCTTGGATATCAATAAGGTAGTATGGGTCAGCATATACTTGTAAGATTAAGATTGCGCCTAAGAGGGGGGGTGAATTAGGTGGTGGTCGATTTTTGACTTATTTTATACTTTCTGGTTTTGATTTAGTGCTTTGAAAACTGTAAAGTGCAGAAAGTAAAGAGACACGGAGAATTATCCTGGTTCCTTCCACACCCCGGAAGTACGTCCAGTCCCCTTGCAAACACACAAGAGATTTTACTATATTGTTAGAACTTTTACAAGACTCTTCCTAGTCTTATCCACTAAAGAACCTAACAAATAACCAAGAACACCCTCTTGGATTTCCAATAAGTCTAATGAGAACAATCCTCTCAAAAGATACCTCTTGTTTCCAATAATGGACAACAAGGAACAAAAGTAATCTAATACTTAATTCCAACAATCCTGGAAATAAGTTACACTTTGTATGTTTTTATGAAGTATGATTTCTTGAAAGATGTTGATCACATAAAGTGACTTCTTTGAAGTTTCTTCTTTCTTCTCTTGTAAGCAATTCAAACTGTAACACAATGGTTAGATAATGCTCAAAGATTTCTGTTCTTTATATGTGTGAAAGTGCAGAAAATCTTTGTTCTTAAAAGTTAAGAAATATGAAGTTTGAATATTTTACAAAGTTCGGATTTTATTGCATAAGAGAAGAGTTGTTTATGATTTGAAAGATTTAGTAATATATAGTAATCAAGATACCTTTCCAAAAGGACACTTTTCTGTTTGAAAAACTTGACAAGATGCAATGTTTGATCATGCAACTATTGGAGAAAAGGTGTGAAGGATATCTTGAAACCAGTTCAGATTTTTCAAAATTTTCAATGTGCAAATCGATTAACATAAGATGAAAATCGATTGCACGTGTTTGTAACATTCAGAATTTCAAAAAATTTGAAGTGTAAATCGATTAGCATGTTGTGTCAATCGATTTACAAGAGTTAAAAAATCAGTTTGTTCTATGATCAATCGATTCACACAACCTGTAAATCGATTGCTGGCAGGAGCAAACAGTTTTTTGAAAAAGCATGTGTAAATCGATTTACACAAGATGTTAATCGATTTACAGCAGAGAAAAACTTAAAAATTGTTTTGAAATATAATTGAAGTGATGTGGCAAGTGTGTATATCCTTTTTGAGCATTTCTAATCAATGTATTTTAATTGAGAATTGATATACTTGATTGCTTGCCAAGTTCCTTGAAGCTTTGAGTGAATGATGCTTTAAGTTAATTTCCACTTCTTTTCCTTCTTTCCATAATGCTTGTTTGTCTTTCATCAAACTAGCTTGTTTGTCTTTCATCAAAACTAAAGTTGAGTTGAGGCTTGAGATTACATTCTCCCCCTTTTTGATGATGACAAACCATTTTCCTTTATGTGTTGATCAAAATTTGAGCAGAATGTGTTTTCTCCCCCTGAGAAGATTTCTCCCCCTATGGAGAAAAAGATTTGAAAGCTTGCTCTGTAAAGACAATGAAAACAAACAACCATAAAGTGCTATTACATCCTTCTCCCCCTTTGACATTATCAAAAAGAAGGGAAAGATGCAACAAGAAATTATAACAGAAAGAAATGTACAGGAACATGAATGAAAAACAAAAAACTTTCAAAATTATCGAACAAAGTTTAAGAACACAATACATAAAACGAACACTTGAAATACAACAAGACAAAAACCATAATGATACTTATAACAAGAATTTAATAACATTGATCAGGAACATTTTAGAAAGGTCCTTGATATGGAAATTGTTGTTGAAGAGGTGGTTCGGTGTATTGAGGAGGCGGAGGTGCGGGATTGGTTGGGTCGTATGGAGGGATATGAAGATGTGAATAAAGATATGAAAATTGTTGGTTCACATCATTCTGAAAAGCATTTATTCGAGATGAGGTAGAGTCATTTATCATAATCCATCGACCATTGATGTTAGAATTGAGAGAAGCAAACTTTTGCGTCATGAAATCCATAACATCTTGATTTGTTGGACCAGAAGAAGCAGGAAGAGGAGGAACTTCATGGTCTTCTTCATCTGCATTATTACCTTCATCGCCGACAACATCCTCTCCAATGTAAGTGATGGTCTTTGCTTCAGCATTGAAATGAACACCCATCCTTGAATCAACATTTTTGATGGAGATCCTAGTGGTGATTGGATCCATTTCAATCCGCTCAAATCCAGTGAAATCTATATCAAAAGATGCCATAATTCTTGTAATGAAATATGCATATGGTAGAAAGGTGGCCCTTGCGGCAACTTTTAGCATATGCACCACAATCAATTTTGCCCAATTAACCGGAATTCCATTTTTCCTTGCATAGATGATTTGCAGTTCTAGGTCGGTCACCGTACAATGATTCCATGCTCTAGGAAATAGAATATACACCAGAAAATAGTGAAACAACCTATCATCAATATGAAAATTTCCAGCACTCCATGTGTCCCTAGCTGGAATAACCCCGCCAAGACTTCGAATCCGCTTGGCACGGTATTCAGATTCTGATAACCTTCCAATGCTATAGAAAAATTCTCGCTTCTGATAATTTTCCCAAGCAGCATCTTCTGGATCATAGAGGGTACTTCCAGAATATGGAATGTTCAAAATTCTGCCAATAGTTTTGGAATACAGAGGGATTCTTTTTCCAAGGACATAGGTATAACATTTGTTGTTGTCATAGCACATATTGTTGTAGAAAATTCTAACCAGATCCGGGTAATAGAAACCATGTGAAGATATTAATGGTTCTAAACCATAAGCAATGAAATCTCTTTGAAACGAGAAGCATTCATCTGGAAAAGTAGATAACATACCAAACTTTGGAGCAGAGATGATTTTCTTTTGAAAATGCTTGATAAATTTGTCCCGCTGTGGATCCGAGAGGTATTCGAGCACAGAGTTTTCAGATGTTGACGTAGCTTGCTTCTTTCCTTTCTCTGAGGCAGAGGCTTTTCTCTTGGGAGCCATGGATCTTGTTAGGGTTTTGAAAAGAGAGATATAGAGTTCTTTGTGTTGTTATGTGAGAGAGTGTGTTGGTGTTATGAGATAGTTTTGGTGAGTTTAAATAATATAGAGAGTAAGTAAGGTCTTTATGAGGTTTTAATTTGGTGATTTGGTCAAGGTTTCATTGATTGGTCAATAGTAAGGTGGGAGGTTGAGAGACAATGAAAGTGTGACCAATATATTAAAATCTCATACAAGTATCACATGTTAAAAATTAAATTGCATAGAGAAAATACACAGAAAATGCTTCAGATTCTGTGGTAAATCGATTTGCCCCTTGGTTAAATCGATTTACACAAAACATTTTTATAAAAAAATAATTCTCGTTCAGTGGTAAATCGATTTACATATTGTGTAAATCGATTTACACAAAAGATTTTATTAAAAAAAATGATTTGCTTCAGTGGTAAATCGATTGACATATGGTGTAAATCGATTTACTTTTAAAAAAATTTTAAAAATCATTATTTTTAACATTTGAAACAATGTCTAACCACATATATATGTACATTAAGGTATAGTTAAGGATTGAGTGCACCTTATATATCTTGTTCATCGAGGATTCCAAGTTCACGACGAATTTTGAAAAATGCATCCTTTGCAAGTGGTTTTGTGAAGATGTCCGCGAGTTGATTTTGAGTGTCCACGAATGTGATCTCGACATCTCCTTTGAGTACATGGTCTCAGATGAAATGATGTCTGATGTCAATGTGTTTTGTCCGGGAATGCATAACTGGATTTTTCGTAATATTGATCGCGCTTGTATTATCACATCGAAGAGGAATGCATCCAAGGTTTACTCCATAGTCAAGTAATTGTTGTTTTAGCCAAAGAATTTGAGCGCATCCACTTCCAGCCGCAATGTATTCTGCTTCGGCAGTGCTGAGAGCTACGCTTGCTTGCTTTTTGCATGACCATGAAACCAAGGCATTTCCAAGAATGTGACATGTTCCACTTGTACTTTTGCGATCTGTTTTGCAACCTGCATAGTCAGCATCATAATAACCAACTAGATTGCACATACTACCTTTTGGATACCATAATCCGACGTTGGTTATTCCTTTGAGATATTTTATTATGCGCTTGACTGCTGCAAGGTGAGACTCTTTAGGATTGGCTTGATATCTTGCACATAGGCAAATGCTGAACATAATGTCAGGTCTACTTGCTGTTAAATAGAGGAGTGAGCCAATCATTCCACGATACTTAGTTATGTCAATAGAATTCCCTGATTCATCTGGATCAAGATAGGTGCCGGATCCCATAGGAATTGCACTTTCTTTGCTACTTTCCATCTCAAACTTCTTTATAAGGTCTTTGCAATATTTTGATTGGTTTACGAAGATACCATGTTTGAGTTGCTTAATTTGAAGACCGAGAAAGAAATTCAATCTTCCCATCATAGACATCTCAAACTCTCCTTGCATCATAGACGAAAATTCCTTGCACATATTTTGGTTAGTTGAACCGAAAACAATATCATCTACATAGATTTGTACAAGTAAGGTATGAGGATTAACATTTTTTATGAAGAGAGTGGTATCAACTTTACCCTTTACAAACCTTTTTTCACATAGGAATGCGCTTAGTCTATCATACCAAGCCCTTGGTGCTTGCTTCAGCCCATAGAGAGCTTTCTTCAGTTTGAAGACATGATTAGGATGTTTGAAGTCTTTAAATCCGGGAGGTTGCTTTACATAGACTTCTTCATTTATGAATCCGTTGAGAAATGCGCTTTTTACATCCATTTGAAAAAGTTCAAAGTCCAATGAGCATGCATATGCAAGTAATAATCTTATTGCTTCCAAACGTGCTACCGGAGCAAAAGTTTCTTCAAAATCAATTCCTTCCTCTTGGTTGTATCCTTGAGCAACTAGTCTTTCCTTATTTCGAGTGATTATTCCATTTTCATCCATCTTGTTTTTGAAAACCCATTTGGTTCCAATGATACGTTTATTTCCTGGATTAGGAACAAGTTCCCAAACTTCGTTCCGCTCGAATTGGTTTAACTCCTCTTGCATGGCAAGGATCCATTGATCATCTTCTAGTGCTTGAGCCACTTTAGTAGGTTCAACTTGAGATACAAACGCCATATTTAAGCATGCATCCTTAAGATTTAGCCGAGTAGATACTCTTTTGCTAATATCTCCAATTATATTGTCAATTGGATGATCACGATGAGTTCTCCATTCTTAAGGAAGATCATCATCATTTTCATTTTGATGTGAAAGTTCATGTGTTTGTTCCGGATTGACAATTTTGCCATCTCCGCAGGAATTCTCATGAGATAGATCTATAGAATCATCATCATCACAAATAACAACTTCCTCCTTGGAGGTGTTAGATTCATCAAAAGAAACACGCATTGATTCTTCTATAGTTAAAGTTCTTTTATTGTAAATTCTAAAAGCTTTGCTAGAAAGGGAGTAACCAAGAAAAATACCTTCATCCGATTTTTCATCGAACTTACCGAGATTGTCTTTGTCGTTGTTAAGGACAAAACATTTGCACCCGAAAATATGAAACTGAGAGATATTTGGTTTTCTTCCTTTGTAAATCTCATATGGAGTTTTCTTTAGTATAGGTCTTATGATCACGCGATTGCTTACATAACATGCCGTGCTTACCGCATCCGCCCAAAAATATTTAGGCAAACTTGAGTCACTTAGCATGGTTCTAGCAAGCTCCACCAAAGACCTATTTTTCCTTTCAACTACTCCATTTTGTTGTGGAGTTCTTGGTGCTAAAAAATTGTGGAAGATCCCATTTTCTTCACAAAATTCTTCAAATAGACTGTTTTGGAACTCTCCACCATGATCACTTCGGATTGATGTTATCTTTGATGACTTCTCATTTTGAACTTGTTTTGCATATCTCTTGAATGCCTTGAATGCTTCATTCTTGTGCACTAAAAACAAAGTCCAAGTGAAACGGGAAAAATCATCTACAATAACTAATGCATAAATGTTACCTCTGAAGCTTCTTGTTCTAGATGGACCAAAAAGATCCATGTGCAACAATTGAAGTGGTCTTGTTGTTGAAACCACATTCTTTGGTTTGAAAGTTGATTTGGTCTGTTTGCCCTTTTGGCATGCACTACATAATTTGTCTTTGATGAACTTCATCTTTGGTAGACCAATAACTAAGTCATGCTTAACCAATTTGTTCAAGTGCTCCATGTGAATATGAGCAATCCTCTTATGCCATAACCAAGCGTCATTGTTGTTTACCATAAGACATTGTACCTTCATAGACAAATCATCTAGAGTAATCGTAAAAATATTGTTAGATCTTATACCTTTAAGTTTAACCTCATTGGTTGCCTCATCCATAATAAGGCATTCTTCTTTGTTGAATTTGATCTTGAACCTTCTATCGCAAAGTTGACTTATGCTAAGAAGGTTGTGCTTTAATCCTTCAACATAGAGAACATCCTCAATTTGAATGGATGGAGGTGTGCCAACTATTCCAACGCCAAGAATCTTTCCTTTGGTGTTGTCTCCATAGGTGACATACCCTTTGGCTTTATGTACTAGATATGAAAATTGGTGTACATCTCCTGTCATATGCTTTGAACATCCATTGTCAAGATACCAAACATTTGATGTGGATTTCAAGCATACCTACAAAAACAAATTATTTCTTGTTAGGTACCCAAGTTGCCTTGGGTCCTTAATAGTTAGTTCCCTTTTTCACCCATGCATAATGTCCACTAGCCATACTGAAATTTCTAATATAGCATGCATTGGGTGTATGTCCAATAATACCACAGTAAAAACAGTTTGGAACAAATTTGCTCTTGTATCTAGGAATTTGTTTTCTTTTAGATACATTAGCCTTTTTCTTTTGATGATTATGAACAACTTGCTTCTTTTCTACTTTCTTGGGATTGGAACTATTACTAGCCTTTACAAAAACAGTGGGATTGTTACTTGGTTTCTTAGTATTCACATAACCAAGACCTCTTTTATCATTTGGATAACGTTGTTGGCTTAGTAATCCTTCCAATCCTATTTGTCCTTTTTCATATCGTTCAATGACTCTTTTCAATTGAACAATTTGAAAGACATTTGATTCACACTTGGAGCATGCAAAGTTTTCCTTTTCTTTAATAAAATTCTGTTTTTGAAGATCAAAATCTTTGGTCATGGTGTCAATTTTTTCTAGACAACTTAGAAGTTCTTTTTCTTGTTTTGACACCTTTTTGTATAAACTTTTGCATTCTTTCAAGAGTTCATCAATTGCACCTTGAACATCATCATCAAAAAGATTAAATTCATTACTAACCTATTCTTCATTGTCGGAGTGATGCGATGCCATTAAGGCTAAGTTTGCACATTCGTCGCTTTCCGATTCCGATGAACTGCTCGTATCATTATCTTCCCATGCTATGTAGGCTTTCTTTTGTTTTGAGTCCTTTCCTTTGAATCCATTTTTCTTTGGGAGATTTGGACAGTTTGGCTTGATGTGTCCTTGCTTTCCACATTCATAACATGAGACATCTTGTGTTGATGTGGAGGCTTCTCTTTTCTTGAAGTACTTTCTCTTATGTGCATGAGATCCGCCTTTGTCATTTCTGCCAAAAAACTTCCCAAGTCTTTTCACAAGAAGCATGAAATTTTCATCTTCTTCCGGATTGTCTTCTTTTACTACTTCCTTTGAATCAATTTTTAAAGCAATGTTTTTGGACTTCTTTTCTAGATTCTCATGTTTTTCAAGTCTACCGAGTTCCGTTTCGTATTCTTGAAGTTTGCCAAATAATGTAGCGGAAGTCATTGCGGAGAGACTCTTCTTTTCCGAGATTGCCGTTACCTTTGGTTGCCATTCCCTAGTCAATGATCTAAGGATTTTCAAGTTGAGTTCATCATTTGACAGGGTTTTACCAAGAGCATTTAAGTGATTTGTCAAATGCACAAATCTCTTTTGTAAGTCAAGAATGGATTCTCCGGGCTGCATTCGAAATAGTTCATATTCTTGACTCAAGGTATTTAGCCTTGATCTTTTTACTTCAGCCGTTCCTTCATGAGTTTGAACCAAGGTATCCCAAATTTCCTTTGTTGTTCTGCAGTTTGAGACACGGAAAAATTCGTCCATACTGAGTGCACCTTGAAGAAGGTTTATTGCCTTTTTGTCATAGAGAACTTTCTTTTTATCATCGTCGTCCCATGTAGTTTTGGGCTTTGCAGACCCAACGCCTTTGATTACCGTTATCGGGATAAATGGACCATTTTCAACAGCATCCCATACTTCCTCTCCTTGTGCTTCTAAATGCGCCTTCATGCGTATTTTTCCAAAAGTCAAAATATTCACCACAAAATAGAGGAGGCTTGTTGTTACTACCACCATCTCTGAAAACTGGTTGATGATTTGCGGAAGCCATTCTGGATCTCTAGGAGAAGGTTACTGTGATACGGTGGGAGAACTGACTATGGGTTTTGCGTTCGTATTCGCAAATGTTTCGGTTGAGCAAGAGTCGCCACCCGACTTTTTATTTTATCCTAAGGAAAGGTTTAAAAAGCACAGCAAAAACCTTTGAGATTTTTCTTGGGTTCGGGGAGTAGATTATAGAAAGGGAAGGTATTAGCACCCTTTCTATCCATGGTTATCCATGGGCTCTTAGGTACTTGCTTAGATCAACTTGCCTTGGTTTTCAATTGTTTGAAGTGGTGCTTGGTGTGTGGTTTTGAAAATATTTTGAAAAGATGCCTTGTATAGGCTACCCTTGTAACAATTCTTTTACTCGAATGTTTTACAAAAGGTGTTTTGTCTTTTGAAAAGATGTTTCAAGGTTTTTGAAAGTTTGTTTTGAAAGTGTTTGTGAAGTGTGGTTTGAAAATAGGCAAGTGTTTTGTTTTGCAAGTTGACAAGTACTTAAGAGCTATCTACCCTAAAGTTCTCAAAGATTTTTGTTATGTTTTAACCCTTTTGACAATTTTGTTCCACCATTGCATTGGGTGGACAATCTTGTATTAGGAGGTGAAAGGGACGGGCGCGGGTCATCGTTTAGACCATAATTGCAATAGTGCTAAGTATCTTTGGGCAATTTCTCTTTGAAAGGGACTTGATCATTTTAGGCAACTTTTCGAAAGCGTCATCGAGGGACTATGATCATTTGATTGTTTGTTTTACCCAAAGAAACCTAACATGCAATATGGCCTATTTATTTTAAGGCAACAAGTGGAATACCCTAGGGGTGCAAGTGTGATATGTGTTGTCCATTTTCATGCTTGTTTATCTTGAAATTAGGTCAAGCTATTTTTGTTCGTTTTATTTGCATACAAACCCTAATTCTAGCATGGTATATTTAGAAAGCGTTTAAAGTGCGAAAAGTAAAATTCCTACACTATTACAACACAATATGGGAAGGGGGATACAAATGTTCAAATGGGGGGATATTTAGACAAGGAAATTAAACCTAGCTATTACATCAATTTTGGGAATATTTATAAGATAATTGATTGCATAAATTAAATGGAAAATAAAATAAAGATGCAAAATGCAAAAAAAAGGTTTTTATATGTATGAAAAAAAGTATTATTTATGTCAAATAAATAAAATAAAATAAGTATTATTTTTGGAGTTTTTTGTATTTTAAGGGTAAAACCCTAATTTTTATTAAGTAATATATATATTATTTAATTTATACAAGTATTTGTTTATTATGTACAAAAATAAAATAAAATGAAGTATATTTATAAAAAGTATTTTTTTTATGTCAAATATTAATAAAAATAAAAAATATAGGTATTTTTGCATTTTAACCTAAATATACTAATAAATATATATATATATATATATATATATATATATATATATATATATATATATATATATATATATATATATATATATATATATATATATATATATATATATATATATATATATATATATATATATATATATATATATAAATATATATATATATATATATATATATATATATATATATATATATATATATATATATATATATATATATATATATATATATATATATA